>JBAWJQ010004578.1:0-375931 GCA_037783105.1 Bactrocera zonata | reverse complement strand
CACTCATCGTTGCAAAAGTTAGATTGTTTACAATTAGGAAAACGAACGTTGCCACATCTTAAACACCAAATATGTATGTAGGATTCTTAACGAATTTTCTTTGTTTTGCTTTTGCGTCATTATTTTTTCTATATTAACTATAATAAAAAATACTTTCCAACATTTTTCAAGTTATAATTGAGTTGTGTATACTTTTTCCATATACATATGCACAGTTGTGTTCAAAATAATAAGAGTGTATCACAATATAAAATACAAATTTATGTTTTTTAACAAAAACAAGAATTGTATTCATTTATTTTTTGTTCACGAACTATTCATTTTATGCAGTCTTTTTATGCACTTTTGTAATACTCAGTTAAAGGAAAAAAATAAATTATTTAAATAAAATCCTCAATAATTTGGTGTTCAAAATGATAGGAGTACATCACAAATTTCAATAAAACAAACGACATAACCTCATCTCTATTGACCCTAATCCATTCCGTTGCAGATTTACTTGTATGTTTCGGGTCGTTATTTTGCTGAAATAACCACTTTAATGGCATATTCCATTCCGTGTATAGCAGCATAACTTTTTGCAATATATCCACATACACATGCCATCCATGGTTTCTTCCATCAGATGATAAAACTACCTTACATTCGTCTGCCCACAAAATATTATTATTATTTTTTTTTTAATGACGACAAACACAAATTAACACTTACCGATCCAAACGGGGCGTAGAACCAGCTGTCGTGGGAATTGGACAAAATATTACTCCATTCCTCCGCTTGACCTGTTCCAAATTGTAGCCGTGTGGCAAATTGCAGCCGTGTTTCAATATGTTTCTTTGTCAGCCATGAAACTTTTCGCGGACACTGCGCAAATAAATTATATTCCATTAAATGTCTAAGAAATTTTACGCCACTAACATCAAGATCTAGACGCTTCTTTATTTCTCTAGACAACGTTTTGGGCCGACTTTTTAGATATTTGATATTTCTTTATTTTTTTTTTTAAGTATTTCATTTTTTTTTCTAAGATTTTTGATGATTTCCCGCTTTTGGTCGCTGCAGTGTTTTCCTCTACCCACTAATTAAAATAAATGACGTATCCTTTCAGAAATCCCATTGTTTTATTTTTTTGTACTTGATTTTTGGTTTTTACAGATTTTGATTAAATAAAAATGTATTATACCACTCGGTACCTCACACTCCTATTTTTGTGAAAAGCGCAATTCAGTGACCGACACAGATATGAACACATAACATTGCAAATAACAGCTGACGTTTATGCTTTGTGTTTTACTCGTGGAATACCGTTAGAAATATTTCTTGAAGAGTGCTTGGCGTTCATGGTCCGACATGATACATTTTTTGGATTAAAAATTTTCCTCAGGCGCACTCCTATTATCTTGAACACAGCTGTATATGTATGTATATAATATGTGACTTATATTTAAAAACCACAAATAAGTAAAAATCTATGATAATATTGTAAAAATTATATTCTATCGGTGTGACTGAAGTACTTTAGCGTAGTATTCCTTTCTGCGTTTGTGACCTTCGACCGCGCTTTAAAAAAATAACCCTGGTCGAGCGAATACCCACGGTGACCGAAGTACTTTTGCGTAGTAATCCTTTTTGCTTTGGGGGCTTTCGGCCGCGCTCTAAAAAGATAACCCTTGTCGAGCGAATACCCGGGGTGACCGAAGTACTTTTGCGTAGTACTTCTTTCTACTTTGGCGGCCTTCGGCCTCGCTATAAAAAAATTACCCTTGTTGTGCGAATACCCGTGGTGACCGTAGGTGTAAAAAAATGGCGCATCCTGGTGACATTGATCCTGACTCTCCTGGTGGTCTGAAAAAAAAATCAAAAGAAATTCTTAATCAGTAAGGATGCTGTTATAGTCCGGGAACACGAAAAAAAAATTTGTTTGAAAAATGGCGACTGCCTGAAAATAAAAATCATTTTTTACGCTTTTTTTTTTTTGAAATTCTTGAATTTTTTTAAAATATTAGAAACAAAAATTTTGACACTATGCTGGTAGGAACGATAAAGGATTATATAAAGAAGGTTCACACAAAATTTCAAGTAAATCGGTTGTATAGAACTTGAGATAATGCCGGTACCGTGTGGAAAAAAGTAGTTTCGAGAAAAACGCGTTTAAAGTTTAGGAGACAATTCTAGTGAACACGGACGTCACCTCACAAAATGGGCTGTATCTCCGAAAATAAGTCGAATTTTGAAAAATCCTTCCAAGGTCATATTTTTGAAAGTCTGAACTTTAAATATATGAAAAAAAATTGAATGTTTCAAAATTCCAGAGTAGAATACCCCCTTAATTTGAAGTGAAAATGTGCGTTGAGTGTGTAAAACGTAATGAAATATCTTGTTGAAATGTTTGAATTTGGAGAATTTTTGAACTTTAAAGTCGACCCAACGGTACCGGAATTGTGCCGGGACGATAACCATTCACGTACTTTTTAAGAATAAATTGGGTTTTTGTGTTTCAGATGATCCAACTATGAGAAATCGTGTCCGCTAGTGGAAAAACGCATCTCATTCACCCCAGCCATTTCTCCGACAGATGACATCAAAAAATTCCTCATGATATCTGAAAAATGTTCTATTGGGGAATAAAAATTTCCATGAAAAAAAGTCAAAAACTAACCCCTTAAGTAAAAAAAAATATATAACAATTCTCAAATAATTATTATTATTTGAAAAGCTTGAACTTCCTCAAAAATGCCTTGGTCACCCAAATAGCACAATTTACCAAACCTGCAAATCAACGATGTCATAATTTGCTTATGTTTCTAATACTTGGTTTTATATTCCAGATTTTCGATTATAGCATCACATCCGCATACCATATTTTCTACCAGCCTCTCGCATCTCTTCCTTAATACCTTCCCATAAACCCTCAAAATTTAAAAAAATTTTAGCAGCAATTTTAAGGTTAACATCCATAAGTTTTCTATTGGATTAAGGTCAGGGATTAACGCTGAGTAATCCAAAACATCTATTTTTTCTTTCTTAAGCCAATACTTTGTGGTTTTCGCTGTGTGTTTAGGGTCGTTTTCCGGCATAAAAGTTAATGAATGGGCATGCAATTGAAAGCAAATGGTTCCATTTCTAAATATTTATACCGATCCATTTTCCCCTAAATTGGAATAATTGAGCCCACCCCATGCCAGGAAAAAGACACCCCATATCATATTTTCGCCTGCGTATTTTATCGTATTTTTTGTGTACCTTGGATTCAACGATTAACCTTTAGGACGATGAACATTACTTATCCTATCAAGACCATATTAATTTTCGTTTCATCCGTTCAAAGTTTTTTTCCTCAAAAATAAGGTCTTTATCCCTATGTGTTTTCGTGAAACGTAGATTGGATGTGCCGCTTTGACAGAAGTGTTTTTTTTTCGACCAAATAGATCTAGTTAGCTTTTTTGAGTTTAAGACCATTATAAACCATTTTCCGGAAAAAATTCAATAAAACGGCGATTTCTGGAACAGTTTTCCCGTATTTCTTTATATGTAGTCTTTTGAACTACAGTGCTTACCACGGTCCATTTCCACTCGAATTAAATGATCATGGCTGAAATTGCCTTCCTCATATGGTTTTTGAGAAACTTCAAAAATTCAACTAATTAAAGTGCGTATTTTCCGATTTATAATGATTTCTGCACTAAAACTTTTAATTTTTAAATCCAATAGCTCTTCACTGATTCGTTTCTTTCCATTTATTTTTTATTAATAGTTCAAAAATAACTTACGCAATATTTAACTGTTGTTCAAATATTTTTTTCACATTTGCATTTTAATCAATAATCATTGTTATCTTATCTACATATTTTACAAAGGAACCAAGGTAATAAGAAAACAAATAATATCTCAATTGCAGGAAATAACACATTATTAGTTTTTCGCATAGAAATCCTTCCTGCATTGGCGGCGCTTAAAAAAATAATCCTGGTCAGCTCTGCACAAGGTTGTTTTCGGTTGTTCGTTTAGAAGTCGCTTTCTGTTGGAGGTTAGCACTTACCGATCCAAACGGGGTTAGATCGTCGAAAAAACAGTCTTTGCCCGGATAAAATCCGGGTCAATTTCGGTGCGTAGAATCGGCTGTCTGTTGAAGGTCTTCAGCCGCGCTTCAAGAAAATAACTCTGGTCGGAACACCGAGGTGCCTTCAGTTCCTTCGCATATAATTCCTTTTTTGCGTGGGAGGCTTTCGGCCGCACTTAAAAAAAAATTAACTCTTATAAAACCAAAAATTTGAAAATTTTGAAAGATTTTGCGTTATCATGACACGGCAATGAATTTTGTATTGATGGTAGAATCCTTTTTTATTTATTTATTATGGTTAAACTTATTTTTTTATGCTTGCCAACATTTTCTTATTGTTTGAATAGATGGATTTCAAAGACAGTTATAAATTAAATTAAAGTAATTTTTGCACTATTTGATACAAAACAAATGTGTAGAAGTTGTGAATTGTTAGTGGATACACTATACAAGTTAAGAATGTAATTGTACAATTCATTATAAATTGGAGAAACTCACATTTTAAATAGTTGAATTTTTGAACTTTAAATGTAAATATCTGAAAAACCATAAGTCAGCGGCAACTATTTATATATTTTCTTGAATAAAGTTATGGAACCGATTATAGAAGTGTAGATAGAAAAGTTGAAAATATGAATTTAAAGTGATTGTGTCTCCGACTTATAATGAATTTTACACTGATGTATCGTTTCCATTATATCCACTAACTAATCGTTTCTACTCATTTATTTTATATTAAACAGGGCAAACATATTCAATATTAAACTTTTGCTCAAACGATAACAAAAAGGTTGCATTCTAACAAAGATTCAGTCTTATTTTATCTACATATTTTACAAAATAAAAAGCAAAAACAAAAAAAAAAAAAATACTCCAATGGCAGGAAATAATTAATTATTTTTAGTTTTTCTCAATTCGTCGGTTCTGGATAAGTAGGAGTTTAACCTGGTCCAAAATGAAGCTGCATAAGAATAACCTTCCATTCTCGCGACAATTTGAGCTTGTCGTCTGCAATGGGTGGTGGTTTGACTCCCAAGTACACCATTCAGAGGGAGTTATGGAAGATGTTGCTCCACTGTGAATGGAGGTCAGTCCATTGAGCATGTCCTACCCCAAAGGTTCGCTATGGGGTTAAGATCAGGACTCAAAGCTGGCCAATCCTATAATTGGATATTCCGGGATTGAAGAAATGATTTTGCAGCGCGAGACACATGAATGGGGACGTTGTCTTGCCGAAATATCCAATTTTTGTCTTGAAAATTCTCAACAAAAGGAATGAGCCCGCTATTCAGTAGATCAGTGTATACTTCGCTTTAGTTTGTAAAAAAACACATTGAGCTTTACCTTTAGAGCTAAAGGCAGCCCATACCATTCAAGATCCATCACCATCGTTTCGCTTATAGCAAGTCTCTCTTGGATGCCGTGTATATCTCCAATATTTTTGATGTCCATCTAGACCATCCAAATTAATCTTTTTTTCGTCACTAAAAATTACATTTTCAAACTCCTCCTCCCAAAATCGACATTTGTCGCAAAAAAAAAAATACGAGCATCTTTATTTTGCTTTTTCATTCGTGGCTGAGCTAGTTTTAATATAATTTGCTGAACACACTGTCTAGTGATTGGTAAGCCTAATTCTACTTTTATCTGCCTGCAACTCATGTCTTCGCTAATTGCTAAGTGATGAATGCGTCTCTTGGTCCGCTTATCAACTGCTGGTAACCGACCAGTACCCTATATGACACCATAGTTTTGAGGATTTTTCAAATAATTTGAAACTGTATTACGATGTCGGTTCACTGACGCAGCAGTTCGTACAATGATTATGCCGGCTTCGTGCATTCCAACTATCCTACCCCGTTCTTCATCCGATAGTTATGTTTCTACGCTTTATATTTAATACCTATAACTTACTAATTTTCCAATTTTTCACTTTTGTTAAAAAACAAACTTTATATGTTGTCTCTTCAGATGCCAAAGCACAAATAGATGAATTTGCACATATAATTATTTTCTATGAAAAATACCAATTTCAATGACATTTTCAATTAACGGTAATACAAATGAAACGAATTAAAGAATGTTAAACCTCATATACAAACAAAATATATGAACGACGAATACTGCATACTGGAAAAAAATTTACCGTTATTAATTCACGAGACACATTGAAACAAACGTTTGCATATATAATTCTTTTACGAAGGTAGCACAAAATTTGACTGATTTATGATGAAAAGAGAAGAGGGAAAGCGAAAATAGGTGGAAGTACATAATAACATGTGTAGAATTGAGTTTATGTGAATTTTTTTGCTTTCTTGTTTTATTAGTTATTATTTCCTATAACATATTTTTTTTTTTTTTTTAATTTGATTGCGTGGTTGTATTTTTATGAGTGACAAAAGTCAGTTTCGTAAAATGCACTCAATTTTGCTCGCCGCTGAATAAGTCTCCTGCGGCTATATGTACATATAATCTGGAGAACATTCTTTATCATTGTCCCATACCCATTTTATCCCCGCATTCGGGTGATTTCATACTTAGTTTTCCCGATAAATCAAATAATGATTAGATAATAGTGATAAGTAAGTGTAATTTAATAAATTTCTGATGACTTTTTTTTTTTTTGCAATCACAAGGCACTTTCCTTATTAGTGGGTAGATGAAATTATTGTTTTATCAACAATGATAGGCATTAATTTTTTTACTGTTATTAACGTTACGGTTACCTAATCCTCGCTTGGGTTGTAAGGTTGAGGTTGGTAGTCATCTAACGATAGGCCTAGTAATCGGGATTTTAAATGAGTGCGGTCCGCTGAGTATACAAAGGGGTGGTTAGAGTCATGCGGATACTCGTTGCATGCTGGACATATATTTATTAGATCGTGGTCGATTATCTATAAAAGTTTAACTTGCTGCAGTATCCAGAACGAAGTTCCCACGACACTCGGGTCTAAGTAACCGCAATGGACCCGGATTATCAGGCCAAGGACTGATAAACATGGCGGAGGAAATATAATGAATCGAAGATGACTATGTTGATAATATTTAGTCAATAGTGAAAAGACAGCTCTGGTAGAACGAAACAGCTTTGTGATAATTTTTTTTTACATTTTAAGTTGATTGAGTGGCCAGCAAAGAGCCCCGATGGTGAAAAGACGGCTCTGGTAGAACGAAACAGCTTTGGGATCGCGTAACAGCAGAATAAAGGCGAATTACGAAAGACATTGAAAATTTGTCTATAGACAAAATATTGAAATATATTTAGTTATTGACTCTTCGAATTTATATAATTTTTCAATTTGATTGCGTAGTTGTGTTTTTATGGGTGATTTCGAATTTAAAGTCCAAAAATTCACAAATTAAGTACATAGTTTTTTTTTTTATTTATTATACATTTTAACTTATATAACTTAACATTATATCCACTGACATATCAATAAAATATACCTGAATATCCAGTATATATATTGTATGCAAACTGATAATGAAGTAAATTTCATATATATTTTCAGTAATAAAAAACTTTGATATGAATGTAACAAACAAATTTTTATCATCAGAGAATGGAACACCGCACGACAAAGTGGCAATATTGGATGCAGGTGCACAATACGGAAAGGTATGTGCTTAATTACAATGCTTTAGAATGTAAGAAAAATATATATTTTTTACAGGTAATAGACCGCAAAGTAAGAGAATTACTTGTGGAATCGGAAATTTTACCATTAGACACACCGGCTGCTGTGTTAAAAGCTAACGGATATAGGGGTATTATTATTTCTGGTGGGCCAAACTCTGTGTATGCTGAAGATGCGCCTAATTATGATACAGATATTTTTAAAATTAAGATACCAATTCTTGGAATTTGCTATGGTATGCAACTTATCAACAAGGAATTCGGTGGTACTGTACACAAGAAAACAGTGCGTGAAGATGGACAAGAAAATATTGAAATAGAACCGGAGTGTCCTTTGTTCAAGTAAGTTGACAATAATTAATGGAATAATGTTTGAATTCATGTTGAAATTTACACACATAATATGTTAGGAAGGGGTTAGGATTTCAAGGTAAAAAAATTAAACTTTTTCGCGAATTTATTTCTAAAATATGTATTGAGTAATTTTATTCGGACCTTTTGCACATTATTGAACACACTTTTGACAATATAGGGTAATATTTTCATGCAGAAATATAGAAGCATAAGCCAGTAACGGAGCTTTCCCTAGAATGACTTGAAAAAAAAAAAAAAAAAACAATTTGCGGTGTCACCAAACTCGGCTAGAAATGATCCGAAAATAAAAAAAACCAAGAAAAATTATAATTTCAAGTAGTTTTGAAATGGCAGTGAGCACGGAATTTGAAAAAGTAGTTTTGAGAAAAACGCGTCTAAAGTTTATGAACTAAAAAGTGACGAAAAAGAAATTATTCTATATTGTAAAAGGTGTGGTTTAACGATTTTAAAAGTGGAAAAAGTTCAAAATTTCGTACTGGCAGATTGACTGGTTAAAAATGCACGAGCTAGTATAACAGACATCTCAGAAGATCGTGAGCTGCTTTTCTTGCGTGAAATTTTGGGTATGCGAAAACTGTCGACACGTCACTGCAACGGACCCGGTCAAAGACGGGGAACTCGGTAGCATTCCTTCCAAGCTTTTTCAGGGATGTTTTTTGCTGCAATAACATGGCTGCCGTTCACTTTAGATAACAATCGCAAACGCCAGACCACTTTGCAGTTGGACGGTGTCATGTCATGATTTTTGCCTTATATTGCGATCGTCGACGTAACATGGATCCAGTGTACTCAGTAGTCGCTAATTAATAGTCGTAACAGTGAACTGCTCCTGTCGAACTTGCTCCGAGAAAGGCGAAATACCGCCCTTATATGGGATTCACGTTTTCTGGTATTCACGTTTCTGTGTTCCGGTATTCCCAAAGGGTGATCAGCTTTATTGGGCCAAACTATTGAATCGTTAATGTGTAACCGATCGTTTTATTCTTTCACAATTCTCAAGGCTCAAAGCGGAGAAATATGTTTAGGTCGTGCCAAAATTTTATTTTAGTAAGTAAGAAAGTGCTCGAGGACGAAAAGAAGTTTGGGCTATAGATATTTAGTTCCAAACCGATTACATTCATATTCAGCACCAAACAACATTGAATATATACATGTAATTTAAAATATTGTCACATTAACCGATATAAATGGTATAACGAAAAGTCGATAATGACTATAAGGGAATTATATAATTTTAGTGGGAGGTTTAGACTAATTTAATTTTGGTGTTAACATATTGACCGAAACTTTCGGCATAAACTCAATTAATTTAAAGAAAATTACTATTATTCTTTTCCGACCAATGCGGAATCTGCTTTGTGAAAGTCCATAAATTTTTAACAGTTGTCACTTCTATCTAAGAACATTCACGTAGAGTGTTCTGTTAAACTGTACCTTTATCCCTTATTTTCAGAATTCGCACAATTCTGGTACTAACGGCTTAATTTTGAATAAAAAACAGTAACTAATTTAAAAATGGTTGGATTCTGTTCTAGTATCTGCCTTAATTTAGAATTTACTTCACAATTAATTAATTAACTTTTAATTTAAATTCCACAAAATACTAAAACCTAAAAATATAAAAAAAAATAACTATTGACACTATTCAAGGTTCTAGTGCAGATCAAAATTATTTTTCCCCACTGCCAACGATTGATGATAGTAGTGACTTCGAGACAAAGGTCATTGTTCAAAAAACAAAATCTATGCATACATATACAAATTCATATCTTTTGCATGAAAAAAAATATGGGATTATTCAATAAACATTATCTCTATTGGCTAGAATTGCACTGTGTTTAAAAGGATCTAAGCTGAGTGCCAAAAAATTAAACTTTACAACTTAGATTTTTACTCTTATGCTACTAGAAATGAAAAACTTTCTAAAGTATTGCTTTTTAGGCTTAACATGTTAGAGCCAAATACCACTAAACATGCTCGCATTAAAATGCAAGATGTTTAGCTAGTTGAAAAACAAAGGCCAAATAACAGTATACTGACTGTGACTGTGCAAACGGTTATCTTCAATCATTGAGTTGTGAAGAAGGTGTGGGAAGCCATTCCTCTCGAGAAATGCAAGCGTTTGCTGGACTCCATGCCTATTAGATGCGGAGCTGTATTATCAAGCAACGGTCATCTGACGAAATACTAATTGTTTAAGCTTTATTTCATATTATTATAATGAATTAATTGATTTTTTTTGTAAAACCCTTAATACTGCTATTATTAACCACAGCTGAAATTTTTATTTCCATTTTTTTACTTATTTAAAGAACCACTTTATGTTATTCTTTAAAGAAATCGTATTTCTTTTAAACTTGAATATGTCAGAATAAAAATCAATTACACTATTTTTTTTGCATCATTTACATTCCGGATTATGTCACTGCTATTATTTCGGACACTGTTGTAAGTATATTTTTTGCCAAAGTAATGCAAAATTTAGTGCAATATATTAATAATAAAAGCTCATCAAATTGAATACGCCATCATTGCATTTGTAACTGTCAAAAAGCATCAACTTTATTTGTGATGCGCGATTTTCTTTGCCACTCTTTCAAAACATGATGCTATGTAACAAATATTACGGATGCATTACAGATCATTCTTTGTTTGTATGCATTGCAATTGACGTTTTCTAAGACAGCCTATAATTAAGACAGCTTGTAAATTTTTATCATAATGATAGACCGTTTACACATAGTCAAATGGAACGCTAGGGGTGTTGCTAGCAAAAATAGTCAACAATTCTATTTCCTTCTCAGTTCAATGTTGACATATGTTTACTAGTCGAAACCTGGTTTAAAAACAATACATCTATTAGGCATCGAGAATACTGTTATTATCGTAATGAAGGTTGTAATTCATGGGGTGGAGACGTAACGATTATAATTAGGAAAAAAATTCACACTATTTGTTTCGTTCATCTAACACCAAGCGTATTAAAAGTATCGGAATTCAAATTTCAATTTTATCTGGCGATTACATTGTACACAATACTTGAGATATATCTCTAAAAATGTATCAAATGTCGGACTGAATTCTATTCGTATCCCGTATCAAGTTGATTTAATGGTCTCCAACTTAAAACGAGTTATACAAACTGCAAGAGGTTGAAGCATTTCAAAAAAATGTTTAAGGGCTTCACATAAACCACTACCAATAAAAATTTCACAGTTAATGCAACTAAGAAATCATTCTGTTCGGAACTTCCCCATCCACGGTACTCGCCTAATTTGGCTCCGTAAGACTTCTGGCTATTTTCAAATTCCAAAAGTCAATGAAGGGACGTCGACACGATTGAGGAGATAGAAACTGAATCGAAGAAGGGCTTGAAAGCTATACCAGAAAATACTGCGCCGCCTATTTCAAGGACTGAAAAATTTAAAAAAGTTGGTTTTATCGGACGGGGATTACTTTGAAGAGGACAAAATAAATATTCACGAATAAAAGCTTTTTGTAATACATTTTGAAGAAACCTCATGTGGTACTTTATTACCAAGTTGTCTAGTGACTGAGCGTTTACGGATATATACCCATAAGCCCATAACGACTCACAAAGTCTAGCCTACACAAGCATACTGCGAGACATCTCAAGACTTGAAAAATTTAAATGTCTCTTCTGCTGCATTGTCCAAAGTCTGCAGGTCGCACGTATCAGAGTTGGTACCATCCTATTTTCAATTTGGTATGGGGAACTCATATTATATTTTAATGTAGCAAACACTTTATGTAACACAGGCAAAATTGTATCATACAGTTTATATTAATTCCGATGTAGGGCTTGGGCTCACCGAGGCCGCAGTGAAATTATAGATATTCGAGTTAAATATTTATATTACCGATCACTCTTAGAGTTGAGTAAAACTCAACGCATAATATTATTCTGTAAGTAATAAATAGTTCTTATCAAATAGCTCTTATTTTTTAAGCGAAAAGCAGAAATCAAAACTTAACAATTATTTTGAGAAGAAAAAATAAAAATCAATTATTAAAAGTTTTTGGTTTTTGTCATATTTTGTAGTGCTCAAAAAAAAACAAAAATTTTCTATATCTACATTATATGTATGTACGACCCTTAATTAAAACTATACGCTATTTTACACTATTCCTGTTTTTTTATTTCAATTCTAGTCGACTTAGTCGAACACAGTCAGTTCTGCTAACACATGGTGATAGTGTGGAACGTGTTGGAGACAAATTAAAAGTGGGTGGTTGGTCATCGAATCGCATTGTGACCGTAATTTATAACGAGACCTTGCGAATATACGGCGTACAATTCCATCCAGAGGTAAGTAGTTGCGTAAGAAGTGTTTGTTTCAAAATAAATGAATCTTAATCTATATTTTATGCAATGAAAAGGTGGACCTTACAACCAATGGGAAGCAAATTTTTTCAAATTTTTTGTTCGATATTTGTGGAGCAACACCTAACTTTACACTTGGAAGCCGTAAAGATGATTGTATTAATTACATAAAGGAGAAAGTCGGTACTAATAGAGTTTTGGTAAGATTATTGAAAGAGTCGCAACTTTTAAAATGTTGCAAAAACTTAAACATTTTCCAGACTACTTATATCAATTTAAAAAAACCAGTTTTTTTTGCAAATATTTTATTGTTTTGAACATTTTACATTTAATTATGTTTATCTTCTATTATCCATCGTATATCATTATTATGTATACTGCATTATAAAATATAGTACTGTTATCTTTTTAATGGCATAAACAAATGTGAAACTGAGGCAACTGAACAATACAATATCACTTGTTTGACTGTTGTCAATTTCAGATGCAGAAAATATTGTTTCAGAAAATTAAAAAAAAAAAAAACAAATATGATTTGCAAAATACTTCGTTTGATTCTATTGTGCTCCTCGACCACCTCTAAAACTGTCACAAATATACGTTTTTAAAAAATCTCTGTGTGTATCACACGTCTTGAATGAATTTTAAAATTACTATGTTATAACCTTCCTGATTTTACGTTATGGTCCACTGTAAAATGCTACAAGTGCATAATTGCTGTATATTTATGCATTGAATAATATTGACAATGAAAAAAAATATATATATATAGAATAATTTAAAAAAAATTTTTCTTAACAAAAACTTTACGTAAAATTCAATTGAAAATGTTCATAAATAAATAAAAAAAAATACACCTATTTGCTTTAAAGGAATTCAACGTTTTCGTACTCAAACTTACCAAATACTGTTCGTCTGAACACTAGCTTGATTTTGATATATAAAATGTACATATATTAGGTTGTCAAAAAAATTTTGCGGTATTTTCGCTAGTTGGCGCTGAAAGCGCGTAGTTCTAGTTTTATTCGTCGGATCGCTAACACGTGTTTGATGGTTTCTTTTAAGTCGTTTGTGAGTTATAGCGTCGCAAACATGGAGCAAAATAAAGAGAAAATACGGCATATTTTACAGTACTACTACGATAAAGGCAAAAATGCATCTCAAGCCGCCAATAAAATTTGTGCAGTTTATTGACCCGATACAGTTTCCATTTCCACCGCACAACGATGGTTTCAACGTTTTCGTTCTGGTGTAGAGGTGGTTGAAGAGGCTCAACGCTCCGGGAGGCCTGTCGTCGAAAATTGCGATAAAATCGCTGATACGCTGAACACAATGGTTGCGACAGACGACAAACGACATCTGTCAAATATTAAAATACACACGTTCTCATGGACACTGTTATTTTGACAGCTGCACGACTACTCGCCGGTAGGCCGACAGTTGTCGTTCTCGCTATCTTCAATATTCTCCTATATTTGCCAACGACAGTAGGATGACAGTAGAGTTGACAGTAGAAAAGAAGATAGAGAGATGAGGAAGAGTGGTAGTGCCACTAACATGTAAAATGTAAAATTATTCACAGATCTTACAAACTTAACGTTATTTTACAAATAAAAGCATAAAATAGCTCTATTATATCATTTGTAATAACAATTGATAATTTAAAACAAAAATATATACCTATTTACTTATTTTTTGCATAAAAAATTTCACTTTGAACAAAATATTAAAATTTCATTGAAGTGCAAGGTATTAGTATGGCCACAACGAAATTGTGTACATACAAAATGGAGAGCTGTGTTGTCTTGTGTACATGCGTTCATGTAGTAGGATGCACAACGCCGTTTTCAGTTCACTGTCGTGATGCCATGTTGTGTCGCAAGCATTGTATTCAGCATATGAATTGGTCGAAAGAGACCGGCATAGTAGTCATCAAACCGTTATAAACCATATGAAGAAGCTTGGAGTCACTAAGAAACTCAAAGTATAGGTGCCACACGAATTGATTCAATAAAAATACCGCAAGACTTTTTTGACAACGACGAAAATCATGTAAAATTAATGAAATTTAATCAACGATTTGGTGTCATAATATGGTTACGTTTGTAATACTTGGTTTTATATTCCAGATAATATATTTTCTCTCAGCTTCTCGCATCTCTTCTTTGGGATGGAGTACCAAGCTTTATTAAAATTTTTTTAAAATTGGTAAAATTTTTAACAGCAATTTTAAGGTTAACATCGTTCCATAAGTTTTCCATTGGATTAAGGTCAGGGCTTAAGGCCGGCTAATCCAAAACATTTATTTTTTCTTTTTCAAGCCAATCCTTTGTGATTTTCGCTGTGCTTAGGGCCATTATTCTGCTTAAAAGTACAGCGAAGGGGCATGCAATTGGAAGCAAATGGTTCCATTTTATTCCTTAATATGTCTAAATATTTATACCGATCCATTTTCCCCTAAATGGGAATAATTGAGCCCTCGCCATGCTAGAAAAAGGCACCATATATACTATTTCCGCTTGCGTATTTTATCGTCCTTTTGTGTACCTGGGATTCAACGATGAACTTTACTTTTCCCATCAGGACCATTCTACTAATTTTCGTTCCATCAGTTTATAGTACATTTTTGCCAAAAATAAGGTCTTTTCCCCTATGTGTTTTCCCGAATCGTAGCCGATTTAGAATGTCCGTTTTGACAGAAGTGGTTTTTTTCGACTCGGCTAGCCAAAAGGTTATACCTCATTTAAACGTCTTCCAACAGTCTTCCGCGATATATTTAATCCATATTTTTCATTAATTTCCTGCATTATTTGCCATGAAGACTTAAAAGGGTCGGCCTTGCTCCTCCAGACTATGGCTCTGCCTTCAGTAGTTGTTGTCTTTCGCGGTGGTTATGGTTTTTTAATAGATCTCGTTAGCTTTTATGAGTTGAAGTATTATATATTATATACCATTTTCCGGGAACATTTCAATAAAACAGCAAACGGTCCATTTCCACTCGAATTAAATCACTTTATTGTAGACAACTTTAATTAGTAATAAAAATTCACTCCTTATATTTTTTTTTGTAAAAATGTTATATTAATACCATATTATAAATTTTTATGATATTTTAATTCTGCAGTTTCTTTTATATTTTCAATATTTTTCATTGCGATATCATTAAAAGTCAATTTTTGTATGTAGCTTTGGTTTAATTTTTCGACAGGGTATACAATGGTATGGACATATTTTTTTTTATCTATTATTTTTATATTCTTGTTGTAAAATTTCTATTTTACAATTTACTCATACTTTTGTCAATTTTAATTTGTAAAAATCAATTTCATATTTTCAATTTCTTCTCCAGTTAACATACTTGGGTGCACCATATTTTACTTGATTATATTATCTTTCATTAACTTTATTTTCTATATGTACATAAATTTTCCTTGAATTATATTTTGTTCGTTAGTTATTCCACATAAAACTGTTATTATTTGTTTTCTATCTGATTCTACAAGATGCGTTCCAAAGTAAACAGGACTTAAAAAAACAGAACGTATGTTTTTTTCGGCAAAATCAATTTATTTTATTCAAAATAATCTTGTGCTTCAATACAGCTTTTTGCACGGTCCAAAAATATGTCGAACGGTATGCAAGCCTTTTTAATAGCCTCTACGTCTGCATAACGCTTTCCTTTCATGGGCAAATGCAGTTTTCCGAAAAGGAAGAAGTCGCACGGTACCATATCAGGTGAATACGGGGAGTAGTTAATGGTTAAAATGTGATTTTTGATTAAATAATCAGAAAGATTCAAAAAGTCGTGTTTACTTAGGAACGCACCTTGTATAGACACTTTCAACAATTCAAAGATACAAGGTGTGTCGCAAAAGAAACAGAACTTTTTAGGTATAACTGTTTCTGGTGGCGCCACCTATTGGTAGGTATATGAAATAAAAGGTTTGATCCCTTGTTGACATTTCGTAAAAATTTTAAGACAATTGGATAACTACAATCGATGTTATCGATCAAAAAGTGACAGCAGCTTTTGACCATCGGTCGTAAAATGCATATAAAGACAATGCTGATTTGTTTTTACGATTCCGAGGGTATTGTACACCGAGAGTTCGTCCTACTTGGCCAAACGATTAATGCTGTGTTTTATTTTGGTGTTATGAAGCGTCTTGTCACGCATTCGTCGTGCTCGACCACAATACCGTGAGGCAGGGTCCTGGCGCCTGTTGCACGATAATGCGCCGTGTCATCGGTAGACGCTTGTCACTGATTTTTTGAAAAAAAAAACTCCATATTAGCCATTAATCACTCACCCTACTCACCTGATCAGGCACCCTGTGATATTTACCTTTTTGGAAAACTTCATTTGCCCATGAAAGGACACTGGTTTCAGAACATTTCAGCTATCCAAAAGGCGACGACCGATATTCTCAAGAGCATTCCGAAAAATGACTTTAAACACTCATTTGAAATGCTAATTGACCGGGCTAAACGCTGTATCGAAGCACAATGAAACTACTTTGAATAAAAAAATACTACTTTTGAAAAATATTAATTTTTTGCTGTTTTTTTTTAACAGTCCTTTTTCTTTTGCGACAGACCTCGTATATCGAAATGTTCATTAATTACTATTTTACTATTTGTGTATTTAAATTTTCAATTGCATTATGGTTATTTTTTTCAATAACTTTGAAATGATCCACAATTTCTTGCTTGCCTAGGCTTTTCCCAGGGTTTTCATTTACTACTCCGTAGCAGCAAAATTTCTAGAATTATTGATACACTGTAGCTACCGCTCTCACTTTGACGGGAGCCATAGCAGTATGTGCTCTGCTCTGCTCGTCTTTGCATCTGAACTTTTGGGTTATATGTCAATATAATTTTCTTTTAATATAATTTAATTTGAATTTTTTTGCACTTATTTAGAACTTCTTTTTAATTGGGAAGTGCTGAAGCGGTTCTTCGTCTTTTGAATGAATTGTTTCTGATAATTCCAGGTTTGGTTCATTATCGTTACATTCTTTTAGTTTTGGCGAGTTTTCAATTCGACTCAAGAAATCAGCTACAACATTATTCTTTCCATTTATATATTCTATTTCAAAGTTGTATTCCTGTAATTTCAGTAACCACCTCTGATGGTGTTGAGAAAATTCTTTTCCATTATATTTATTAACTAGATACATATTTGATTGGGCAATGATCTGTTATTATTTTAACTTTATTGCCATATTTTTCTAGTTCAATTTCCTCGACACGAAGCTTCAATATTTTAATTTTCTTCTAAATGTTTATTTATGATATTTTTAATTTTTTTAAATTGCCATTAATATCTTTTTTTACTGTTTTTTTAATATTATAATTCTTTCACGTTATCTGTGAGAATATCGATGAATTTCTTCCACGCAGTGAACTATTCCACAATACACGTATTGAGGTAATCATTCAAATTGTTCTCTTTCGTTTGGGCACGTTTTCTTAGTGTTGCTACAGTTTCTGTACCTTCACTAATTCCTCATTCCTCATTAGATTTCTTAACCGCTTTCTGCTTTTTGTGTGCTTTTCATTAGTATTAGACTTCTGGTGTTGAATTTAATTTTGCGATGGAAAATTAAAATCGTCTGTGTTCGAAATATCGTCAAGTACCGTGTAGATCCCACAAATTTGTGCTATTGTGTCTTCAGTGGGGTTAAACGCGTATTGTTTAAATTACAAGGTAATTTTCAAGCTGACTAATATTGGCAATTTTAAAGATTTTGAACAATTATTTACTAACTATCCATTTATAAAAATGCAGCGTATAGGCTCAATTATTATTATTAATTCATAAAGCCAACCATTTTGGGTGATAAATTTTGGTAAATTATTCAGTTAGATATGTTTGTAAATGAATAAATATCATATTAAATTTACAGATATTCCAAAAATTCCCAAGATCTCGACATATTTTGCTATAACAAAGGTTTATAGTAATCGAGATAGATCGATAGATGTATATATCACAATTATAAAAATAATATCAATTTTAAAATTTAATTTTACTGACAACTGTACTACGTAACGTTGTGTACATGTGATGGTGCTTTTACGAGCTGATTTTATTTAGTAAAACACACAATGTATTAATTTATTTACCCATGATCAACAACTATATAATTTTGTTTAAAAAGTTTTCTCGTATGAAGTGCTCCTTTATTATTTTCTTTTGTAGTTGTTGGTTAGCGGAGGAGTTGATTCGACTGTTTGTGCTGCTTTATTACGCCATGCACTACATCCAAACCAAATTATTGCAGTTCACATTGACAACGGTAATTTACTTCTTAAAAATTTGCAGCACAATTTAAAAACAAAACGTTATATTAAGGATTCATGCGTAAAGGAGAAAGTGAAAAGGTTGAAAAATCTTTAAGGGAAATCGGCATTGATCTACTGGTGAAAAAGGAAGCTTATCGATTTTTAAAAGGCACTACACAGATTAAAAGGCCTGGACAATTCTCAATTGTAGAAACGCCCATGTTGTTTCAGACTATTAACCCAGAGGAGAAACGCAAGATTATTGGTGATGTATTCGTAAAAATTACCAATGATATTATAGCTGAAATGAAGTTGAAGCCTGATGAAGTGTTATTGGCTCAAGGTACACTTCGACCAGATTTGATTGAATCTGCATCAAATTTAATTAGCCAAAACGCAGAAACTATTAAAACTCATCATAACGATACAGAACTAATAAGGTTATTAATATACATATTTCTTATTAAAGCTTTAATGTCCTAACTGATTTAAAACTATTTTATAAGACAATTACGAAGTGCTGGTCGTGTCGTTGAACCTTTAAGCGATTTTCACAAAGATGAAGTAAGAGACATAGGCAGAGATCTCGGTCTACCAGTCGATTTAGTTGAACGACAACCATTTCCAGGGCCAGGCCTAGCTATCCGGATTCTCTGTGCTGAAGAACCTTATATAGAAAAAGACTACTCAGAAACACAGGTTTTGTTTTCTTTTAATAATGAAAAATCAATTTTATTTTATTTTTTATAGGTTATAGCAAAAGTTATAGTCGATTTTCATAACAAACTATTGAAAAACCATGCATTAATAAATCGCGTAATTGGCTCTACCACAGAAGCAGAACAAAAGGAACTTAAGCGTATTTCGTCCATAGATAAAGTGCAAGCTACTGTTTTACCTTTGCGATCTGTCGGTGTACAGGGTAAGTAATAATATACATAAATAAAGATTTACACGAATTTCGTGATCAAATTTACAAAAAATTATTCGAAATGACAAGAAGTCATTGGAGACTATTGAAGTAAAAGTTACGACATAGAGAAGACAAAGTCATGAAGTTGATGAACAAGACCTCAATATCTCAATTCCTGCCAGAGGTGGGTGTCAATTACTAGGAGAACAAGATTGATTATTACGAAGGTAAAATTAGTAAATTGATCTATAAACCGCCAGAGCACGGCATTGGGACCGGTTCAACAGAAGGACCTGCTCATCAATTCCTGCCAGAAACAGTGACTTTATTATATAATGTCCAAAATACATTATTTTTTTTTTATTTGAGAGTTTCCCTATGCTCATTTTTGTCATTCGATAAGTATAACGTAACATTAATTTTTAAAGTGGAATTTGTTTTTGCTACAATAGTCACAGCCTTCTATCATTCTTGCAACTTCTCTTTCAAAAATAAACTTGAAGCACAACTGGTAGACATTCGTCTGCGACTTACAGCTAAGACGATGTATCGAAGCTTCAAATTAATAGTTATGTACTGCTTATGGGTGTCGTCTTTTTTAGGGAAGTAACTAACGACTCCGATAATAGAGCGTAAAACATACCTTTGAACTCAATAACCGTGCGCTTAAGACTAGTTAAGGAATGCCGAACCTCACTTTCAACCCTATCGTGTTACTTCAAAATAAGCTTAGTTTGGGTACCAGGTCATAGCGGAACTCCAGGCAATTGCAAAGCTGAAGTGTTAGCTGCGGTGCCCTGTCCTTCTTAGCAAAAATAATGAGTCGGTCGGTCGCTCTCTTTGGCGTTATAACTGGACATTGTGCTATTGTTCTTTAGACATCCAGCCTCTTTAAGTATCAGCCATAGAACCTATCTTAACATAACCTATACTCCCAAAAGACAGGTTTACTCGAATTGTAAAATGTAAAAAGTATTAGCTATAGTAGGCGCAATGCGCGCAAATAGAAAATGTGTTCCTATATTTTCCACTGAACAAGAAGGCAAGCCCGTAAGAAAATTCGGCTCTATAACAGAGTTTCTTTGGTTTTCTGACGCAAATATGTGTTGTTTTTGCAACATATCTTTACCCGTAAGGCATAGAAGCTTCAGACAAATCCTAACTAGTAGCGAACATTGATTAAAATGAAAATAAGTCGTTGTTGCAAACGCGATGACCATTGGCTATTGTTGTTAATATACTTATGCTACTGGTTTGCTTTCTTATATTATATAAAAGAAGTTGCGACCAATCAGGAAGAATAATTAACAATCCTGTACATGTAAAAAGTGAATCCCGGGGTAAACGGCAGACTAGTATTCAAAATGATAATATAAAATATGCATGTATTCTATAGTCTAAGAGCCACTGAATGGCAGAGTGCATGTATTTTACCAAAGATGATATTTT
The DNA here is from genome assembly GCA_037783105.1 of Bactrocera zonata. Classification (NCBI taxonomy): domain Eukaryota; kingdom Metazoa; phylum Arthropoda; class Insecta; order Diptera; family Tephritidae; genus Bactrocera; species Bactrocera zonata. Next base: position 354,861 of record JBAWJQ010004578.1, on the reverse strand, counting down.
GTTCGGTGACCTTTATATACGTACCTTACATGAAATGGGGAACAGCTAAGTCCAGCGAAGGTAGCTATGACGTCACCCAGGTAAGACAGGTACGTAAATCAGACCAAGTTCGCAAGTATTTTAACAAAGCTGGCGTTTGGTCACAGCAAATAATATGGTAAATATAACCAGAAAAATAAATGGCAGACGATTTTTTCGGTTGTAACCTCGTGACCGACGTTTTTGAAAATTTGAAAACAAATTTTTTTCGAAAGTATTTTAACAAATCTGATTTTTATATATGTTATTTGTAATAGTATTATTAGTTTATTTTTCAAACGGCAGACGTTTTCTCCGGTTATAATACTCCGGCAGACGGCAATATAATGGGTTGTCAAAAAAGTCTAGCGGTATTTTTATTGAATCAATTCGTGTGGCACCCATACATCGAGCTTCTTAGTGACTCCTAGCTTCTTCAAATGGTTTATAACGGTTTGATGACTACTATGCCGGTCTCTTTCGACCAATTCAGTGATTTTATCGCAATTTTCGCCTTTATCGTAGTAGTACTGTAAATACGCCGTATTTTCTCTATATTTTGCTCTATGTTTGCGACGCTATAACTCACGAACGACTTAAAAGAAACGAGAATCAATCAAACACGTGCTAGCGCGTAAAATGAGCTTTCCAAAAAGGTATAGCATGACCCGATGCGACGAATAAAACTAGAACTACGCGCTTTCAGCGCCAACTAGCGAAAATACCGCAAGACTTTTGACAACCTATTATATTGACAGTGTGATTATATGTACCTACTGTGATTACTTCTATTTCGATAATTTCTGCATGGAAATAGATATATTATGAAAAATATAGGAACAAAATTATATTTACTACTTTATAATAATAAATGGGGAAGATGGGTTGTTTATAAATCAATAATAATAACTTTTATGACAACATTCACTTGATTGGTATTAATGAAAATATGTTTCGAGTTTTTATTAATATATTTGTATATATAAATTTTCCATCGTATTATGATTCGTCAATTTCGTCGTCGGAATCATAACTATTGTCATAATGCTCATCATCTTGGTCATCTTCGTTGTCGTCTGGAAAATTATGTATAAATGTTTCAACTGAACAATTTGAATATAAAATAGCATATAGTATAATAAAATTACCTTGTATATCTTGAATAAAATCACTAACTAAACATGGTAGCTGGTCTCCCTCAAACCACTTGAACACGTATGATGTATCTTGTTATTCCCAACCATATTCTAGTAGGTTTAACCTCGTCGGATTTTTCTGTGAAGCATTTTTCCCAGATGCTGGAAATGTAATGAGCCCTCAAGAATGGTTGGTAAAGTTCAGCTTTACGTGGAGGTATTGAACTAGCGTCGAAGTTTACAACTTGTTTATTAAAGCTTTCATTTAAGTCAGATGCTTTGTAGCTATTGACAAATAGTTGAAAACGACAATCATCAACGTCAGATACTCTAGCATATCCGGAGTTAAATCAGCGTTTCCTAAACTTTCAAAACCTTTTTGAAATTCAACATTTTTTTACCTTTATCAAAATAAAGCACTATTAAAGTCACACCCTGTGAAAGAGTGAAAACCAATCAATCTCTTTGTCAATAATTCACCGTGCAGCTCGTAAATTTTAGTAATATTAATAAATCTTTCATGGTTTCCAGTCCCAGTAAGCATCCAAATATAAGACAACCGATTTTTTAAGTGAACCATATTGCCAAGCATTATAATTAATATATCTGTATCAGAACCTCTAATGGCGTGATATTTGACTCGACTAGAATACTGCATACATGATAAATAATTTTACTATCGGCTTCCTCGTGTAAAGGACAGGAGAGATCATCAGCCCAATGAACTGTGAAAAAATCTATTAAAGCCTCCTTAAATCGGATGTTTTTCAACTCCTTCGAGAAATCAGTTGGGCCTGAAATTATAAACTGCATTTGAACAGCCTCAAATCGTAAAGATCTTTCATTGTTTTTAATAGATGAAGACCAATATTGGTCGAAAACGAAATCATTCCGGGATATTTTGTAATCATTTGCAAAATTTTTTTAAAAATATTACCAAATGTTTTTGTCACTTCTTTCATGGAATGTAAAATGAAAAAATCATCAACAACATAGGCATTAGCAATATTAGCTTTAGCAAGTGCTGATTTGTCAGTTTTATAGATTGCAGAATCTAAATGGCACAAAGCTAATGGCAAAGGTGTGGTGATCGATTTTATGATTATATCCCTAGCATGCGACCAAATAGATCTCGCTTTATTTTTATGTCTTGAGTTTTTATTACTCAATTTGATAGATTTACGATTTTCAATTTGGCTAGCAAAGTTATGTAGCGGTCTTTTCTTAATTGTTTTGTCGAATCGATTGACATTGAGGAACACTCCTACAAAAATAATTCTCGTTGATCACAGCCAATCTTTTCCACGTTCAACAGAAACTCCTCGATTTGAATTGTTGCTGCTTTACCATATGCAATATTAAACAATTGATATGTCGGCAACTCAAGATTAAAGGAATTCATGTATTGATCAAAAGTTTGTTATAAATTTCTCGAGTTGTTGTGAGCTTTTCTTTATATTGAGCGCTTTCAAATCTGCAGTGATATCTTGCTCCTTGCTCAATCCAACCTGTCCCAAAACATGTGAGATGATAGAAGAGCGTATATCGTGGCTTCTAGCCCAACGTTGACGTGCTGAGATTGAATTCGTGAGGTGAATGATTGCGTTGACAGTTTGTTCGAGAGTTAAATCCTATATTATAATATTATATTATATATAAAAAAAGTCTTGCGGTATGTTCGCTAGTTGGCGCTGAAAGCGCGTAGTTCTAGTTTTATTCGTCGCATCGGGTCATGCTATACCTTTTTGGAGAGCTCATTTCACGCGCTAACACGTGTTTGATTGATTGTCGTTTCTTTTAAGTCGTTCGTGAGTTATAGCGTCGCAAACATGGAGCAAAATAAAGAGAAAATACGGCATATTTTATAGTACTACTACGATAAAGGCAAAAATGCATCTCAAGCCGCCAATAATATTTGTGCAGTTTATGGACCCGATACAGTTTCCATTTCCACCGCACAACGATGGTTTCAACCGTCACGCTCCGGAAGGCCTGTCGTCGAAAATTGCGATAAAATCGCTGAATTGGTCGAAAGAGACCGGTATAGTAGTCATCAAACCCTTATAAACCATTTGAAGAAGCTTGGAGTCACTAAGAAGCTCGATGTATGGGTGCCACACGAATCGATTCAATAAAAGTACCGCAAGACGTTTTTGACAACGTACCTGTCTTACCTGGGTGACGTCATAGCTACCTTCGCTGGACTTAGCTGTTCCCCATTTCATGTAAGGTATGTATAGAAGGGTCACCGAACAAAATATCATCTTTGGTAAAATACATGCACTCTGCCATTCACTGGCTCTTAAACTATTAGGAAAATGTGTCATGTTGAAAAGAAAAATTCGATTTATCTTCCACATTGGCAAAGATGCAATGTGCCTAAACCACAATGCAGAAACCAAAACCTACAGTTGCAATATTTCTCTAGTTCCAGCATTCATCAACTACATATCGTTGGCTTAATATAGAAAAGGCGTATCTACATTTTTTTCGAAAGCGCGTTTGTAATGTATTTTGGTAGACCACTGTCAAATACTCCTCCTTTTAAAAAATTAGTGGACTATGATCGTAAATAACGGATTTATAGTCATATGAAAAAAAGCCCTAACTCATTTGAAGTTTTTTTTGAAAGAAAAAAGCCCTAAGTCATTTAAAGTTGAATTTAAAATAGACATACAATCAAAGTCACAACAGAATTGCACTACATTTTGTATCTATTCTTATTCTTATTGTTTTGCTGTTGTATTTACTTTAAAAGAAAACGGGATTTCCCCGAGTTTGTCTACCACAAGCATATTTTCTGTGCTACGTTGCGTTCGTCGGTACGTTTTTGTTTTTTGTGTCAGTTCAATTAACGTTTTTGTGTTGGAAACAGTTTTTTGATTGAAAGTTTTAATAACATGATTTGTATAAAAGAAAATTCTGATTCAAATGGTGTTCCAAAAAGGAAAAATACTGCTAACAAATCCGAATGGAAACAAAATGTAAGTAAAAGAAAAAGAATGGAAGGCGTGGAATATTTGGGTATATCAAAAAAAGAACTTTGTCAAAAACCTTCTAGGCAATTAGGAGAGCCATGTTCATCACGATTTTGTGTAAAAAGTGCGGTGAGAAAGTGTTCGACGTTTAATGAGTACACGCGAAAAGAAATTTTTAGTTTGTTTTGGAAGATGTCCTGGGAGCAAAAGAGGCAGTATGTTGTAGGTCTTACAAGCTTTTCTGAAACAAAAAGGAAAACCTCTGAAAATTCGAGACGGAATCAGTCCATATCATATTTCTTGAGTCATAATTCAAAGCGATTATAAGTGTGCCGTGAAATGTTTTATTCAACACTAGGAGTAAAGGAAAAGATGGTTCGAAATTGGATTAGCAGCGCCGGTAAACACGGTACTCAATGCAGTCCCGATAAAGCTTTAATTTTGCGCAAAAATGCTAAGCGATCATCAGTTATAGGTCAGCGCAAAAAAAACCGACGTGACTTTCTAAAAAAATTGCTAGAGGAGTTGCCAAAAATGGAGTCACATTATTGTCGAAAAGATAGCAAAAAGTTTTACTTCGAATCGGATTTTTCCTCATATCAGGAGATTTACAAGCTTTATGTCAACGAGTGTGAATTCGAAAAAGAAAATGGACGCCTAAAATTGTCGTACCCAATATTTACGCAATTAATAAAGACATTAAATTATTCTGTTTTTAAGCCAAGAAAAGATCAGTGCAATTTATGCGTATCACATAAAGCTAATAATGTTTCCGATGAGCTATACGGAAAACATAGAGAAGAAATCGGAAAAATGCGTGCAGAAAAGCAAAACGATATCAAAAATGCTGAATCCGGACTATGTGCAATATTCTGTATGGATGTGCAGGCAGTTAAATTAGTGCCTCAACTAAACGCGAGTGCTGCATATTATAAAATGAAGCTTCAACTACATAACTTTACTGTTTATAATATTGTAACGCATGAATCAGATAATTATGTGTGGGACGAAACATATGGAAATTTGTCTCTTCCGTTTTTGCTACATGTATTATTAAGCACTTAAGGAATTTCCATGCCCGATCGCCTGAAACCCATCACATTATTATTTACTCAGATGGTTGCTTTCACCAAAATCGTAATACTGTTTTGTCTAACGCCTTGTTGAATTTTGCAAAGGAAAGCGAAATAACAATTGAACAGAAGTTTTTAATAAGTGGTCATACGCAAATGGAATGTGATGCATCGCATTCCCTTATAGAGAGAAAAATAAATAAAAAACAAATAAACTTGCCGTCTCAATTTGTTCAACTCATTAAGGAATCTAGAAAAGTTCCAGCACCTCTACAAGCGCACCATTTGCGTTATGATTATTTTTTAAATTTCGACAATATTTCAAAGATATACACATCAATACGACCAGGTGAATATTACACTGAAACAACTCTTTAGATATATATACTTAAACTTTTCTTAAATTACAGGCAGGGGCATTGGAGATCATACAATGATCGAGCCGTGGCGTATGACTCGTCAGGATCAATTTATTTTAAAACAAATGTAACAGATGCATATCAGTTACTCCCACAGAGATCGAGGTTTCCGATTGAAAATGTGTCCCCCGATTGTCTTTATAAAGAGAAAATAGCCATATCTAAAAAAAAGTGGACCATTTGCAAGATCTAAAAAAATTTCTTCCAGCAGATTGCCACAATTTTTATGATAATTTACCTTATAAAACCTAATTTGTTTTCAGTACAATAACATCTGCCTTGAAATATATATTTTAGTTTTAATTATTTATTTATTTTACTTCAAACATGAATTATTATATAAGTTTGTCCTAATTTTAACTTACGACAAAAAGCCCTAACTTAAATTTATTTTCAAGAAAAATAATAACATAAAGCCCTATCTCAAATAACTTCAAAGAAATTAAAAATAATAACAAAATTATACCACAATTGAATTTGTTACCTGTTTTGAATAAAAATTGCAATAGAAATGTTTTTTGCATCTTAAGTTTTTAAGGTTTTATTCAGTTTTTTCCTTCTCCTGAAAAGTAACGAAAAGTGTAGATACGCCTTTTCTATATTAAGCCATCGATATGGTAAACAGTTTTTATGCTTTCGCAACACATTGCACAAATTATAATAACTGTTCATTTAGGCACTCAAAGAGGGTTGCTGATGGGCAGATTCGGTCCATTGCCACCCACAAAGTGTCGTTAAGCGAAAACACATAATTGAAAGTGCTATAACTAAGTACTCAATTAAGATATAAAACTGTAATTTGGCACAAAGGCGGACATCTCTGCCCTAATTTTTTAAGTGGTCGTGGTAAATATACATATCTTTTGAACCGCTAAAGCTAACTAGACCAAACTTGCTGAGTCGTTTTAGTACTTCTTCGTACACTCTGACTACCCATTTAACGGTTATGTTAAAACATTAAAAGTGTGGTAACTCACTAAATGCGCCTCAAGCATTAAATTTCACAACCGAGGACTTTATAGGAACAGCTGTAAAAGTTGAACAAGTGGCATATCACTGCCCACCTTTAGGTGATATCGTATATCTCAGGAACTGAGTGTATTCAAACATTACTATACGATGTGAACGGGAACGAAATCAGATGTTCATCTCCCCTATTTCCCATATAACAAACTTTTAAATGCCATGATCAATTGTCAAAATTGGGTTATAACTTTTCAGGGCTAATTTTTTACCGAACATATCAGTCAATTTGTTAGGTCAAGTATTGAAATTCTGGGAAAAACTTGGTTTGATGACATCGTGGCCTTGTGGCAAAAATAGGTACAATCGGGTCATTCAGGGGTAATGTGAAATGTGTCAACAATAGGTACAATCGGGTCAATTAGGGGTGATATGAAATGTGAAAAGTAGTAGGTGTCATGAATTCAGATATTGGTTTCATGTTTGAAACAGAATTTATATCGGTTTTGGGTGTCATCGAAAGCAATTTTATCGGTTTTGATATCAGAAATAAATCGCTAACAAATTTTAATATTGCGTTGTTATTTCTGTGAGGTGATAGACGGTTGAAAAAATTTAAGTTAAGAAATTTATTTATTACGAATTAATTAACTTTATTTTTATAGGGGAAAACATAGGAACAGAACACAAACGCAGTGTTGTTGCCTATTGAATTACAGGCCCTAAATATGATGGATTATCTTTTGTCGTTGGAGGAAGGCTTGGAAAATTGTTAATGGGAAATGCTTGAATTTTTTTCTTTTTGATTTGAGACTTGTTGATAACAGGGAGAACCTAAAATTGAGAACATTGTGTATACATATGCGTTACCATTCAAATGTACCATGCCAACGAATTTTCCAGTCATCATAGCACTTGGAAAAAGCTTAAGTCGTGATGGCTATCTGAGCCTTCTTCGATTCAGCTTTTACATCTTCTATTGAGTCAAAACGGTGTCCTCGGAGTGGTCATGTGAATTTGCTGAATAGCCAGAAGTTACACGAAGGTAAATCAGGCTAAGGCGGTAATTGCGGCATGATATTATTTGAAAATGTGGCGAAATGATCACGAATAACCAATGCAGTAAGAGATGGTGCATTATCGCATTTCTTTGTTCAATAAATTCAGACATAGTAAAAATCGAAGAATTCACTTTTAGAGCCTCACAAAATGACTCGTATCTCAAATACTAATGAATATTTTGACGTGAAATTTAGCATAGATGTCACTAACAGTACTACCAACTTACAAAAAAAAAACACACGAAGTATAAATTGAAAATTCAACTTTATATTTTATCACAGTAATATACATATATGAAAAAATTATAAAAAGCTCCCCATAATTTTTTAATAATTATGCAAATATTTTTATTTTCATTATTTTTATTCAACTAATTCTATTAAAAATTATTTTGCACTCCTCCTTTCAATGTGTTATAATAGCATGTTTTTTGAGTTTTTTAATATTTGAACATTGAAATTATTCTAAGTCCAATGCCACCGAAAAAATGTAACCTCAACAACGCGCGAAGCAGAGAGGCCCGACGCAATTGTGTTTAAAGGGCATTAAACTGCCAGATAATTTATGTATTGTTCTTGAGGAAAAAATGAATTGATTCAGAGCATTTTTCCGAGTCTACAGAGTAATTACTTAAATCGCTACTGGCTCAGTGTATGGGCTATTTTGGTAGCCAAAAATGTTCATGTTGACGAAATTAACTTCCAAATACAACAATTGTTACCAGGCTATCAAATGTCTTTTAAATCAATCTATACTGTTCTTAATCAGGGGTGTTGTGGAATACAACAAAGAATTGCTTAGCTGTCAGAATTGAAAACCAATTCTGATTATCAATGGTGTCACAGAATTTGATTGGTTTTTCGTCTTTTCGAACATAATGTGAAAAAACTTGCAAATGACTATATTTAAAGTTTCTAATGAGTTCCGAATTAAAGAAAGATTTTAAGAGATAATATTTATCAAATAAATAAAGACATATTTGAGTCTTAAGTTACGTTTATTACGCTTTGTAAATCTTCTTTAGGGATTGTGATTGCTTTAGAAGCTTCAAAAAATTTATTTCTTTTTTACTTAAATCTCTTTAAAAATCACCTGAGAATATGTCCCTAAAGTTATAGATGGAAATTTGAAATATTGTCGAAGCTAGAAGGGAACTAATGACCGAGCGCCTGTCACATACACATATGAGCACTTGGGCAGAAATCGAAATCTTTGACTCGGTATTTCATTTTTACGATTTTTCTTAATTGGCGGGCAGGATTGAAAAAAAATAAACGTATGGAATTGGGGCAAAGACATTATCTTTGGCATTAAATTATCTTATATTTAAACTGAAAAAAAATAAAAAAAGTTAAGTTTGAACATAAGTTTAAACAACATAAAGTAACATTTTTTTGGTCAACTTGAACATAGGTGATTAACAAATATGAATCTCTTTGAATTTTTTGTTTCCGATAGAAATTGCGACCTGCATACTGTCCGCCGTCCGACAACGCACGCGCGAGATGCATCGGGCAATTGCATCTCTAAGACAGAATATCAAAGAATTCATATCCAAAAAATTTTCGGGTGATGTTTAAATATATAACTATGAATCCTAGACATTTCGCTTTAATCAATTACTTCTCTCCCTCTCCAAAAAAAAAAGCATAAAAAAAATCGATTTTTTAAGCCTCTAAAACATGCTCCGCCCTTAAATGTCCGCATTTTTTTCAAAAACTCAATAATTAAGACATTTCGTGTTTCATTCTTATGTTTTTTCCTATAGAAATATAGATGAATCAATTCGTAACAATAAAATAAGTTGATTTCTTAACTTACATTTCAAATCTGTGTGCGACTGTCCTCTTGTTTTGTTTCTGACAGCAAAACCGATAAAATTGGTTTCCGTGACACCCAAAACCGATACAAATTCGGTTTCGAATATCAATCTCCTACTCCCTTGTTTGATCGGTTTCAATTCTGATTCCGACAACTATCAGATTCCATAACACCCCTGAATGAAAATGAAAGTGTAAGTTTTCCAATTGAGTTTTTAAATTCACGAGATATACCCGGAATGCCACCACATAATCATCTATTAAAGAATGGTTCACCTATTTTTCTCCTGCGTAATTTGAATCCACCTTGATTATGCAATGGTGCGTGTTTTGCTATCAAAAAGATCACCGGAAATATTCTTGGATGAACCATATTATCTGTAAAGTTTAAAGGTGAAGTGGTCCTGTTGCCACATATTTCAATGATATCATCGGATTCTACGATACCCTTCCGGAGACTACAATTTCCAACTCGTTTAGCTTTTGCAATGACGTAGTATTGATAATTCAAAATATTGAATATTATTCTTAAAAATTTTAAACTATTTGTTAGAAATTTAAATAAAAAAAATATTTTTAATTTAATTCTTTTGTATTAACTCTTGCCAAATTCAATAGTATGCTAATTTTGTTCAATCGTATTAAAAGTACTACCCTTTCAAAGTCCAATCCAGTGGATTCTTATACCAGCTTTGACGTTTCCGTCTTCGTATAAATTGTATAAAGCAGTAACTGTTCCCAGTGAAGAGTTTACTACATAGTAATATAACAAAAAAATTAACCACAACAACGCGTTACCGGGGCTGCTAGTAGTATTTTGATGTTTACAATCAAGTAAATAGTTATTAAATTATGCTTAAATGTTATTGATAGTTATTCCCAACTAACAATTTTGTGAACAAATTACATGAATTTGTTAGATTCGTTAGATGGACGTTAGAGAACCATGTAAAGTTCACGATAAAAAAGATAAATTTGTGAATTTTTCCTTGGAGGAATGGCGTTCACGCGAAGTTCACGATAAGGCTGAATTAATCTTTCCCACAAAAGATGGTTAAGTTGACATGTATATTAGATATCTTGAGTGATATCTAAAAAAACATAAGTTTTTACATAGTTTATATTAAATATATTTTTACCTTATCTTATTTTTCAGGTGATAAAAGAACATATAGCTATGTAGTGGGGCTTTCTAGTAGCTCAGAACCCAATTGGAATGATTTGATATTTTTGGCAAAATTAATTCCTCGTATTCTTCATAATGTCAATCGTGTTTGCTATGTGTTTGGAGGTCCCGTGCAATATCAAATTACGGATATAACTCATACTACTCTTAATAAATACGTTTTAGAGCAACTAAGGGAAGCTGACGCTATAGGAAACGAAGTATAATTTATAAAAGTTGATATTTTGTAGAAAAACTTTTAGCATTGATTGCTTTCTGTTTTTCTTTAATTTAGATAATAATTCAGGCAGGACTACATCGTGTAATTTCGCAAATGCCAATTGTTCTGATTCCCGTGCATTTTGACAGAGATCCGACGAATCGAACTCCGTCTTGTTGTAGGTCAATAGTCTTAAGACCATTTTTAACAAATGATTTTATGACCGGAGTACCAGTAATACCAGGATCGCTTCAGTTGCCAACACAGGTAAGAATACAATCTTTGTTTTCCTATTATAAGTTTAGTACAGCTGTCATTGCTTTGACATTTTTCCGCTCGCTATCTTCGATTACTTGCAAAAATATTTTATTTGTAAGCAACAACAATACAATCCAGAATATATATACCTCATTAAAGTGGTATAGCCTAGCCGATGTTACTAAGTTTTGTTTTACACATATTTTAAGTTTTACTTTCAAAAGTGAAATGCAAGGTTAAAAACTTAATATTCTTAGTTGTACAACGGTTTCCATATCTTAAAATATTTTTGTTTAACTTTTAATTTAATTAGTTATTGGCTGTCAAAATGAGTTCTGTCCAACCCTGACTATTTCTGAAGAATTCGTAATTTTTTGTAAATTGACGTCAAAAACAAAGTTAGGCATAATGTATTGATTCCCTTAGAATGTGCCAAAGGCACTAATTTTATATCTGAACAATGTATATTAAGGTTGTAACACCCAGAAGGCAACTTCGGAGACCGTATAAAGTATATACATACAGTCGTGGTCATATACTTAGCACACATCACATCATATTTAGCACACTTCTTAGACTGTCGAAGTTTTTTAAAGTTTTAAGAAATATTTGTTTTCGAATACAAAAAATTTTGTTGGTGAGATATTATTTAATATAAAAACTGGTTTTGAATTAAATTTAAATTTAAATTTACTAATTAGATATGGCTAGAGGTTTGTGTTGCACGGAAGAAAAGCGGGCTATAATTGTGAAGTTAAGAAGTGAAGGGCAGTCGGTAACCCAGATTGCAAAAACGCAATTAAACATTTTGATGAATTTGGGACAGTTAAATCCGCGGTGCGAGCTCCTAGGCCTCGCAAAACCACCTCCAAAGAAGACAATCTAATTCGTTGGATTTCAAAAAACGACCCATTCAAGAGCTCTAAATAAATTAAAACCGAAGTTTATGTAGTATACCGAATAGAGGTTTCATCTAAAACGATCAGACGTCGTTTGAATGAAGGCGGACTGCGTGGATGCATTTCACAGAAGAAACCGTTTGTTTCTAAGAAGGACTTGGAGGCACGCCTTTCATTCGCACGAGCCCACATCAACAAGCCACTTTCTTTTTGGAAGAACGTTCTCTGGAGTGATGAATCTAAGTTTTGTAGATTTGGATCTGACGGTAAACGTTACGTCTGGCACCCCAGTAACCAGCAGCACAATTCTAGGTATACATAAAAAACGGTGAAACATAGAGGAGAAAATATTATGGTGTGGGCGGCCTTTTCATGGCACGGTGTTGGACCTATCGTTAGGATAACGTCAAAAATGGATCAATTTGTTTACAAGAACATGTTAACAGAACACACATTCCACAGTGCCTCTAAGGTGGCACTTCATGCATGATAATGACGCCAAACATACTTCGCGTTTGTTGAAAAATTTCTTGGAGGAGCAATGCGTTCCCATTCTGCAGCGGCCAGCTCAGTCACCTGATATCAATCCAATTGAGAATTTGTGGAGTGAAGTTGAGAGAAGGATTGGGGGCAAAAACCCAAAAATTTAGAAGAATTGTGGCAGAACATCAAAAGTGCATGGTTGAATATACCTGTGGAACAATGTAGACATTTGGTGGAGAGTTTGCCCAAAAGATGTTCTGAAGTGATCAAAAATAAGGGTTTTCCAACGAAATATTGAATAAAAATTTGGTTCGGAGCGGTTTGCCAAAGTGTTTATAGGTAAACCTGAAATGTGCTAAGTATGTTTCCAACGTAGTAATCATCTATTCTTACTTTTTTTTTGTAGGTTTTGATTACATCGTCTTTATGTTATTATATAAGTTAATCTATCTGTGAAATATGAATACATGTGAAAATATTCAAGTTTTTAGTAAAGAAATGAATTTTATGGAAAATTTTTTCTTAAAAGTACGAGTGTGCTAAGTATATGACCACCACTGTATATATAATGGGTAATCGAAAGGTATTTTCGTATCTTGTCAATAAATGTCGTTGCAGTCGTATATATCCGGTGCTACCAATTACACCACCATATGCCACCAATGAAATTTGTGAAGCTTACAGAGACGATGCTGTATCAGCTCGTGTAGCAAAACAATGGTTCGCTCGCTTCCATTTTGATAATTTCGATTTACACTAGTGGAATAATGTCGCTAGCGGAAAAATGGCAAAAGGTGGTCGACCAAAATGGTACATATTTGTTTATTTATTTATTATTATAAATATAAAAAAATAAGTTAAAATTATATTAGAAATACGGAAAGGCTTTTTCGACTACCCAATATATCAGGGTGCAATGTTGAATCGATAGTGATCCAAGTATGTCTGTATAAACGAGTACAAGTTCCTTAGTTTTGGAGATATTGATTTGAAATTATTCATACGACCTTTTCACTCCAATAAGCTGCTCATTTGTTGGAAACGCCGATTTCGGAACACTATAGCGTATAGCTACCACATAACACTGATCTATTAAAATTAAATCCTTTTATAGTAACGCTTATTTGACAAGAAATTCCTAACGAAATTTGGAGTGAATTATTGTCCAATACAGTGCTACCATCCCCAAACATATTGTTCAGGTCGAATCACGTATAACTGCCATACAAACTAACTGATCAAATGTTAAGTTCAACTGATGAAAATATTAAGAAAGTGAAGGATATGGTGCTTGAAAATTGTCAGACAAGTGCTAGTGAGATGGCAAGAGAGCTCGACACCTCAAAGCGAGTCCACTCTTGTTCGGTTCGTTCCGATAAAACGTTATAACTGCCGATGAGACATGGGTTTATAAGTTTAACATGAAAACCAGACGAACGAAACCAAAAAAAAAAAAAAAACACCCTAAAGCCGCTCAAATATCAAGGTGGTGTTTTTTGTTTTTTTTTCTATATTCTTGGTTTTGTGTATCGTGAATTTGTTCCGGAGCTAAAGACGATCAATAAATAATTCCATTTGGCCGTATTGAGGTGTTTGCGTGAGAATATCTGTCGATAATGGTCGGAATTGTAGAATAACAATTCGTGGATTTTACACGATGATAATGCACCATCGCATTGAACCACGGTCTGACGAAATTTGCAGCCAAAATTGCAATGGATACCATCGATCAACCGCGAAGTTGCCGCTATTCAGTAGTATGAATAGATAAAAGAAAATTCGCTGAAGGCCATTCCAAAAAGTGCTTATGAAATGTTGCGACAGCTAGAAAAACCGTTGGCATAAGTGTATTACATCTGGTGGGAATTACTATGAAGGGGAAAAAATAAATTTTGATGAATAATTAAATATTTTGGGTTTTATTTAAAATTTTCGGGTTATTAAATTGCATCAGGAAGTTTATGATTATCCTTTAAATTAATAAATTCAAAATTTCTAATATTTCGAGTTTTTTACTTTTTTGAGATTACATTTTTAATAGGTCTGTGGTGCACACTTCAGCTTTAATTATTGCTTGTCAACGGCGATTCATGTTTTTTACTAGCACGAGATAGCGTCAAATTTTGTAATTCTGGCCCACTAAATTTCTATAGCGGCTTTTTAAAATATGCTTGAACGAAATATTGGGTTTTTGAATCCTTTTTTCTAATAAATTCGATATGTGCTCTGTGCGATTAATGTCAGGTGATTATGGTGGTGTTTGTAGTTGCTTGCAGTTTTTCAGTAAGAAGCTACAAAAGTAGACCGATAGGGAGAGCAACCGTCGCCATATTTTTTCCCGCTCTTTTGACATTTCTCTTCAGTAAGGTTTACAATTTCATCATGAAAAGATGGAAATACAACAACGACTCAAAATTATTAAATTTAAAAACTTGTGTTGAAATTAGTTCTATGAATGATTGTTATTATACCTGAACTATTACTAAATTATAACTATCTAAAACAAATATTTTGAAAACAAGAAGAGTCATGATTAGGTAAAAATCAAAAGATAGTAAGTAAAGTTTTAATAATTAAGAATGCGGTAATTTTACATACAGCGTATCTACTTTAAATTATAATAATGCATTACTAATAATAATAATTTTTTCGTTAAAGGTTCTCCATAACATTGTTCACGAAATATCAAAATTAGATGGAATATCACGAGTTTTATACGACTTGACATCTAAACCACCAGGTACAACCGAATGGGAGTAACTATTATCTAATTTTAACCTGATTTCTATGATAGAATCATCTATCTCTAGTATAAATCATTTGAAATATGTGGAAATGCTAAAAATATATTTGCTGATTTTAATTTTATAGTTATTAAATAAATGTGCTCTTAAAACAATTTTTTTACTTATTGACTATGTATTCAAGTATGCCTTTTATTAATGTGATTATTTGCGCCAAATTTGCAAAAGACCATTGAATTGAGAATCGACACACACCACCTCTTCGTCGATTTCAAAGCTGCTTTCGATAGCACGAAAAGAAGCTGCATATATGCCGCGATTTGTGACTTTGGTATCCCCGCAAAAGTAATACGACTGTGTAAACTGACCAACACCAAAGCTGCAACACCAAAAGCTGCGTCATACCAAACGAGGTTTCAGACAAGGCGACTCTCTACCATGCGACTTCTTCAATCTGCTGCTGGAGAAAATAATTCGAGCTGCAGAACTTAATCGAGCAGGTACAATCTTTTATAAGAGTGTACAGCTGCTGGCGTATGCCGATGATATTGATATCATCGGCCTCAACACCCGCGCCGTTAGTTCTGCTTTCTCCGGACTGGACAAGGAAGCAAAGCAAATGGGTCTGGCAGTGAACGAGGGCAAGACGAAATATCTCCTGTCATCACACAAACAATCGTCGCACTCGCGACTTGGCTCTCACGTCACTATTGACGGTCATAACTTTGAAGTCGTAGATAATTTCGCCTATCTCGGAACCAGCGTAAACACCACCAATAATGTCAGCCTGAAAATCCAACGCAGGATAACTCTTGCCAACATTTGCTACTTCGGATTGAGTAGGCAATTGAGAAGTAAAGTCCTCTCTCGACGAACAAAAACCAAACTCTATAAGTCACTTATAATTCTCGTCCTGCTGTATGGTGCAGAGGTTTGGACAACAACTGCAGAGTTGCGTTGCGGGTTTTCGAGAGAAAAGTTCTTCGAAAGATTTACGGTCCTTTGCGCGTTGGCCACGGCGAATATCGCATTCGTTGGAACGATGAGCTGTACGAGATATACGACGACATTGACATAGTTCAGCGAATTAAAAGACAGCGGCTACACTGGCTAGGTCATGTTGTCCGGATGGATGAAAACACTCTAGCTCTGAAAGTATTCGACGCAGTACCCGCCGCGGGAAGCAGAGGAAGAGGAAGACCTCCACTCCGTTGGAAGGACCAAATGGAGAAGGACCTGGCCTCACTTGGAATATCCAATTGGCGCCACGTAGCGAAAAGAAGAAACGACTGCCGCGCTGTTGTTAACTCGGCTATAATCGCGTAAGCGGTGTGTAAGAAGAAGATTGGAGGCTAAAAGGAATATTTTTTTGTATAATTATTAAATGAAATTTTTGTACTGGTTTTTTAAAATTTGGAATTAATCAAGCTATAATCAATAAGGTTAAACGTATAATGAAGGCCGAAGAGTTCGTGTTCTCATAAAAAATTCGCAACAAAATATCCGTTGCGAATGAAAGACCTAACAAGTACGTACAAAAATTGGAAATCGAATAATTGTTTAATTTTCAAAGCACACATTAAGTGCCGGTCGTGTGAGAAACATGGCATTTCGAAATTTATGCTATACACTTCTAGCAAACTATCCTTGTGTCCTGTTGATTCTCATCGCAAATGTAAATCGTTGGAATTCAAAGGAATTCGTAGAATCAAGCATTCGGCCGGCCCCCTTATATTCAATAGCTGCGTCGCAATCAGTCGAGTTCCATTACACAGTTTCTCCAAAGAATTTTGAAATTTCACTGGATAATGCAGTAGTTAAGAACACACCTGGATGCCCCTCTACTGCTTGGCCATGCTTTCTGCGTAACCATTTCTTCGACGATGCATTCCATGTATAACATCGAGACATTTCCGAATAGAGCTTGTACTCGCAAACGGATCACTGACGCAAGTTGAGAAAAAACTCGTCTATGTTGATTTCGTTGTTGGCGGTATTTCCGTTGGCTATATTGTATTCTCTGGGTTGAATACACTCTTTTTGCTTCTCCAAAGGTACTGAGAGATGCATAACAGCCGGAAAACGTTAATGAATTGCAAAAGTAAGTATCTTACATAACCCTTCATTGCAGTTCACTCATCGAACCATTTGATACTTGCTGATTTTATATCGTTCAAGGCCAATAACCGCTAAGTTGCTTTCTTTGGTGACGTACTTGCAAACGTATTTGATCGATTTCACCAAACTGTAATACTCAACATTAATATGACTTTTGAATGTGAATTAGACAGTAATGGCGAATGTGGTACAATCCATGTGTTGCCACCTTCAATATACACTCCTCTAAATTGAATGTTGAATGTTCTACCGTTGTCGGCTGGTGAGCGACGTCGATACGTTTCCGAAAGAAAAGCAGGTGGATAGTGTTTCGTATATTTATTGTCAAACATACAAACCGAAGTGGGATTGTGGTGTCAGCAAGGTCCATGAACCATGTTGGTTTTCACCACTTCGTATAGTTCTGGATCTATCTCTGAATCAGGAATTTCCGCAGAAATAATTTCATCAATTTGATTAGATGTAACCACGATCCATAATTGATCGCGATTCACAATATGTCATCGCTCGGGCATGTGCTTTGGGCTGCCAATATAATATCTTAACCTTTATCTGCTCTTCGCGTCGAAAACGACGCAAAAGCAATACATTTTTTTAATTTTTATGAAAAGGGGCGGCAAGAAGTCAACTGAATTTCTCGAATTTGTTAATAACATTAATTTGCTTTGTTTAAACTGTTTTTCGTTCAACAAGTTTTGTTTTGTGGATTGCGTTAAAAAAATTACGTTGGCTACCCTCCTGCGTCGTTTTCGACGCATATGAGAAAACATCTGTTTTTTGGCGGGAAACTAATTTGTCATTGTTCGTTTCGCGAGTTATTGGGTTTTTTGCAAGTGATGAAGTTATTTGTGATTAATTTATACATAAAAGAGATATAAAAGAAAAAAAGCAATATGTGCCAACCAAATTATTTGTCAAGTGAAGAAATGGGAGTTTTTCTAACTGAAAGTGAAGCAGAAGATAATTGCAGTTTTCCTGATGCTAGTGACGAAGTGTACGTGCCAGAAGGGTCAAAAGCTAATGAAAGTGATAACTCTTCAAGTGATAGAGATTCTGGTGGTGAAGATTATATTCCAACAACTGATGCTAACGATAGTCATGGTTACACTGCAAATACCGATCCATTGTACGTATCAAAGGATGGTACAATATGGCAGCCAGAACCATTTCAGCCGCAAAGTGGTAAATTTAGGAATGAGAATGTTATCAGTCTTTCGCCTGGCGTCACTCGATTTGCAAAAGCCCGTGTCAACGACATAAAAGATGCTTTTCTCCTATTCTTGCCTCCACATCTAGAAAACATAATTCTAAAGCATACAAATGCATTTGCCAAAGCTAAGTATGGCAACGAATTCATGCGAATTGATTCCAGTCTGTTGCAAGCTTATATTGGTATATTGATTTTAGCTGGTGTATATAGGTAAAATAGCGCTGCGTATTTAGGAACCCATTATACAAAAATTTTATGTATATTTTAGATCAAAAAACGAGTCAACGGTTGATTTGTTCGATGCAGAGTATGGTCGTCCCATATTTAGGGCTATTATGCCGAAAAAGACGTTTGAATATATCAATCAAGTAATTCGATTTGATGATAGCATCAGCCGGAGGCAAAAAACATGTGACGATAAATTTGCACCGATCCGAGATGTTTTTGAAAAATGGTCGAATTCATTAGCTGATTATTACAACCCTCATGAATGTGTTACCGTAGATGAACAGCTGCTGGGTTTTAGGGATCGATGCAAATTTCGTCAATATATGCCTTCGAAACCAGAGAAATATGGAATTAAGTTTTGGTTGTGCGTCTGTTCTGAGGCTTGCTATATTTGGAAAATTCAGCCCTACTTGGGTAAACCAGTCGGTGCAAGCTCATGTGAAAAAAATCAGGGTCAACGTGTTGTTTTGGATTTGGTTCGTGGGTTGAAGGGACACAACGTGACAATGGATAATTTTTTTTCTTCATACGGCCTCGGCCAGGAATTGCTAACAAAAGGTGTCACGATGGTGGGAACTATGAGGAAAAATAAGAGATCTATTCCGCCAAATCTTCTGAAATGCAAAAAACTACCTTTGTACCATTCAACATTTGCATTCACAAGCAACACAACGCTTGTTTCATATGTTGGTAGAAAAAATAAGTGTACAATTTTACAAAGCACTTTGCATAACTCTAAAGGAATCGAGCCCGGAGTTAAAAAGCTACCAACAATTATAAATTATTATAACAAAACTAAAGGTTTGTTATAGATGAGTTCCGATTTACTTGTTTATATTCGTATATTTGCTTGTTTCATTCAAAATAGGCGGTGTCGATACGGTTTATAAGATGCTTTCCTGCTACAGTTGCAAGAGGAAAACTAATAGATGGCCGATGGCTGTGTTTGCTAATATAATTGACACATCGGCTTTGAATGCGTTAATCATTTTCAAGGAAATTAATCCTAATTGGCAGACTTCACAAAAAAACACAATAAGAAAGAACTTTCTACGGGAGCTAGGATTATCACTTGCTAGACCATTTATGACATGTAGAACTGGAAAGCCGAGGTCAAGTTCATCCGCGAATTTGCTCGATATGGCATCTTCACCAAATGCATCGAAAAGATCAAAAAGCGTTCCTCCACAAACTAAAGGAAGGCAAAGATGTGCGATGTGTTTGGAAAGTAATTTGCATCAAAAAATAACATGCATACTAGAATTTGTTGCTTTTGTTCAAAAGGTACATGCAAAAACATACACAACCGAAACGTATGCGTCAAGTGCATAGAAAATAAATTAATTTAAGTTTGGAAAAAATTTAAAACAGAATTTTTTCGGTTAAGCAAACAGAAACGACAAAATTAATATTGGTTTTCGCCGTCCATGTTTTCAATTTTCCACTAAAAACAATGGGAAGTACATATGCGTCGAAAACGACGCATGAGGGTAGACAATGTAAGTTATTTTTAGGAGCAGATGAAGGTTAATATGTAGTAACGTATGCCACTAGTATACTTACTTGTTGTAGTATACTTATGAGGTGGGAAATAAAACGCATTGATTTCCACACACTTTATAAAAGGTTTATAAATTTTAGTTACACAATATAAATATATATAATTATATGTATATTTTGTTTGGGTTTTCTGCGAAACCCACGGTGATACCCTGTTGGCGAACTCGGCGAAAAAAACCAATTGCGGTGATTGTTGCGGTAGCGCAAGTGCAAAAAAAAAAAAAAAAAAAATTAAAAACTGAATTTCGCGGCCGACTGTCTTGCTTTACGGATGAAACGGTAAGAGCCCAATCCCGGTCGGATCAATCCCTTTTGCAGGTTTGGGTGGTGAATAGTAGCTGATTACGAGTCGTCTCGTTGGTAATCGTGTGGTTGTTGTGTTTTATTGTTGTAGTAATGAGCGGTGTTAAGTATTGTGTTTGATGCGTGTGTGTGTATTAGTGTATGCTGTGAACTGTTGTGTGATGAGGTGTTGTGACGTGACGTGATGTGACATGACGTGATGTGACGTGTGGTGATGCGATGTGGGATGTTGCTGGGAGCATCTGCAGCTGTTGCAGTGTGCTTAGTACAGCGCTCAACCCTGCTGAGCGACGTTGTTGCTGGCGATGAACATGGCGTGGCGGAGATGGCCGTGAACGCATTGTGGTTGATTGGCTGCTTCGTCGTCGCCGGATAGAATCGCTGCGTGGTCTGGCACGGGTGTTGGTGCGATTTTCTGACGTATTGTCTCGGCGGGGAAATCGATGAAATAGAGTGTGATGCGGCCTTTGGAAATATTGACAGGCGCCGTCGGCCCAGCACTCTATGGTGGCGTGGTCATCTGCCAGGCAGGCCATGCAATATGTGACCATCTGACCCTCGATGAACCTTTTCAATGCGGCCTAGCCGCCATTCTGTTGGAGGAAGGCATACGTCCTGTATGATGACGCATTCTCCTGCATTGGCTTCCTTCTAGGCCGTTTTCCATCGATATCTCTTATGGAGATCTTTGAGATAGTCTTCCTTCCATCTGTGGCTGAATTCTTGATGGAGAATCTTGATTCTTTCCCATCGATTTATTAAAGTGAGTGAGTCTCCTTCTGTCTCAGATATGGCGAGAAGAGGAGCTCTTCTGATGAAATGACCTGGTGTAAGAGCTGGGAAATCGGAGGGATCTTGCGAGAGTGGTGATATAGGTCTTGAATTTAATACGGCTTCGATACGAGTGAGTAGTGTAGTAAACTCCTCATAATTGAATTTATGACTACCAGCCGTTTTCTTTAAATGGGACTTAAAGCTTTTTACTGCTGATTCCAAAAGTCCGCCCATGTATGGAGAACATGGAGGTATAAACTGCCAATCGATCCCTTGGGGTGCATATTTGTTAACTATTTCAGGGGAGACTTCTTTCATGAAGTTTATAAACTCCTTCTCTGTTGCTCTTTGGGCTCCGACAAAGTTTTCCCATTATCTCTCATTATTTTTAAAGGAAATCCGCGTAGTCCGACAAAGCGTGCAAATGCTGCGAGAAAAGCCGCAGTAGTCAAATCTAAATAAAGCTCGAGGTGTGCTGCCTTTGTCGTAAAACATACAAAGACAGCCACATATCCTTTTCTAAATGAAGAAGACCTTAACATGGATGCCTTTGTCTGGAAAGGTCCAGCAAAATCAACCCCAGTGATGGTAAAGGGGAGAGCATAGTTGCAGCGTCCAGGTGGTAAAGCTGCCATGATCTGCGTACGCATTTTGTGTTTGGTACATGGTATATGGTTTACACATGAAAATCGTCCTTTTGATTTGTGGCTTTAGTCGCGGTATATAAAATTCTTGACGGACCATTTGTTGCATTAAGCGATGCTCACCATGCAGTGTAAGATGGTGCAGATATGCTAGAAATAGGTAAGTAAAACGGGATTTCTCTGGAATAATGATGGGATGTCGTTCGTTATAACTAAGTCTGGCGTTCGCCAATCTTCCATTTGCCCTTGTTAATCCCTTAGAATCCAAGAATGGATTTAAGACGAGAAGGGAGCTTCCCTTTTCGAGAGGTCGCTTTTCGAGCAACTCTGATTTCTCTTTGCTGAAATAGCGAGTTTGTGTATATAATATTAGACTGACCTTGTCATGTTGCAAGTCGGAATGCGTTAGTTGTACGCAAGGATCATTTGGTGCTCCTTTCATTTTTAGTTTAAGTCTTTGAATGAATTTGTGCATGTAAGCTACTACTCTTAGTGCTCTAGCAAATGACGAAAATCGGTGGAGAATATCATCCTCTTCTGGAGTGATATGAAAATTTTCAATTTTCCGACTTTCCGGCGGTATTATATTACGAGCGGGAGACTTTGGCCAGAATTCTTGTGATTCTGTTAGCCATGTTGGACCATTCCACCAGAGTGTAGTGCTGGTGCCGTGCAGTGGCTTGCAACCTCTTGTCCCAAGATCTGCTGGGTTATCTGTACTTGCAACATGATGCCATTTTGCTGGGCCAACTAAGTCTAAAATTTGGGATATTCGGTTAGATGCATAGGTCTTCCAGCAATAGGGTGGTTTTTCTAATCATGCTAAAACTATCTGACTAGTCTGACCAAAGATACATTTTATGATCGTTTAATTTGAGACGG
The DNA here is from genome assembly GCA_037783105.1 of Bactrocera zonata. Classification (NCBI taxonomy): domain Eukaryota; kingdom Metazoa; phylum Arthropoda; class Insecta; order Diptera; family Tephritidae; genus Bactrocera; species Bactrocera zonata. The sequence goes on along the minus strand of JBAWJQ010004578.1, from coordinate 331,904 downwards.
GTTTGGAATATGGGAATTAATTTTGCTAACAGAAGAGCACCATTCAGTTCAAGCCGTGGCAGACTGAGTGTCTTCAAAGGTGCAACTTTGGCTTTGGCTACCAAGAGGTGTGAAGATATTTTGTTATCGTGATCAGTGCGTACGTAAACTGTTGCGCAACAAGCCTTTTCAGAGGCATCACAGAAGCCGTGTAATTCTGCGTTAATGTTAGAGGGATTCGAATTTGAGATATAGTATGTAACTTGTTAGCAAATTGAACCCATTTCGCTAAACGTAAAGGTTTTACCTGTTCATCCCATTCAGTGCCATCTTGCCACAATTCTTGAATGAGGATTTTTGCTTGAATCATTATTGGCGAAAGCCATCCTGCGGGGTCGAAAAGTTTTGCCGCCGAGGAAAGTATTTGGCGTTTTGTAATGACGGACATTGCAGATATTGACTCCATTGTATATGAGAATTGATCTGTTATCGCATTCCATTGAATCCCTAGAGTTTTAGTTGTACTAGCCTATTCAAATTTAAGGAAGTCTGTATCTAATAAGACTTCTTTTTTAATGGCTTTTATTATTTTAGGGTGATTTGAAGTAATTTTCTTTAGGGGGAAACCTGCTGAATTTAATGCTTCGATCACTTGCGATAGTGATTCGCATGCTAATGCGATACTGTGGCTACCTGATAGTATGTCGTCCACGTATGTTTGTGTTTTCAACACAGAAGATGCTAAAGTCAAGTTTGTTGCATTTGTTTGTGCCACTTCATGTAATGTTCTGATGGCCAAATAGGGTGCACAATTGATGCCAAAGGTGACGGTTTTAAGTTTATAGTCGCTGATTGAACTATTACTTGATTTCCGGAAGACTATACGTTGGAAATCTTGGTCATCTTCATGTACTACAATTTGTCTGTACATTTTTTCTACATCCCCATTGAAAACGTATTTATGCGCCAATTTAGAATTAGCAACATGAGATCAGGTTGTAATGTTGGCCCTGTGTATAGTACATCATTGAGTGATTTGCCTGAGCTCGTACACTTTGAGGCATTGAAAACCACTCGTACCTTTGTTGTAAGTTTATCAGGGGGGTTACTCTGTAAGCCGTTACGAATAGCAATGCGTTGCGAAAGTGAATTGCGTTTCGAAGGGCAATCGGTACTCTGTAACACTTTTGCATTGTAAACAGTGTTGCACTGTTTTCCCGTTGACATATCTCCAGTATAGTTGACATTACTGACCGATACGAAGGAGAATAAAAAATCAATAACAGAAAAGTGAAGAAGTGTAGAAAATTGGCAGACAAACATAATTAAATTTGAAAAGTTTTGTATCTAAAAGTAATTTTAAATCAATAAAAAGCTGTGAATATGGATTCCGTTGTGTTATGGGAGGAAAACACAAAAAATGAACGTGTTGAGCGGAAAGTTATTAGAGACAAGTCTAATGTGATGAGTCTTAGTGAAAAAAGGTAAGTTTGCATTATAAAGTATAATGTGATTCTTTAAACTTATTTGTGCTTCTACTCGTAAATAGTTTCGTGCAAAACTTTCGATTAAGCAAGGAATCATTCAACTATGTGTTGGATAGCATAAGTAGTGAGCTAAAAACTCCACCCAGGACCACAGGAATACCCGAAATTGTGAAATTAGCTGCAACTTTAAAATTTTTGGCACAGGGAGGGTATCAACAGCAAATTGGACAAGATCACCATACAGAACTAGCTCAACAAACTGTTTCGCGTTGTGTGTTTGAAGTTTGTAAAGCAACTGGAAAGTGCTGTGTCCAAAACACATAACTTTTGCAATGTCTTCAGAGGAGAAAAATGAAGCGTAACGAGTTTTTTACTCAGTGTCTGGAATTCCAGGAGTAATTGGTGTGGTGGATGGTACTCACATCCAAATGATACGACCGGCAGTTAATGAGCATTTATATTTCAATAGGAGATTAAAGCATATTATGAACGCTATGGTGGTAAGGCAATTGTTTTTTTAATTTATCTTTGTTTTTTTTTTATAAATATTGTTTCCAAAACCTAGATATGTGATCATAAGATGATGATAATAGCCGTTAACGGTCGGTTTGCTGGGGCGTGCCATGATTCACATGTGTAGAATTTGTCAAGCGAGCGCCAATATTTACAAACCAACTATGTGAATGGAGAAATAGGAATTCGCATTCTTGGTGAGCATATACACATCCGTTAATTTTACTCGTTAGCTATTATATGCATCAATTATTTTGCTAACTTAATTTTTTTCTTATAGGTGACTCTGGATATCCGCTTGAGCCATGGCTTTTAACTCTATACAGAAATGATGCTGAAAACTCTGCTGAAAGTTACTACCACTACAAATTTTCAAAAACCAGATCCCTTATACAGGGATGGGCACATTTTTAGCCCGCAAAGTTAGCAAAGTGCGCACGAGGGCTAGATGAGGGGAATATCAGTTTACGGAGAGAAGGGCATAACAAGTTGCGAAAAAAATCAGTTACGCTCCTCCGTAACTTAATGTTCATCGCAGAGTGGTTGCGGCAATACTGACATTGTACACAAATTAAAGAGCGGAAGTTTACTTCATATCGGAATTGTACAGTTGTGTGAACAAAAAGAGGTAAACATAATTTGCAGGGTTTAGAGTTTCGCATTAAAATTTGTTTTTATGTACTTTTGCATGGTGGGAAATTCTAATCACTGTTAGGAAAAAATATATAAGTTATACTTGTATCTAAAAACAATTTTATTTAATAAGAAAACAGCACATTTTAAAATTTCCCAACACCTATAGTTGTTCCTATTTTGTTCACACCACTGTACGTGTGATAGATCAGTTAATGGTGGTGATGCCAGTTGTAAAAATTCATTTTAGTTACAATTGGGAAAACTTATCTCAAGTTGTGGGCTTTTATACGTACATATGCATATCTGCATAAATAAAAAAAGAAAAGATACTTGTTACCATTATATATATTGTGTTTCAACATATTGCAGTTCCATTTAATAAAAATGCTTACATAAATATATGATTTGTGATATTTTCAGTTTGGTTGTTTTATCAAAATATTCAAAGAATTGAGGTTTTTTTCTATAATTGTTTTGTTAAATTTTAAAAATTTAAGTTGCCTCTGGAAATGTATTAAAATAATAATATGCGCTATAGAAAGGGAATACATATTTTCAAAAATATAAGAAATCATCAAATAAAAATATATTTGCGCGGTATGGCATTATTGATTGAGAGTGGCTAAGCACACAAATAGAATACAAACGCTAATGCAGAAAAATTTTCTCACTTCGCTACGAGCGGCAAGCGTTTTGTTCTCGTTTTGTTTGTTTGTTTGTTCTAAGTTTTCAATTATAATTTTTCATAATACAAAATATCAAAACTGAAATCAAACTATTTAAACTAGTTTATATATTTGTAAATAATAGCATTCGATTCTGAATTTGAGTTATTTTAAGAAAATTTTAAATATATTGAAGACAATTTTTTACTATAGTATATCGAGCCTGGCAACCCTGCGGAAAACCCCGAGTCGTTGGAAATTCTACGATTGGCGGGTGGTAGAAGGGTTGTTGGGTAATTATTTACATTGCGCTCTCATAAGATTCATTTGGTCATATGTGTTTGAAGAAACAGTGGTTCATAAATTGAAGTTTTTATTGAAATTACTTTTTATAAGGAAATTTAAAGAAATAACCTGGTTTGAAACTTTTTGCTTCGAAAATTATATCTAAAATAAGAAGTAGGTTATCTGATTTAAATTTTGATACAATAATGCGCGTTGCTACAGCTAATGAGATTAAACCAAACATAAAATTTATTATGGCAAATAAACCAAATTAAATGCTGTTATAAAGACATATTAAAAAATTATTACTAAAATAAAATATTTATTATACTTTTTGTTATTTGTCTTACATTTTATAAATTTATAAAAGTTACAAAGAAACTTAAAATTGTTAGGCAATTTTACAGTTATTACCCACAGTGCAACTTCCCATATATGCGTGCGCTCTCATTTGTAAACATGGTGTGGGAAAATACGTTGCTCTCACTTCCCTCTTCATGTTTGCCCGCGATGATCCCCTCACCTAGCCCGCAAAATGTGCACTCGTGCCCGCACGGGCAAAATGCCACTGAGGGCTAATATGCCCATCCCTGCCTTATAGAACGAGTATTTGAAGTATTAAAAGCGCGATTCCGATGCCTTTTAGCTGCTAGAGAACTACATTATGCCCCAGAAAAAGTGGTGCAAATTTTGAACGTATGTTGTGCTCTTCATAATATTTGCACTCTTTTTAATGTGGAATCACCTGCCAACATAGCAATAGAAGTTGAAGAAGTCGATGCTAGTTATACTGAAACCATAGGAAATGCGAATGAAACCAATATTGCTAAACGTTTAAGGGATCAAATAAAAAACAGTATGACTACTTTATAAACATATAACACTATTTAGTTAAGTAAACTTTTTAATTTTTCACATTTTCACATTTATTTGATATAAATTCACATTAATGATATAAAGCTTTAGTCTCTTGCACATGTGTATACATATCTATATATGTATGTAAGTATTATATATTTGTTAGTAATAAAAAGTAAAAACTATCACGTCAACACAAAATACGTTTTTAAATCAAAACAATTCATTTAAACTATTAATATAATAAATAAGTAATTATCAGTAAGTATTAAAAAATAAGTAATAGACTTCAATGTCAATAACTAAAATACAATATTTTTATTGGCCGGACTGTTCAATTTCTAGCCTTTGCTTTTTTAGTTCTGGTGTTGCAAATTTTAGTTTTGTTTTGTCCAAATCAATCCTTTTCTTGTGTTCGAATTTTTCAACAGCCAATTTATATTTTCTTTTACCCATTTTATGTTTTTTTTCATACATTTTGAAATCACATTTAGATTTTCATTAATTTCAAACAACACTTTTAATGAACCTTTGTGATAAGCGATTTGGTTATCCACCTGCTTATTTAAAAGGCTATCCTTCTTTTGCGGAGCGACTTTTTGACGTGAACAATGGCGCATTTCATCCACTGGCGTTGGTTCATTCTGTCGGAACTCGTCTGTTGTGATGTCTGACCCACTTGGTTGCATTAACTATGCTGCCCCAAATTCTAAGGTGCCGTTTATTCCACTGACGGATATTTCCATTGCCAGAAGCTCACTAACCTGCTCCTCCAACGGTGTTAAGGAGCAATGACTTGGAGGACCACCACCAGTTCCAGAGATACTTAGTTTGTTCCGCCGCATTTTTGCTTTCAAATGGGTTTTATAATCCGACCAAACCTTTAAATAATTAAGTAATATGTGCTTCAAAAATTATTTATAATTAATCTTTTTTACCTTTTTCTATTTTAAAACATCGCGCGATGGTGGCCCCGCAGCATTAGGGTCACATACCAACTCTTTCCACAGTTTTCAGTTGTCGTTCCGAATGTGTTTTCATATAATTAACTAAAATTTCGAATTGTGTTGGGTTTGTTTGTTTATTTTTAGAATGTTCCCTGTCAAATAATTTTTTTTTTTAATTAAAACTACAAATATGCCTTATAAACTTACATTTTTTGTCCGTTTCGCTTGCCAGTTTGATATCGAATCAAAAATTCGTTAAACTCACAGATTTGACAGTCGTTTACGCAATACAGAGTGCTGCCATTGAGAAGGGGTAAAAATAAATGCGCAAAACGCAATTTCAAATTCGCTTGTCGCCTTACAGAGTGGCTTTTTTCATTAACCAACGTTTTCACTTACGCAACGCCTTACAGAGTAACTCCCCAGGTCTTATTACCCATGATGTGGCAGATAAAAAGATTAATATCTACCTTTAGATACTTTTTCATATGGTACAGCTTCTTCCATATGATTGAGGTCAAGATATTCGTCCATCACATTTTCGTATGCCGATTTAAGCTCACTTTTCTTTATCAGGCTTTTTTCCAGGCTTAGAAATTGCTGGACTGTTGATATTCTAGTTTCAGGAAAAGTTGGTTTGAATGGTAGTCGCACAACATAACGACCATGTTCGTTTCTTGTTGTTGTGGACTTGTAATAGGCTTCACATGCCTGGTCTTCTTCTGAAAGCTGGGTGATTTGGGGTAATTCTTCTATTTCCCAAAATTTTTTAAGTTGATTATTTAAAAATTCGTTTGAGATATTTTCCATTTGTGTGGTGAAAGAATGGATTTTTTCAGGGACTTGGCCACTTTTAATTCACCAAAAATTGTATTTTGGGCTAACAGTTTATTGGAGATTTTCTCTATACCTTCAAGAATTATTTTAGGTATTAAGTCACTGCCTAATAATATGTCGATTTGTGATGGAGTTTGCCAATTGGGATCTGCTAATTTGAGATATGAGCACTTTTCCCAGTGTATCTCATTTACTTCATAGCTTGGAAGCAAATTTGTAAGTTGCGGTAGAACGATGGCTTGCGCATCTATTCTAATATCCGCATTTGGGCATATTTAGTTCGAATTTTGGATAATTCTTCCTCCCATTCCCGAAATTTGGAAATTTGAATGTTTTATTGGCAATTTGAGCCAACTTTGAGCCTTTGATGATATAAAGGATCTTTGAGATCCTTGATCTATTAGTGCTCTTAGTTTGAATAAATCACCCTTATGTTCTATGGTGATGACCGCAGTGGGTAAAAGAATTTTGCTTTCATTTTCTGAATGAAGCGCTTGAATTTTTGCTGATTTGAGGTTTCGGGACTACTTGATGTAGTTGTAGCAACTAACCCCGTAGTTTTTTGAAATTGATTTTGCTTCATATTTCGAAAGTTAGTAATGTGTAGCAGTGAGTGATGTCTTCGTTGACAATACACATTTGCTTTCACAGTCTTTTGTCGTATGAGCATTCGACAGAGAGTTGATGCAAAGTTTATGTTGTCTTACAAGATTTTTCCTGTCAGAAACGGAAAGTTTTTTAAATTTCTCACAAGATCTTATGTTGTGACCTTTACAAATTTCACATAATGGTTGCCATTTATTAGTTTGGTTTGACACGAAAGTGTGACTTTTATTAACGTGTCTACTGTATTGCATATTATTGCTGGCTTGAAGTTTGAACAAGTTTTTACTTGAGCCATTTTGATGACTTTTTAGATTTATATTTTTATTGTCAATTCGCTCAGCTATCTCGTATTGAGCAGTGAGGAATGCTTTCATTTGCTCCCATGTGGGCATTTTTTTCCTTTCCACAAGTGATTGTTCTCATCGTAGTAACGCAGCATCAGAGAGTGTTTCTGCACAAATAGTTACTATGATGGGGTCCCACGATTCTGTGGAGATATTTTGTATTTTTAACATTGATATGCAATTAGTCACTGTCGAGTATAAATTTTGAAATTCCTGGCTGGTTTCTTTTTGAGTTTTTGGTAGATGTAATAATGGTTTTATTGGGTTTTCTATCATAACCCTTCCCTTTTCGTATCTTTCGACCAGTGCTTCCCAAGCAGGCTTAAAATTTTCGTCATTTAAAGCGAATCGCTTGACGATACTGCCTGCTTCCCCTTTTGTTTTGTACCTTAGAAGGTACAACTTTTGGGCTTGTGAGAGTTTAGGATGGTTTATATAAACGGTAGTGAACATGTCTCGGAAGGACGGCCATTAATCATAACATCCATTAAAAACTTCAGTATCACAAGCTGGTACTTTTAAATACATGTCTTTATCTATGTCTTCTTTTGGTGTTGTAACTACTCTGGGAGGGGGAGTAGTGGCGCTACTTGGCCTTACTAAACTTATCATTCCCTTTGTTAACTCATACTGATCGCGGCAGTTATCACACTTGGCTGTCGCCGAAGCTTTTGTGTTTTCTGGGAGTTCTGCGTCGTCAGTATCTAGTACTGTATCGTACGCTGCCAGAAGGCGAGCCCAAAGATTGTTCGCACTTTCTAGTTTTATATTTAAAACTAATTCTGTGATGTCAGTAATAGGAGAAGCTTGAAATCTTGTAGAATATCTTATGAAACTGTGATCACTGTTCAGTGATGAATCTAGATATTGTCTGATCTTTTGATCTTTTTTGTTTTATACTCTGCTTTGAGCGTGTAGCTTCAGCCGGTGTGCCTTGTGGTTTATCTTCATCAGCCATTTTTCGGAATTTCTAAGCATAGATGCGTTTTTGGTTTAACCTCTCTTGATTTGTCAGATTGCATTAATTTAAATAGAGTTTGAAGCTTTTAGCTTAAAGTTTTGTCTAATAAATAATTGATTCAAAATTAATATTGCTAAAGCAATGTAGTCAAGCAGAAAGAGTTAAATTAAAAATTTTGTTAACGGAAGATTTATATATATAGTATAAATAAAAAATATATATATATATTTTTGTAAAATATATTATGTGATCAAATTTTCGTTTCACTACCGCAAAGATTAAATTTTTTTTTTTATGAAAAAGTCCGATGTTTTTTTTTTAAATGTGACCGAAAATTTTTTAAAGTGTATCAAAGTATCTTCAGTTCACTCGCGCTTATTTGTATATTTGTATCTGCAAACAAATTAAGAACGCGAAAGAAAAAATACAATACGCAAAATTGTTTGTATGTATCTTGTTGCGTCAAGCGACAAAATATATATTTAAACCTAAAACTACAATTAAGAGAAATGAATTATAAAAAATTATAAATATTGAATTATATTAGTATTGTATACTTACCCTAGTAATGTTATATATATTTACCTTAATCTATTACTATAAGTTAACAAAATGAACTACTCACCTCTTTTTGTACATACCTGTATATTTCCATTCCAACTGTTTTTTCCCGTTAGCTTTAAGATTTAGGCTAAGTCATTTAGTTGCTAAAATAAAGAACTGAATTGTATTAGAACCGTGGAACCGAACGCACGCTTTTCGTTACCGGAATAATTTATAAGTATTTTTCGTGACAGCTAATTGGTGTGATTTAAAATTGCGCACCCCTAACTATTTTTCGTTTCTCAAAAACGCTTGAGAATTTTCATGGCGCCCGAGCAGGGACAAGTGCGTAATTAAAAAGTTAAAACTAAAATACATTTATAGAACAAGTGCATTAATAATTCTTTCAAACCAATTACCTGTCTTTTATTTCTTTCGGATCTCGGTTTTCGGTGTTCGGCTTTCGGCGAAGTAAAAGTGGTGACCAAATATAAAAAATTTACAACACTCGTGTTATATATTTAGACACGTTAAAAAAAAAAAAAGCTGAAAAAGCAAAATATATACAAACCTAAAAAACAAAAAGTTATACTAACGTACATATATACTTACGTTAAAGTAAAGGTGTTACTTTAAAGTGGAGTGATTCCTAAGAAAACAAAATTTAAATACATACATACATATATTTATATCTACATTCGAGTGAGTGAAGTGATGTGTGCAGCAGAAAATCGTTAAAAACTAAACAAAAGAAATTGTAAAAAAAGAGGGAAAATTAATACTAAAATATACATACAAAATTACATACATACATACGTGATAAAGAGTGTGTGCAAAAACTTACCTGTGCTACCAAATTTCGAAAAAAAAGAGATTAAAGGAGATAACATATAAATACATATTAACAAATTAAAGAGAGTGCAAGTGCAGAGTGAAAAAGAAACAAGCAAGAAAAACATACAAATATATTGTGGGCATAAGGATGCGGTGGCTGTGTTAACACACCAACAGTGAGCCGCTGTATTCTGTGCAAAAGGGAAGTGAGCGCCGGCAAACAGCCGACGCACCAGGTAACGAGTGCGGATTATTGAAAGTGGTGCAAACAAACGAAAATTCGAATAAACAACAAAGTGCACACTTTCAGTTTTTGGCTCTCCCTTTTGTTTCACTGTCTTGACATATATACATATATTATATACTATAAAATTAATATACATATTTGAACCCCACGTATGTTCATATCTAAATGTATAAATTTAAAGTGAATCAAGGGATTTTGGGATTTTGCGGTAGCCCTTTATTTTGAAATAAAGGTGAAAAAAGTATTAATTGCAAAATTAAATTATCTCGTTTTTCGCAATTTTTTTCGATCCGCGAGAAATAAAAAACTATAACTAATGGTTTGTACAACCAATAAATTAAATAATTAAAAGCTGCGATTCATCACCCTCGGGGGGACCCTCCAGCTTATAACAATTTAAAATTCTCTGCGATTCACCACCCAAGGGACCCTCCAGAGAATTATAAAAAAAAAAAACAAATTAATCCAACCAAAAAATTTTTTCAATAAAACAGTAATTAAAGGCTCGATCAGCCATATAATAAAAATATATTGAAACCGCGATTCACCACCGCAAGGGGGACCCTCCGGTTTATAATTATCGGTCGTTTTTTCGCAATTTTTGTCGATTTTCGTTCGGACATTTTCCGATTAAATTACTTTTTTGTGCTATTGCTCATTTTGCGCATTTATCGGTTTGGCTTTCGTATACTTGGGAATCGATATTATTTTTTTCTCGTTTCGTAACCGATTCCAAACATATTTGTTGCCAACTTTTATTGCTATTGGTTTGGCTTTCGTGTGTTTGGGAATCGACATACATATATTTTTTCGTTTTCGCCATATCGATTCTTGGTATATCTGTTGCCAACCGTTATAGTCTTTTTTCGGAAATTTAATTTAAACAAGCAAAATGAGCAAGCCAAAGCGAACTCTCGCAAACCTGTCTCCAATAAGGAGTTGACGGACTTAAAATCGTTAAGACGTCAAAGAACGGTTGCGAAAAGTAGTATTTTGCGCATTAAAACGGGCCTTCCCGAAAAGACTATGTCTTTAGATCCAATAGAATTGGAATGTCGTTTAGATATATTAAATTCACATAGTGAAAAATTGATGAAATGCCAATCAAAGATTGAAGAAATTGATGAGGACGACATGGCCCGAGGGGAGTTAGAGGACATAATCGTTGAAACGAAGTCCATAATTAAGTCGATCTTAGCAAAAAATAAAAATTCACTTACCGAAATATCTTTTGTAGCTTCTCACAGCTCAAGGCTCCCTAAAATGAATTTGCCGAAATTCAAGGGAGAGTATTCCGAATTCAAAAATTTTATGAGTTTGTTCGAGAGCTTGGTTCATAACGATCCAAATATCCCAGATATAGAAAAATTTAACCATTTGGTAAATTGTCTATCTGGAGAGGCTCTGGGAACAGTTAAAGCGTTTCAGATGTCGGATGAAAATTATTCGAAAGCGTTGGCAAGTCTCAAAAAAGTTTATGATAATAAATGTTTGATATTTTTCAATACAATATCTAAACTTTTTGAGCTGCCAACAATCCCAAAGCCTTCTGCGCCTTCCTTGCGTTCAATGATTGACGAAGTGTCAGCAGTATATGATTCGTTGCTATCGCTGGGTGATGAAAAACAAATAACGAACGCAATAATCATACACATGGTAATGACAAAGGTTGACCCTGCCACCCGATCCAAATGGGAAGAAGCGCTGGACTATGACAAACTGCCACTGTGGAAGGACTGTGAAGCCACCCTAAATCGACGATACCAGCAGCTATCAGCGGAAGGAGCATCACACTCTAGGACGAAGCCCATACCAACAAGCAGTGCGAGTTATGGGAAACAACAACATATGGACAGGACCAAATCGGCGCTAGTTGCAGCAAATACGAGGCAGTCTCTTTGTCAGCAGTGCAAATCCAAGGACCATTATTTGACTGCCTGCCCCACTTTCAAGGCGCTTCCGGTGCAGCAGAGGTTCGAGTTCGTGAAATCGGTGCCCTTATGCATAAATTGTTTGCGTAAGGGACACACTGTCTCTAAGTGCAGAGCGGATAGATGTCGTGTGTGCAATCCATCGCATCACACATTATCCGGTTTCCTTCCCTGCTGCACCTCATCCGCAACCGTCAACCACACATGCCATGCATACAGCCAGTATACCGGATCGGGTCATGTTGGCAACAGCAGTAATTCTAGTGAGGACCAGCTGCGGAGATTACCTTCCTGCGAGAGCCCTGCTGGACTCAGGCTCCCAGGTCAATTTTATGACAGAGGACTTGGCACAATAGTTGCGGATTCGACGTCAGCACAAAACCTTAAGCGTAATTGGAATTGGCAATTCCAATACAAACGTGGGGTCAAAACTAAACGCGTTTGTCAAGTCGCGGTTAAATAATTTTGAATTTTCGGCGGAATTCTGGGTAATGCGATGCATTTCGGCAAATCATCCAGACCATAACATCAATGTTAGTGGCTGGAAAATCCCGCACAATATTGAATTGGCGGATCCAGAATTCCACAAATCTAAAAAAGTGGATATCCTATTGGGTGCTGAAACATTTTTTGACCTTTTAGCTGTTGGCCAAATTAAAAATGGTCCTAACCAACCAACACTACAGAAAACCCTGTTAGGATGGATTGTATCTGGCAAATACGTGAGCAATCTAAGTTCTCCTCCCAAATTACATAGCACATTATGCCAAGCTGAAGAAGGCTTAACGTCAATCGATTCAGTAGTCCAAAAATTTTGGGCTTTAGAAGAATTACCTTCAGAATCAAATGGCATCAAATTTACACCAGAGCAACAAGAGTGTGAAAAATTTTTCGTTAATACTACTCAAGTATTGCCTTCAGGACGGCTTCAAGTCAGAATGCCGTTTAAAGCTGACCGTAAGTTACTCGGTCACTCCTATGAAACCGCAGTTCGGCGGTTTCAGGCCCTGGAGAGAAGGACATTAAAAGATCCAGAACTTCGTAAAATGTATCTGGACTTTATGAATGAATATAGAGCATTGGGTCACATGAGCCCAACGAACAATAAGATCCCGAGTGAGCCACACTACTTCATTCCGCATCAATGCGTTTTAAGGCCCGAGAGCACAACAACTAAATTACGTGTTGTCTTTGATGCTTCAAGTCGATCTTCAACTCAAATAGCGTTGAATGAACTTTTGATGGTAGGTCCAACCATCCAAGAAGAATTATATTCAACTCTTCTTCGTTTTCGCTTACATAAGTATGCACTAACAGCGGACATTACTAAAATGTACCGTCAAATAATTATGCATGAAGAAGACAGAAATTGTCAACTTATTGTGTGGAGAGAGCATCCTTCTGAGCAAATTCAAATTTTTCGTCTTAACACCGTAACATACGGCACTGCGCCTGCTCCATTTCTCGCAACACGGTGTTTGCAAATGCTCAGTGATGCCAATACAATGAAATACCCACTCGGTTCATTGGCCATCAAAAGAGACTTTTATGTTGATGATTTATTAACAGGGTCCGAAAATTTTGAGTCTCTAGATCTTTTGAGAAGTGAGGTAATTAAAATATTAAACTCGGCAGGATTCACCTTAACGAAGTGGTTTTCCAACCACCTTAAATTTTTCGACAGTGAATGCACTGAAAAGTCATGAAGCTTCAATGACAAAAGTTCCACTAAAACGTTAGGAATCCATTGGTTGCCGAAAGAGGATTTGTTTTAGATGACAATTTTAATGATCTGCGAGCCACTAAACGAAACATATTGTCAGTTTTTGCTCGTCTTTTTGATCCTCTTGGATTACTAGCCCCACTAGTTACCAAAGCAAAAATCTTATTGCAAGAGCTTTGGATCCAAAAACTAGATTGGGATGAGTCGATTCCATTGCGCCTTGTCACTAGCTGGCAGAACTTTAAAGCCAACCTAATGCAGCTCTCATCGATAAGCATTCCTCGTTACGTAAACGTTGAGTCAAGTGCCAGCTGCCAAATACATGGCTTCTCCGACGCCTCAATAAGGGCGTACGGATGCTGCATATAAGTACATACGAAGCCAATCTGCTAGTGGTATTAAATGCATGCTGCTTACTGCAAAGTCTAGAGTGGCTCCGCTGAAGACCAAATCTCTTCCGCGTCTCGAGCTCTCGGCAGCACATCTTCTTTCGAAATTATGGTCAAGAGTAGCGCCTATGTTGAGTCGACATTTCGAAAATATTACATTTTGGACTGACTCTGAAATCGTTTTACATTGGATTAAAACACATCCATCTTCACTACAAACCTTCGTCGCAAATAGAGTGTCCGAAATCCAAGAGTTGACTGACAAAGTACATTGGCGACACGTGCCAACGAAACAAAATCCTGCGGATCAAGTGTCTCGGGGTTGTAACGTGGACGAATTGAATAATTCAATATGGTTTGGCGGTCCACAGTTCCTCCTAGAAGACCCTGCATTATGGCCAATTAATAACCACTTCCAGCTCTCACCAGAAGACGAAGCATTAGAGAAGAAGAAAACCACATTTACATTAGTTTCGACTGCTGAGAAAAATTCAATATTGGACCTCATTGAAAAATTCTCTTCTCATAAAAAATTGCTTCGAGTGGTCGCATATATAAATATTACGATGGATCAGGCGACCACCAAATTCCTCCAGGGGCCAAGATCTGACTTCAGAAGAGCTAAACTTGAGCTTTCTAAAAATTGCACAGGTGGTCCAACATTCAGAATTTTCGGATGTTATTCAAAAATTGCATAAAGGCACCACCCTACCCGCAAACTTGCAAAAACTCAACCCGTTTTTGCATGAGTACTCGGATAAGTCGCTGTCGTTCAAATTAATCCGAGTAGGAGGTCGCTTATTAAATGCACCTCTCCCATACGATGCCAAATTTCCTCTTTTATTAAATAAAAGTTCGCACTTCGTTATAACGTATTTACGGTTCCTGCATATTCGAAATCACCACGCTGGGGCTAAAGCGTTGGTTGCGCTTCTTCGAGAACGCATATGGCTAATTAATGCCCGAGAAGCTTGCAGTAGAACCGTAAGAAACTGTATACATTGTTTCCATTACAAGCCGAAGTTGCAAAACCAAATAATGGGAAATTTGCCAGTCGAAAGACTTCGAGCATTACGGCCCTTTCTTATATGTGGCATAGATTTTTGTGGTCCGATATACACAACGTTAAAAATACGTGGTCGACCACCCGTAAAAACGTATATAGCAGTTTTCGTTTGCTTCACTTCAAAAGCAGTACATTTAGAACTAGTCTCGGACCTGTCTACTAATTCTTTCATTTTCGCCCTTAAAAGGTTCATTGGTCGCCGAGGGATGCCACAGAAAGTATTCAGCGACAACGCAACCAGCTTTGTCGGCGCCGACCGCAAGCTGCGCGAGCTAAAGGAGGCTTTCCTAGCGCAAGCGCCAGAACTAATGGGGTTCGCAGCCGAAGAAGGATTCAGCTTCGGCTTTATACCACCCAGGGCGCCGCACTTCGGCGGATTATGGGAGGCGGCCGGGAAGTCCGCCAAGCATCTGCTCGTCCGCGCACTCGGCAACGCTCTACTCACGACGGAGGAGCTATCAACACTACTGGCCGAAGTGGAGGCCATTTTGAACTCTCGTCCCCTAGCACCGTTGGGACAGGACCCCAACGACGGAGAAGCACTAACTCCAGCGCACCTTTTAATCGGTTGCCCTCTGCGAGCGCTGCCACCAGCACAAGTGCCAACGGACCCAATTCGTTGCTGCGAGAGATGGCAACTTGTTTGCTGTCTCAAGCAACAGTTTTGGCGACAGTGGTCCAAAACCTACATGACGGGCCTTCAGGAACACAACAAATGGCTGCATCCCAAACGCAACCTGCAGCCAGGCGATCTCGTCCTCGTCCACGAGGACAACGTGCCGCCACAGCAGTGGGTACTCGGACGCGTCGTCGCCGCCGTCGAAGGGCAAGACGGCAAGGTGCGAGTCGCAGAAGTAGCAACCAAGACGGGCACGATTAAGCGCCCCATCCACAAACTGGCTGTCCTTCCACTGGATATTGAAGGAATCTGATCCTGTCAAGGTGGCCGGTGTTGCGTCAAGCGACAAAATATATATTTAAACCTAAAACTACAATTAAGAGAAATGAATTATAAAAAATTATAAATATTGAATTATATTAGTATTGTATACTTACCCTAATAATGTTATATATACTTACCTTAATTTATTACTATAAGTTAACAAAATGAACTACTCACCTCTTTTTGTACATACCTGTATACTTCCATTCCAACTGTTTTTTCCCGTTAGCTTTAAGATTTAGGCTAAGTCATTTAGTTGCTAAAATAAAGAACTGAATTGTATTAGAACCGTGGAACCGAACGCACGCTTTTCGTTACCGGAATAATTTATAAGTATTTTTCGTGACAGGTAATTGGTGTGATTTAAAATTGCGCACCCCTAACTATTTTTCGTTTCTCAAAAATGCTTGAGAATTTTCATATCTATTTATTATAATATGTTTGCATATGCATATGCTTTACATGTTTGCTTTTGTTTAGCTTTGCTCGTATCCCTTGTAGTTATGTATTCGCTATATATGTATATATGTATAGTTTATATGTTATAAAATTGTAACATATAACTCTTCGCTAATCGCACATAAATGTATAAAAGCGCGGAAAAAATAGAAATAAATAATATATGTATGTTTATATATTTATGGAAGTATGTACAATATGAGTGGAATTATATACATAATTGTGTATGTACTAAATAATTTGTTCAAATATGAAGAAAGAATAATTG
Organism: Bactrocera zonata; assembly: GCA_037783105.1. Taxonomy (NCBI): domain Eukaryota; kingdom Metazoa; phylum Arthropoda; class Insecta; order Diptera; family Tephritidae; genus Bactrocera; species Bactrocera zonata. Next base: position 315,383 of record JBAWJQ010004578.1, on the reverse strand, counting down.
AAATGTAATGTGCAAAAACAAAAAAAATATTGTAAATATGTTTATTCTTTTATTATTTCTTTATTAGTTTTTTATTACCTACCTTTGCTTGAATGTTGTAAGGCAGGGATGGGCACATTTTTAGCCCGCAAAGTTAGCAAAGTGCGCACGGGGGCTAGATGAGGGGAATATCAGTTTACGGAGAGAAGGGCATAACAAGTTGCGAAAAAAATCAATTACATTCCTCCGTAACTTAATGTTCATCCCACAGTGGTTGCGGCAATACTGACATTGTACACAAATTAAAGAGCGGAAGTTTACTTCATATCGGAATTGTACAGTTGTGTGAACAAAAAGAGGTAAACATAATTTGCAGGGTTTAGAGTTTCGCATTAAAATTTGTTTTTATGTACTTTTGCATGGTGGGAAATTCTAATCACTGTTAGGAAAAAATATATAAGTTATACTTGTATCTAAAAACAATTTTATTTAATAAGAAAACAGCACATTTTAAAACTTCACAACACCTATAGTTGTTCCTATTTTGTTCACACCACTATACATGAGATAGAACAGTTAATGGTGGTGATGCCAGTTGTAAAAATTCCTTTTATCTACAATTGAGAAAACTTTTCTCAAGTTGTGGGCTTTTATACGTACATATGCAAGGCAGTTTTATATATATGCATATATAAAAAAAAGATACTTGTGACCATAATATATTATATATATATCATAAATATATGTTAATATTTGTGATATTTTCAGTTTGGTTGTTTTATCAAAATATTCAAAGAATTTAGGTTTTTTTCTATAATTGTTCTGTTAAATTTTAAAAATCTAAGTTGCCTCTGGAAATGTATTAAAATAATAATGCGCGCTATAGTGAGGGAACACATATTTTCAAAAATATAAGATATCATCAAATAAAAATATATTTGCGCGGTATGGCATTATTGATTGAGAGTGGCTAAGCACAAAAATAGAATACAAACACTAATGACAGAGAGTTTCTGAGAAACATCGTATTTCGCTTCTCCCTCCGCTACGAGCGGCAGGCGTTTTGTTCTCGTGTTCATTCGAACAATGTTGCCATTACTCTATACCAGTGTTGTCCAACGCGACTGTGTGCACGTTATGCTTGTGTTGGTTATTCTAGCGTCAACTGATCGCAAAATTCTGCTTTGCTTGCCTACGAAGTTGAATACAGTAGCACAATCGAGCTTTCACAGACACTTGTCGCGACATGTTGGTGTGAGGTGTCTGGAACTGTCCGTGCGCTATTGTGCGCATAGGCCGTGGACAACGCTGCTCTATACGCATATGTAGTTTTACACATCTAACTTTTCAATTATAATTTTTCATAATATAAAATACCAAAACTGAAATCAAACTAGTAAAACTAGTTTATATATTTATAAATAATAGCATTCGATTTTGATTTTGAGTTAGTTTAAGAAAATCTCAAATATATTGAAGACAATTTTTATAATTACTACAGTATATCGAGACTGGCAACCCTGCGTTGTGAGAGAGTAATTTGCTGAGTCGTTTCTACGGGGTAAACCCCAAGTCGTTGGAAATTCTACGGTAAGCGGGGGGTAGAAGAAGGTAGTATTGCGCTCTCATAAGATTCATTTGTGCATATGAGTTTGAAGAAACAGTGGTTCAGAAACTGAAATTATTATAATTTAAATGTGCCGAAATGTTATCAGCGAGTAAAGGCAGTCTCCAAAATTTAAAAAGAAAAATTATTCCATTTAATGTGGAATGGGAAGAAAAGTATTTAAGTCAGGAAAGCTCTGCTATGTATACTTATGTATTATAGATCTGCAGTTCTCTACTCTTTTAAAAATAAGTTTGCGCAAATTTCAGACAAAATTACTTTTTATAAAGATCTTTGTTTAAAGAAATATCCATGTTTGAAACTTTTTTCTTCGAAAATTATATGTATCTATGTTTGGAAGCACCTACACTTGTGAACAATTTTTTTCAATAATGAAATTAAACAGAAGATGTAGGTTATCTAATTTAAATTTTGATACAATAATGCGTGCAGCTACAGCAAATGAGATTAAATCAAACATAGAATTTATTATGTCAAATAAACTAAATTAAATGCTGTTATAAAGACATATTAAAAAAATTATTACTAAAATTAAATACTCATTATACTTTTTGTTATTTGTCGCACATTTTAAAAATTTATAGTAGTTTCAAAGAAACTTAGAATTGTTAGGCAATTTTACAGTTATTACCCACAGTGCAACTTCCCATATATGCGCGCGCTCTCATTTGTAAATATGGAGTGGTAAAATACTTTGCTCTCACTTCCCTCTTCATGTTTGCCCGCGATGATCCCCTCACCTAGCCCGCAAAATGTGCACTCGTGCCCGCACGGGCAAAATGCCACTGAGGGCTAATATGCCCATCCCTGTTGTAAGCGATACGGCTTGTTGCTTTATAGCCCAAAGGGTATCGCTGGAAATTTGCAAGCAACGAGTGCTTGTCTTTTGTAAATTGTTTTTGTTATGGTTTTTGGTAGTGTGTTTGGAGACACAAATTGAGCATCCAAGCAGGTAGTTTAGTATTATTATGTATTATAGCTTTATGCTAAATAATGTTATGTATGTACCATATGATTACGTATGCATATAAGTATGTACATATGTATATTAATACGGGAGAATTGCAATTTTAGAAGAATATGCTTATATATGTATATGTATGTTTTAATTTTATATGTACATATATATTGGTTTACTTTCCGTATCTTCGGTTTTTGCTTAGGGTTTGAGCGATCCTGCTTGTTACTTTTTTTATAGCCCAAGGGGTATCACAAGTATGTTATACTTGACTTAGGAAACATTTTTTTTTTTGGAAATTATATAATGGGGTGTCTAACGACACAAGCTAAGCGAAACGCGGGTACTGTACTTGTTTGCAGTTATTATTTTTTTTTATAGATATACTAAACGTCGAAACTGTACCTTAACATACATACATATATACATATGTGCATAAAAATTGAGTTTATGTATTTTTATATATCAAATTATATATGGAATGGACTCACTTTATTTTCCGCCAAGGGTTTTGGGGTCATTGCACTTATGCCTTTTTTTTTTGTTTCTTTCAGTTCCTTTTCCTCTTATGTACGTCCAGCGCTGTCCCTGTTGATTTGCTGCCTTCCTCTTTGTTGTTTGTTGGTGTAGTCTCCCGTGACTATGTATAGTAGTTGTGTTTTGTGTATATGTTATTACACCGCGCCCGTTTGCTATTTTAGTTTTAATGTTTGTATGTTTCTTAAACTTTGTTTATAATTATACTGCGCCCGTATTTGATTTTAATAGGTTTTAATTGTTGTAGTTTTTTTTCACGTCACTTTCTTTTTTCCGTGCGATTCTGTGGTTTGTTTCTATTTTCACTCTAACTTTGTTCTTTAATTTGTTCACTTTAACTTTGTTCACTTTAATTTCTTTTTTTGTTGCTTAGGTGCCTTTCGGAAAGGCTCGAAGGACCATTTGGTAACGTGTGCCACTAGTGTACTTACTTGCTATAGTATACCTATGTGATGGAAAATAAAACGTATTGGTTTCAACACTCGTTATAAAATATTTATTTCACTGTAATATGTTACTGAATAATATATTATTGTATATATAACACGGTGTCTGACCATTGTCATTTGGCGGTTGTAAAAGAAAGAAATTGCGGTGATTGCGTTTTTGGAAAAATGAATAGTTTCGGATAACCACTGAAGAAACTGAACGAAACGTTTCAATTGATGAAACAGTTTATGGCGATAATTGCCTATCTCGTAGCAGAGTGCGCGAGTTTCACTCAACGTTTTCAAAGTGGTCGTAAGGACATAAATGAGGATCAACATGAGGGCCAATCAAAATCCGTGATCACCGGAGATTCCATCGAAACTGTGCGTGAATTCATCAAAAATCAGCAGAAATCATCATTGAAATTGATGGAAATGAAATTGAACATGTCCAAAACATCGATTTATCGCATTTTGACCGAACATTTGGGCTTACGAAAGGTGTGTGCACGGTTTGTTCCGAAGGACATCATTAAAGAGGTCAAAAATGGCAATATCGTGACAGGTGACGAAACATGATGTTTCCCATATGATCCCGAAACGAAACGCCAGAGTGCTGAATGGAAGGCACTGGACGAGCCGAAACCCAATAAGTCTGGCATGGAGAAGTCAAAAGGGAAACAATGCTGATTTGTTTTTGATTCCAAGGGTATTGTCCACAAAGAATTCGTTCCACCCAGCCAAAACGTTAATGCTGTATTCTACTTTGGAGTTTTGAAGCGTTTGGTGCGCCGTATTCGACGTGTTCGGCCCGAATACATCGATCGCCGTTGTGACCGATTATTTGAACAAAAATCACATTTTAACAATTAACTCCCAGTATTCACCTGATATGGCACCGTGCGACTTCTTAGTTTTCTTAAAAATGCATTTGCCTATGAAAGGAAAGCGTTATGCAAACGTAATGGCCATTCAAAAGGCTTGCACCGGCATAGTGGCGGCCATACCGGCCAACGAGCTAAAACACTCGTTCGACATGTGTTTGGACCGGGCAAAAAGCTGTATTGAACAGAAGAACACTATTTTGAATAATATTAGGTTGTCAAAAAAGTCTTCCGGTATTTTCGCTAGTTGGCGCTGAAAGCGCTAAAGAAAGAAATAATCAAATTACTCAAACAAATAATAACTATAGTGGCTATAACCGTCATATAAAGTGTTAAATTTCGTTAAACTTTTGTATTTACAATACGCTTTTATTCTTCAGCTGTTACGTATAGAGCAAGAATGAGAACATGTGTATTTACATAAAAGTTCAGTTATAATACGATTTCATTTTAAATATATCAGAGTTGCATGTATATGTACGTTGTTACACTCAGGACTGCATTTCAACACGCCTCCTCAACGTTCATATGCATGCATATTACAAATCAATAAGTTTCATATAATTAACTTAAACCTAGCATTCCTGTCAACTTCTCGTGGCTAGGCTTGGATAAACTTTTCGTCAAAATATCAGCAATCATGTCTTAAGTAGTGATATTTTATTTCGATATGTTTAGTTCTTGCGTGATACAAGATTCATATTACTCAGATTATCTCCATATACCATGATCTTCTTTGGACTTTTATTCTCATTTCTCCCACAAGTGTTCGTAAAAATACTGCTTCTTTCACGGCTGACGGCCTCGGTGCTGCTGGGTGCTACTATTCCAGCAAGTATAAATGCGTACCCCGTATATGACTTACGCTCGTTGCTATCGCCGCCCTAATCTGCATCGATAAAGCATTCGATTTCTTTGCCAGTGCTATAATACCTCAATCGCATGTCTTGAGATAATACAATATTCTCATAGCTGCAGCCATATGCTCTGAATGTGGATCGTTGTTTCGTTACGGAAGTTTACACACTGAGTGCAAAATATCTGACCGCGTGTATACCGGTACATTCACAAACCTTTTAATGATTGGGACTGCATCTAATTAGCCTTCGTAAATTTACTCTCATTACAATTTATTTGATGTTCGACAGTTTTCCATACTGTTTTCGCTTAACATCTTCTGTACATATGATTTTTGCCTAACGCATATAGACCCAGTTTCATCATCGCGATCGATTTCCATGCTCAAAAAATATTGTACTGGTCCTTTGTCAACTATCTTAACTTCTTTCGAAATGTCGTTATATGTTTGTTGCATTTGTTTGTGATCGGAGCACGCTATAAGCAGATCATCGACATATACTGCTATAATATTGATGTGACCATCATAGTGCTTTACATACACACACGGTTCGCTTTTACTTCAGACAATGATTTGGATAACATTTATCTACAAACCTAGCTAGTCGCCTGATATAAATTTCATCAAATAACTCGCTGTTCAAATATGCTGTTGAAATGTTTATTTGGTGGATATATAAACCATACTCCGCTGCAAACGCAAAAATCATTCTTATTGTGCTATACCGCACCACCGGTGAACACGTATTTTTATAATTCACACCGTAAGTTTGCGAACAGCCTTTAGCAACTAATACTATGTTCGGACCGACATTGAAAACATGTTTTCGTGGGAAAAACTGGTTTTCGCACGAAAACTTGTGTTTTCGTCCATGTCAAATCTGTCAAACGAAAACACAGTTTTCGCTGAAAACTACTTGAAAACTTACATTCCACTCAATATAATCGGTGCCTGCTCTAGTTTAATCGATTTTTTTGGAAGACATATTTTGCCGGCCCTAAATTGTCACTTGATATTTGTTTACATTCCATATACAAATACAGCTGCTCACTGTTAGGGGGATTCTCTTGTTCTTGCGAAACCCTTGCACGGTGCACCAATTGCAGAATTTTCTTCTTGGTGCAACGGCACAACAAACACACGCAGAAATTTATTTGCAATGGCTGTAAAATATGTCAGACCAAACCCCATGTTTATTTTCGTGCCGTCATATATAACCAGAATCTGCAATGGGTGCTCTCTTGGCCTTGCATATTTCGGTATAGGATTTTTGCATTTTGTGTCATTTTGCAAGAGCAAGAGAATCCCCGTATTGATAGTTGTCAGTGAAAACTCATCGAAAACACACATTGTCGGTCCGAACGACTCACATTCCACAACATACAAATGTGTTTTCAAAATGTTTTCAATGTCGGTCCGAACATAGTATAATCTTGCTTTAAAACGTTCTATTTTACCGTTTTTGTCTTTCTTCAAAGCAAAAACCCACTTGTTGCGCACTGCTTTCTGCCCTTTTGGCAATTCCGATTGGTATTCAATTTCCATAGTTTCGTGCCACTCATTAGCGGATTGGCTTATCAATGCCTATTCTATCGTTTCTGGTACTTCTATTTCTTCATACTGCATGATATTTAAATAATTTTATTGTTTCGTTGGTCTGCCTGGACTTCCACTTCGAACAATTTTCGGTCTACCAGGTCCTCTCTGTTTTTGTAGTACTGAAATGTCTCCTTCTTCAGCGGATTGGAACTCATCATCGCTGTTAACTAGTGCTGATTGTAATACATACTTCACTTTCGCCTGAATTAGTATTTCGAATCTAATGCTCTTGTTGGCGCACGGTTTCGTAGAACTGACTAGTATACTCCTCACCATTTCAACCAGCGTTGGATTGAACCTTTCTGAAACGCCGTTCTGTTGAGGTGTGTATGATATATCAGTTGCCGTATTATACCATTTTCTTTAAAAAATTATCAAACGAATTATTTACGAACTCTGTACGTTATCGCTGCGTAGTACTTTGATTTTATTGCCACTTTGGCACTCTGCCATCTTTTTAAATTCTTTAAATTTAGTGAAGATTTTATCTTTACTCTTCAAAAAATTAAGAAAAACGTATCGTGTTTTGTCATCAATGAACGTTAAAAAGTATCTTGCGCCACCAAGTGATGAAATTTTTGATTGAAACCTTTGTAATATATCAATATTAGTTGCACAGATCGTACCCCGCAGTTGAGTGAAAAACATCCAAATCGGCTTTATGACCGCATTATATAAAAGCACTTTGGAGTTTTGTTTTAAAAGCCAATTTAAATTTGCAGCTCTAATCTTCATACTTGTTATTTAGAGATGTGTTTTCTCCAAGTGAGTCTTCTATCTAGGTGAATACCAAGATATGTTACTTCGTTCGCTTGGGGTACTAAAATATTGTTTATTTTTACTGCCGGGCACATCTTTGGTCTTAGCGAAAATGTAATATGCTTAAACTTCTGTTCATTCGCTAGCCATTCTTCGACTGAACTTAAATGCTTCGCTAATATTCTTGATGCTAAAATGTGGCCTTTGTTACGACTCACTATAGGTGTGTCGTCCGCAAAAGTTGAAGTTAATACATTATTAGCTGTTGGAAGATCTGCTGTATATATGATGTATAGTATTGGGCCTAAAACACTGCCCTGGGGTACACCAGCCCTTATCTGTCGTTCATCAGATATGAAATCTTCCATTTTTACCATAAAGTTTCTATTTTTTAAATACGACTCCAATATTTTATACAATTCTAAAGGTAGAATTTTTTTAGTCTTATATAAAAGACCTTCGTGCCACACCTTATCAAACGCCTGAGTTACATCTAGAAATATTGCTGAAGAGTACTCCCTGTGCTCAAATGCTTTCCTTATCTCGTTAGTATTCTATTTACTTGCTCTATTGTGCCATGTTTCGCACGAAAACCGAATTGATGCATTGGTATTGTATTATTTTCGTGGAGGAAAGGAGATATCTTTGATAGTAATACTTTTTCAAATACTTTAGAAAGACAGGGTAGAAGACTGATTGGTCTGTATGAAAACAGATATGTTAAGTCTTTCCCAGGTTTATCTATCAATCTAATCTGCGACTTTTTCCATGAAATTGGATAGTATCCGAAACTAAGAATTGCGTTAAAGAGCAAAGAGAGCACCTCTACAGCAATAATTGTTAACTCAATTAGCATTTTTGGGGAAATATTATCATGTCCCGGCGACTATTTTGGATTAAGTTCTTTGATGATACCTATAATTTCAGAAGGTGAAGTCTTAAGAAACTCGAGCGACTCTTTAGCTGTATTGGGTAAGATTGACAGCTTAAAGTTGTTCTTTGGCAAATTGGGTTGAATACCTTTTCTAGGTGATTTGCAAAGCGATTAGCCTTTTCCTCGTCACTTCGAGCCTAATTTCCACCCAAGTTTCGTATAGACATGTTTGAGTCAGTTGGTGGCTTCATGGACTTTTGGGCTTTCCAAAGGGAATTTCGCTTGTGCGAATTTGAACACAGCTTCTTTATATACATTTCGGTGTTCAATTCTTCCTCACGTTTAAGCGCTTTTTCGACTTTCTGTACTGCTATATGTTTCTGCGTACATTTGCTGGTGCAAATGCACACAGTACAACAAACCTATTGTGGTACTCTAACCTTCATTCCGCGAACCAATTGCTGACAAAATTATCATGACCACAGCGCGAATGCCATTTCATAGCATCATCAATTGATTTCCTTGCAACAATGTGTTTTTATTTGGCTCTAAAATAAACAGATCACTGACCTTATTTGCACGTAAAACTATTCCGCCGTGCTGATTCTTGATTGTTGCTGTTTGTTTGTTGAATTCTATAATGTATCCACTGTTAACTGCCTTTGCAACCGAAATGAAGTTGCATTGCAACCGTGATAGGTACAACACATCAACAAGTGTAACGTCACACATGTTCGATTTTAAACGCACAACTCCTCTGCCAGTAGCTGAAATTTTGTTGTCATCTGATAGTATAATTGCTTTTTCATATTCTTCGAACTCGGCGAACATATTTCAATCGAAGCATAAATGTGATGAGGCGCCGTTTCCGAATGTTTCCGCGGCAAGGCATGCCTGTCGTAAGAGGCGACTAAAAGCCAAATGCACTATGTCTGACATATACAAGTCTGTTTTTGAATGTCAGCATGGTCTAATAAGTCAGAAAAGTGCTATAATATTAGCTTGAAATGATATCATATTCTTGAAATGGGTTTGCGATTACATAACAAACATTTGTTGTTCAAGCGACAACATACACACAGCCGGGTTCTTAAGAATTCCTAGGAGTTCTTAGGGGCTCGACTGGCAGTAGCGAGAGTTACAGGTCACACCAAAGACTAAAACATGGTACCACGGGAGCAGTCTGCCCTTGGAGGAAGCTCCAGTCTGCTCATTGGGTTTGGCCCTTTGGGGAGATTCGTGGTGGCTGTGGTTTAAACTTAAATGCAGGAAGGGCATTAGTCCAATGTGGAGTCGCACTGCAGCCGGCTGCCGGACCCAGAGTACGGCAGAGGTTTTAGATTGGCCTCGAACCCGACCAAGGTGGCTACGGTGTTTTCTATTGGTTTACACCGGAACCAATTGGAACCAAAGTATAAGTGTATGTGCGGCACTCATGCTTTGGTTCTTCCAGAGTGTAGTGCTGTGCATGCACTTATGCTTTGGGGCGCTGATCAACGCATTGTTTTGATCTATGTGCTTCTAGCAATAGAAAGCACCGTGGATTTGAGCCTTCGCAGGCAGATACCCACATAAAACACATTGTATTCTGTTGCAAACAATCCAATACTGTTGTTGTTGTCATTCTTCTTATAGTTGTTGTTTTTTTCTGCACCGAGCAGCGAAATGCTCCTTTTTGCCGCAAATGTAGCATTTGAAATTTTTCCGCTTACTTTTCTGACCGCTGTTAGCTGTATTTTGCATGTTTGCATGTACAGTTTTTCCATTCTTTTTCGCATGTACTTTCGCGCAACATTACCTTCGGTGTGTTCCGCATTACCTTCGGCTTTGTCATCCACAGCTCCTTCTGGGCACATTGCTTCTTCTGACGTTACTGCCCATAACTCTTGGTGCACAAGTACACTTTTTATTTGAATGCTCCAAGAGTCATAATTAGACTCATCTAATTTTTCAACATTAAATAGAGATGAACTCATTTTATATTCACTTTATCAGTTAAAAATGACAAAATGTGTAGGTACATAAAAGATCGGTTAAAATACGATTTCATTTTAAATACATCAGAGTTGCATGTATATGTACGTTGTTACAGGCAGGACTTTATTTCAACATAAAATAATAGATATCATGGGTCTAATTATTGAATTCGTTTCGATCGAAAAACTTGACAATTCGATCGAAAATTATTACATTGAAATCATTGAAACCGTATGGAAAACTAAGTTTTCGATGCAGTTGAACTTACTTGCCGACTCGATAAAATACATTCCGTGGCTAACAGATGGCGCTAATTTCGAAAACATTGAAACCGCAAAATCAAAAATATTTGTCGAAATCTGTCCGTTGATCATTAAACTGCGTAAATTGGCAAAAATAGAGCAATTGTAAGTATTTATGTAAAGGAATACCTGAGAACCCATTAAATTATGTTTTAAATGTGTAATTTAAAGAGAAGAAACAAAAACACACCAATAAAAATCAACCAACAAATTCAAATCACTCATATCCCATATGTGAGAATGATGACTAGTGCCGACATACTTAGCACAAACGTATCGTATTTGCATCTTGTGGTCGCAAGAAAAACATATAGAATACTGAGTGAAAAGTTAAATTTGAAAAAGGCTAGCTACCATAACATTCAGACTCGAGAATCTTTTGCGGTTAAAAAACAGATGTTCATCTCTTGACGGTGCCATTATTTTTACGTGCGTTCCATTAACCGCCATTGCCACACCAGGAATTTTTGATTTTCCAAAAAAATATGTTTTTGCTTCTAATTCCTCGCTGGCGGTCATGTCAATGGAAATCCATCTTGGACATAGCCTGTACTCAAGAATGTTGATGGCTTCATCTAATACTACACCAAATGGCGATTGGGCCATATTTATATTGAAGTAGACATGCAGCAAGTTTTATTTTTGGAGAAAGAGAACCTTGTCTTTTGTCATTTCCAAATTTGTTTTCGCATTCTCCCAAAATGTATATAAATGCCCTCCTAAAGAATTGATATTATTATATATTAGGAAATATTATACATTTGAAAGAAAATAATTTAATATAATTACAGAAAACAATTCTGCTTACAACACTCCTTTGTGAGTAGTTCCCAAAACAGCAGATAAATCTGGAAATAATAAATGCCGCATTGTGATCAATTACCAAAAGTTAAACGAAATTACCGTTAGTGATAAATTTCCGATAACCAACTTCGATGTTATTATGGATAAATTTGGAACTGGTGGATGAAAATGACAGGAAGGAAACCGCAATTTCTACTCCGTTAGGGCACTATAAGTTCATAAAAATGCCATTTGGTGTCCAAATTGCTCTATCGACATTCCAACATCTCACAAATTCAGTTTTTCGAAATTTTGGAAATAAAATATGCGTCGTTTATTTAGATTGCATTCTGATCTTTAGTATCTCTTTGTCGGAGCACTTACAAAATATTTAAAAAATTTTAAAATTTAAGGTTAGATTAGATAAACGTATTTTTCTAAAAAAAAGAAACAGACTTTCTAAGTAATGTTTCAACCCCTGAACGGATAAAACCAAACCCAAATAAGGTTGAAGCCATACGAATATAAAGTTACCCACTTCGCAAAAACAATTTAAATTCATAAAAGACTTTTCCAAAATAGTTTACCCTATGATCGCCTATCTAAAAAAATGTGCAAAAATTAACCTTAATAACCCAAGTTATATAACTGTGTTCGAAAAATTACAAGACATTATTACAAATCCTGTTTTTAACAAAAGGTTTAAATTAATAACTGACGCTAGTAACTATTGTTGCAGTTCTTACACAAGATGAGCATCCAATTTTATAAGGTTTGGGAACATTAAACACTCACGAAAAAAACTACTCAACAGTTGTTAATAATAATGTTAGTAATAATACGGAAGCAGTTCGTTCTAAAAACAGATACTTAAGCGCTTAAGCGGTTGCAGAAGAAAAATTGTGTTGATAGTAACGAAATAAATTTAGTTCATTTAAAAATTTGTGAACCAAATGCTAAAATTTAAAGATGTTAACGCTGGAGAGCAGCATATGATCCAAAAGATCCAATCATAACCCAAATGTGTAAAGCCATATGTTCTATAATAATTCGAATCACACCTTTAAATGTTCAGAATTACAAAATCGAGCAGAAAATAATTAAAAACCGATAGAAGGATCAAAATTGAAAATTATTTCAATTCACAACTACAAAAAGGAAACCTATTTAGAAACCAGAGGCGAAGGTTTTATTAGTAATTATAGAAGTATAAGACACAAAAAAAGTCAATATTAATCAAAACTAAACCAAACTTGAAAAACATTTATACAATGACGAAAATAAGAACCGAAGCTCTAATGACGGTTAACCTTATGTTAGAGACACTTTAACTTTTAACAATATACCATATCTCAGCGTAGTAAAAAAGTATTAAAAAATGAATTTCCACATGATTATTAGTGTAAAAGTTAAAATCCATTACTTCAAAGAAATTTAATAGAAATAAAAAAGTACAAGTTAGATGAGATTAGATAGTAGAAGACGATACCGAAAAATATGTATGTATAACATATTGTTTTCAGATATATTCTAAAACAAATAACAGATCGATTTTAATAAATTAAATTTGACTTGAAAAGGATTACGGATCTATAACAACGATAACTCATTTGAATACGAGTTGAGTGTCAAAGTGTACGGTCAACAGCTAAGTGTGTTCCTCAATTTATTTTAATTTACGTGCAATCCAGGTTGTGGAAATTCACAGGCAGATTCACCGGAGGTCCTTATATCGCTGACACCACGCGGCACATCAATTTAATCGAAATTATTTACATTAATATCTAAAAACCCTAATCAATTTATCATATAAACATTTGGAAATTTTAAACAATAACAAAAAACAATACCACATTAAAAAACACTCACTTTGTTTCGGCGATCTGACCCCGTTTGGATCGGTGAGTAATTATAAAAAACACTCAATTAATTTTCGCGCAAAAATTCTCGTCCACACTCCTGGGCAAAGCAGTTTCTTGTAATTAATGTAACAACAATTTAATAATCCCGGTGGGGGAACACAATGTAAACAAATAGGTATGCTGCCGAACGCATTAAGAAACTAGAAACATTAAACAATGAATTGAAAAATAAAAATGCGACACTTAAACTCAAAAATGAAAACTTGAGGAAATCGCTAAACAAATATATAGTACTAACGAAACGTCTTCTTCTCCATCAAAATCGACCTTTGTAGCAGAAACAGACGAAGAAGAGCTGGAAAATGAAACAAATTGGCTATTAAAAAAGAAAAAAAGTAGGGAAAGTAAAAAACGCAAAGCAGATTCTTCAAGAGATGTAACGCTGAAGTCTCCGCGTTTGGAAAACACAGCAGAAGATAAAAAAGCTATTAAAATAAGTCATCGCACCCTCCCAATTATTATATAAGAGAATTTTAATCAACCTTTCATGCGTTCCTTGATCAACGCGGAAGTTAAAAATAATTACACACTTAAGCTCACTGGCCCAAGTTCATGTAAAATAAACCTTGCAGATAGTCCAGATTACAGAATACTCACAAGGAAATTAAACGAATCGCGTGATATACGCGTAATGGTAGACCTTCCTCACCCATCTGAACCTGAAAGCATTGTCACAGATCTTCAAAAGCAGTATTTTAAAGTTTCGAAGGTCATAAATAAACTTCAATATAAAACAAAAAATCCATTAAATATGTTTATTGTATGCTTCGAATCAACAAGAACATCAAAAAATTTACGAAATTAAGCATATTTTAAATTCTGTTGTCAAACTCGAGCCATTGAGAAACGAGAAGCCATCGAATCTTGTGCCGCAATGTAAGTCCTGTCAGGCATTCGGTTACACCAGAAATTATTGTTGTAAACCACCAAGGTGTGTGAAGTGCGCCGGAAATCACACTACTCTTAACTGTACAAAAGTGCCGATCTACTGTCAAAATGCTGTAACTGCAATCAAAGTCACCCTGCGAACTATAGGGGATGTGAAGTGGCAAAACAACTTCAAAAAATTAGAAGCGCGACCGAAAAAAATAAAGAGCATAACCAACAACCAAAACGCTCAAGTACAACTGCATATACTGCTCCTCATAAGGAAGTTACTAATGTAAGTCAGCAATCTGGAAACCCCTCATTTGCATACGTCTGCAAACCAAACAAATTCTAATGCTATTAGTGATATTACCAATGATTTATCGATTTAGCTTAATAAGCTGGAAGAGCAAAATAAACTTACCCACGAACGACTTACTCAACCAGAGCGTCAGCAAAAAGAAAGTAAAGCGCAAAAATGAACCCGCTAAAAATTATGAGATGGAATGCAGATGGCTTACTCACACGTAGCAAAGAATTAGAGACATTACTCCATGTTGAAAAAATGGATATTTGTCTTATATCAGAAACCCATTTTACAAATGAGACTTTCGTTAAATTCAAAAACTACAAAACGTGTTGCTCGAACCACCCAAATGACAATTCAAGAGGGGGGCCATAATTATCAGAGATAATATTCCCTACTACGAAGAAATTAATAAAAATATCCCAGAATTCCAAACCACGACCATTTCGGTTGAAACTAGTTTCTGAAAAATAAGTATTACCGTAATATATAGCCCACCTAGACACAATAGTAATGGACTTGTACACAGAACTTATACGAAAATACCACAGGAAATTCATCATGGGTGGTGATTTTAACGCAAAACACTCCCAATGGGGTTCAAGAGTTACGACACCGAAGGGGATAGAGCTAATAAAAGCTGCTATGGGCACTGGATGCGACTTCATGTCTACTAGCAAGCCGACTTACTGGCCTTGGGGCTCAAGAAAACTACCTGACTTGATTGACTTTTTCATCTCTCGACAAATATCCAAGACCTTCATTACCATGGAAAATGGATTGGACTTAAATTCGTACCACTCGCCAGTATATCTAACAATTAAATGGCCATCTAAAAGAAATCGACATACCGCCTTATCTTTCTAATAGACATACAGATTGGGAGTATTTCAAAGTTATGCTCGACAAAAATTTATTGATGTAAAAGTAAATATAATAACTCAAGATATTTTAGAAGATGAACTTCATATATTTACGAAAACTATTCAAAAATCCGCTTAAAAAAGCCTAAACAAAAAAACTTGTATACTAAATACTCATCAGACATTTTAGATCTCATAAATAGAAAGAGAAAACTACGTAAAAAATGGCAATTTACGCGTTTTCCTCAATACAAAACAGAATTGAACAATTTAACTAAAGTTCTCAGTACCAAAATAAAGTTATTTACAAATCAAAATATTTCTAATTATATAGAGAAATTAACGCCAAATAAACATTCGGATTATTTCCTTGGAAAAGCTGTAAAAATGCGAAGAAACCAATATTGTCGAATACACCCTCAGAAAACCAAACGGATCCTGGGCCAAAAGCGACGAATAAAAAGCGGAAGTTTTTTCAGAGAAACTGACTAGAACGTTTTAATCCCTTTGTGTTCTATGGAACTTTACCGCAGCTGGAAGGATCGCAATACGTTGGAGAAATCCAACCAGCATCAATTAAAGAAGTAGAAAATATCATTAAAACTATAGTTAAGCCAAAAAGAGCTCCCGGCTTCGACTTGTTGACTTCTGATGTAAGAAAAACTTAAAGTGGGTGGAGCATATACAAAGCAAAGCTGCAGAACTAAAACTAAAATACAACAAAATAAACTGGTTAATCGGCAAGAAATCACCATTAACAAGCTCAAATTAAATCTTAGTCTACAACCAAACGTTAAAGACCTTTTGCACATACGGAATTCAACTATGGGGATACATTATACTTTGAAGCGGTGCAAAGAAGGTTTACATTAGTCACTAGTTGCAATTTGAATGAAATGTAAAACCATATCCTTGTTACGTTTCAATAAAAAGTCAAAATCAAAAAGCTACATATATTATTGCAGAATTAAACATTATAATTTGAGTACCAAATCAAAGTTAAATAGAACTTGTAAGCCAAATTAACTCATAATTAATATAAATTCCAAAAACTATACTTTTAAGGAAAATTTTTAACTTCTGTAGAAATTAAAATTAAGCAATAATTTTGTTCATTGTTGTTAATATGGAATAAACCGTAGCAATATCATCTTGAACATAGCCTGTACTCAAGAATGTTGAGTGCTTCATCTAATACAACACAAAATGTCGATTGGGTCATATTTATATTAAAGTCCTTTCCAATGCAATGTTGATAACTGCCTATGGCTAAAAAACGTAGACACGCAGAAAGTTTTATTTTTGGAGAAGCTTGTCTTTTGCCATTTACAAATTCATTTTCGCATTCCCCCAAAGTGTATATAAATGCCTTTTTGTTGATCCGAAAATTTTTGATGAAACTGCGTATGTACATACATACATATGTAAATAAAATGTTGTTTTTTTTCGCTTAAATAGTTCAACTCACTTATAGTCATCCATTTCCAACACGTCGTTTGAAATATTCCTCAAATTTCTGCGCTCACGACGTATGTTTACACCATTTTCACCATCACTATCACTTAAATATCCATTGTAAATATTAATGTTGTCAAATTTGTTGATAACACAGTTTACTTAAGGTATGGTAAAGCAGGATATCGATGGTATCAATGATCGCATGAACATTTTCGATTCGAACGAATTCGATGCGGAGTCAATAATTATATGCCCCATCTTTCCCCGCGTGAATTATGTTGGTCAGTTGCATAAAATGCTTTATTTATTTTTTTTAATTAAATACTGAAATTTTGCTAAACTATTCTAGACGGGTAGTATGTAGATGGTATAACGGAGCTCTATCGGGGCCGGTGTGAAAATTGGACAAAGGGCGTGGCACCGCCCACTTTTTGGTGAAATTTAGTATGTAATATTCTTTTAATATTTGTATGTCACAGTGTGCATTGCAAAATGAGCGAAAAAGGAATACAATCACATCTACTTCCCATGTAACACAATTTAAAATCCCTTTTGAGCACAAATTGTCCAAATCCAACCAAAAATGTTCAAGCCCATAGGTACCGAATATATGGACCCATGTAACTATAGTTGATTTTTGATCGAAAATATCCGTGATTATGTGAGATATGCAATAGAAATTCAAACAGAATCCTTTCCTACATATCAAAAATGGATTGAAATAAAAAATTAAATTTTTAATTAAATTAAAAATGCAAAATACAGCTGGTACAGCGAAGAGTGCCGTCTCGCAGCGAAAAGAAAACAGGCTGCCTACCTCGCAACGTAATGATCGACCACAACACGTGCGGGATGGGATAGATACTGAGAGTTGAAGAGGGAAGCGAGACGCATTTGTAGACAGAAAAAGAAAGATGCCGAAATGCGTGAGCATGACAGGGTTAATACTCGAAAATTCTACGAAAAGATGAGACAGCTAACTGAAAGTTTCAAGAGCGGAGCATACTCTTGTAAAACCCCCCAAGGTGATCTGGTGACCGATGCCCAGAGCATACTTAAATTATGGAAGGAACACTTCTCCAGTCTGCTGAATGGCAGTGAACGCACAACGCCAGGAGAAGGCGAACCCGATTCTCCAATCGATGACGATGGAGCAGACGTTCTATTGTCCGACCATGAAAAAGTTCGAATAGTAATTACTCGTCTGCAGAACAACAAAACAGAGGGGGCCGAAGGATTGTCGGCCGAGCTATTCAAACACGACGGCGAAGAAATGATAAGGGGCATGTATCAGCTTCTTTGCAAAATATGGTCGAACGAAATCATGCCCAACGATGGGAATTTAAGTGTACTCTGCCCAATCCATAAAAAGGAGGCCCCACAATCTGCGCCGATTACCGTGGGATAAGCCTCCTTAACATCGCGTACAAGGTTCTATCGAGCGTATTGTGTGAAAGATTAAAGCCCAAACAAACTGATTGGACCTTATCAGTGTGGCTTTAGACCTGGCAAATCAACAACCGACCAGATATTCACCATGCGCCAAATCTTGGAAAAGACCCGCGAAATGAGAATCGAAACACACCACCTCTTCGTCGATTTCACAGCTGCTTTTAACAGCACGAAAAGGAGCTGCCTTTAAGCCGCGATGTCTGAATTTGGTATCCCTACAAAACTAATACGGCTGTGTAAACTGACGTTGAGCAACACCAAAAGCTTCGTCAGAATCGGAAAGGACCTCTCAGAGTCCTTCGATAAAAAATAATTCGAGCTGCAGAACTTAATCGAGCAGACTCGCGACTTGGCTTTAACGTCACTGTTGACAGTCATAACTTTGAAGTTGTTGAGAATTTCGTCTATCTTGGAAACTGTGTAAACCCCACCATCAATGTCAGCCTGGAAATCCAACGCGGGATAACTCTTGCCAACAGGTGCTACTTCGGATTGAGTAGGCAATTGAGAAGTAAAGTCCTCTCTTGACGAACAAAAACCAAACTCTATAAGTCACTTATAATTCTCGTCCTGCTATATGGTGCAGAGGCTTGGACAACAACTGATGAGTTGCGTTGCGAGTTTTCGAAAGAAAAGTTCTTCGAAAAACTTACGGTCCTTTGTGCGTTGGCCATGGCGAATATCGCATTCGTTGGAACAATGAGCTGTATGAGATATACATATGACGACATTGACATAGTTCAGCGAATTAAAAGACAGCGGCTACACTGGCTAGGTCATGTTGTTCGAATGGACGAAAACACTCCAGCTGTGAAAGTATTCGACGCTATACCGGGGAAGCAGAGGAAGAGGAAGACCTCCACTCCGTTGGAAGGACCAGGTGGAGAAGGACCTGGCTACGCTTAGAATATTCAAATGGCGTTACGCAGCGAAAAGAAGAAACGACTGGCGCGCTGTTATTAGCTCGGCTTTAATCGTGTAAGCGTTGTCTGCACCAATTTAGAAGAAGAAGAGGTGTTTTTCAAAATCGTGCTAAGTTTCGTGTTCTAAATATTTGCTAGTTAATCGTTTTTGGTTTTGTGATTCCAAATAATAGACTCTGCTTATTGTGAACCCTGTTGGTTATATGCTTCACAAAGGAATCATGTTTAGTGTAAGGGAATTCGAGATTGGAACCATTTGTCAGAAAGTATTAAAAAACACAGTTGTACGAGTGGCCATTCATAATATCAGGACTTTTTTGAAATTGTATTTTTAAGTTGTTAGGATCTACAAGATATCTGAGTGCAACAATTCAAAATGAAATGATTGTGAGCTTGGGGATTAAACTCGAAACACATCTACTAGAACCAATTATAGCGTTTTTTGCCATCATAATGGATGCGACACTGGACATATCGAAGGTAGATCAGCTAAACATTGTTGTGAGGTATGCAGTAATAATCAAATCGGAAAATGAAAAGGCAATTGATACAGAAGTACAAGAAGTGTTTCTATGCCTTTATGCAGCCATCAAACATGGCGCAGTAGATTTAGTCAACCAAGTGACAACATTATTGGTTGCCAAAAAAGTCTTGCGGTATTTTTATTGAATGATTTATTGAATTTATTGAAATCGTTTATAACGGTTTGATGACTCATGCTCAGCTCTTGACCGATGCTACGGCTGCTACTATGCCGGTCTCTTTCGACCAATTCAGCGATTTTATCGCAATTTTCTACGACAGGCCTTCCGGAGCGTGGCGCATCTTCGACCACCTCTACACCAGGACGAAAACGTTGAAACCATCGTTGTGCGGTGGAAATGAAAACTGTATCAGGTCCATAAACTGCACAAATTTTATTGGCGGCTTGAGATGCATTTTTGCCTTTATCGTAGTAGTACTGTAAAATATGCCGTATTTTCTCTTTATTTTGCTCCATGTTTGCGACGCTATAAGAAACGACAAACGAACGACTTAAAAGAAACGACAATCAATCAAACACGTGTTAGCACGTGAAATGAGCTTTCCAAAAGGGTATAGCATGACCCGATGCGCCGAATAAAACTGGAACTACGCGCTTTCAGCGCCAACTAGCGAAAATACTGCAAGACTTTTTTGACAAACTAATATTTATGAATTGAGTGGTGTACAAAAACATCTTAAGGAAAGAGCCTACTTTATAGATTAAAGCGAAGTTTCTAGGGTATATAGTTACGTATATATTTAAACATCATCCGCAAATTTTTTGGATACAAAATATTTTATATTCAGCGTTTAGGAAGTAATTGCCCGATGCTTCTTGCATGTGCATTTGCCGTACGGCGGGCGGGATGGAGGTCGCAATTTCTATCTGAAACAAAAAATTCAAAAAGATTTGTATTTGTTAATAACGTATCTTCTAGTTTAACTAAGAAAACTCCAAAAACAGTGTAAAATTCTACAATTTTTTAAAAAGTGTTTTTTGACCAAAATATTGTCACTTTATTTTTAAAAATATGTTTCTCAGTTTTTTTGTATTTTAAATAGAAGATAATTTAATACCAAAGATAATAGACTTTGCCCCAATTCCCTATTCTGTTCGCCAATTAAGATTTTGCGCTCACTTTCCTGCTATACGCTCGGTCACTATAACTTACAGGACATATTCTTAGATAATTTTTAAAGAGGTTTAAGCAAAAAAAAAAGAACGAGTTTTGAAGCTTCTAAACCAGGCTCTCCCCTTAAAGATATACATCCTAACGCAGAGTACGTATATGGTGCCATAATTTAAATTTGGTGATAAATGATGCCGTTAGCAGTTGTGTGGAAATACAGATTTTTTTCGCAACGTTGCAAGATTTGCACGTTTTATCGGTCTGTCATACAGGGACCGTTCCAAAGTAAACAGGACTTTTTGAATCTAGCGCCCATCTATATGCCGACTGGTGCGTTAGAATCTGCTATTTTTATCGATTGTCCATTGAGAATTTCATGACATTTCATCGATTGGAATTGAAGTTATTGTGTTTTACTATAAGTGTCAGTATGTTTATGTTATCGGTGCGGAAATGAGCTTCGAACAAAGAGCCAATATTTTGTCAAAAATGGTTTAATTGATGAAACAAGTTTATGGCGATGATTACCTATCCCGTAGCAGAGTGCACTAGTGGTTTCAACGTTTTCAAAGTGGTCGTGATGACATAAATGACGATCAACATGTGGGCCTATCAAAATCCGAGATCACCGGAAATTCCATCGAAACTGTGCGTGAATTCATCAAAAAGCAGCCGAAATCATCATTAACACTCATGGAAAGGGAATTGAACATCTCTAAAACATCGATTTATCGTATTTTGACTGAACATTTGGGCTTACGAAAGGTGTGTGCACGGTTTGTTCCGCACAAATTGACTGACGACCAAAAATTACTCAGAATCCAACATTCGAAGGACATCATTAAAGAGATCAAAAAGGAGAAAACGACGATCAAAAAGGAGAAAATGACGAAACGTGATGTTTCCAATATGATCCCGAAAAGAAACGCCAGAGTGCTGGATGGAAGGCACCAGACGAGCCGAAACCTAAAAAATCGCGCATGGAGAAGTCAAAAGTGTGACGAATTCCAAAGAAAATATTCCGATAAAATAAGCCCTAGTTTTACTTCTTAAATGCCTGTCACTTCTGCAGCATGCTATTAAGCAAGTTAAAAATAATAAAAAAAAATAAATATTTAAGAAATAAATAATCGACTCCGACATTTATCGCTAATAGCAAATATAATTTATTTAGTCAGTCGGGCCGACCAACTATTATATAATAAAACCTCTCTATTTCGTTTTATTAGCATTACCAACAATAGGTATTAATTGTAATTTATGTTGTAATGTTGATGTTTAACATTTTTACTGCCTGCCTTACAGAGCACAAAAAAGAGTTAAGCAGCTTATATTTTAATTTACCCCTGGGCCCTTTGTTACCCAGCTACGCCACTGGTCTGATGAGGCCCATTTTGAACTAAACGGAAATGTAAACAAACACAATTGCGCACATTGGTGAATCAATTCCACAAATAATGCACGTGACGGAACTTCATCTGGAACGATTCACTGTGTGAGGCGCAGTTCCATAAAGGTGTATTGTCGGGATGGACTCGTTTGAAGAAAACGGAGCAACAACAGCTGGACACCGTTGTTTAAAGACCTTTTCCGCTGGACCCCAAAGACATCTGACTTGATTGCACCAGATTTTTTATGGGGTTATACCAGTCAAGAGACGTACAAAACACAATTAAAAAATCTGACTGAGTTGAAGCAGTCCATTAAATCGATAACTGAGGCAATCCAGACCTCAACACTTTAGACCGCAATAAAGAATTTCCCAATTACGTCTTGCAAATGCGTGTATTGCGGTGAAACACTCTTCTTCTTCTTTACTGGAATAGACACCGTTTACGTGCGGTTATAGCCGAGCTAACATCTTCTTTTTACAATGATGCGCCAATTGTAGATTCCAAGCGAAGCCAGGTACTGCGTCAAATACCTTCAGAGCTGTCTTTTAATTCTTAAACTATGTCTCATACAGCTCATCGTTCCATCGAATATAATATTTGCCATTGCCAATGCGTAAAAGACTATAAATCTTCCGAACAAAACCCGTAACATCGACTCATCAGATGTTTTCATCGTCCATTCCTCTGCACCATAAGCAGGGTAGGTACAATGAGTGACTTATAGAGTTTGGTTTTTGTTCGCTGAGAGAGAACTTTACTTCTCAATTGCCTTCTCATTCCGTAGTTGGCAATAGTTATTCTGCGTTGGATTTCCAGAGTGACATTGTTGTTGCTGTTAATACTGGTTCCAAGATAAACGAAATTATCTACGACTTTGAAGTTATTTCGCCTTGCCCTCGTTCACAACCAGACCTATTTGTTTTGCTTCCTTATCCAGTTTGGAGAAAGCAGATGTTAAGGCCATTGATTCAATATCATCAGCGGTGAGACAATATCGATGGTTAAACGTATAAACTCAAGTTACTAGAAAATCGACTATTCACCTAAGTATCGTATGGATAGCCAAAAAAAACATTCGATTGAAAGAGAGCTAAAGTGAGAAGGCAAAACATTCCCTCCCCAGGGTTGTGCGCTGGGTTTGGAACCCGCCACGTAAAAAACCCTACCAATGAAATGTAGAAAACAGCCCCGGACAAGTGTCCTCCCTTAAACATTGATGACGACCCTTGCAAGGTCGTGTTAAGAATTATGAGTTATGGGAATGTCCGGTTTCTTAATTAAAAAGATGCCACCGTCCAAGTAGTGCAATGGACGGGACCAGCACTGAGATGAGGTCCTTGTGACATTTACCACAGTGACCATATGAAGGAGTGCAAGTTCGGTGTGAGATTCGTGGTAAGAGAGAGACTCAGTCGCCGAGTGCTGTCATTCACCCCGGTGGATGAATGTCTAGCCACAATATCAAATCGTAGTTTTTCTACGTATCCCTATTTTGCACCCACGCCCCAATGGAAGAGAAGAGCAATGTAACGAAGGATGTCTTCTATGAGCTTCCCCGCCAGGATGTAAAAATCGTGCTTGGCGACTTTAACGCCAGGGTGGGCAAAGAAGGTATATTTGACACAACAGCCGCTAAATTCAGCCTCCACGGTGAAACATCGGCAAATATGTTGAGACTGGTTGATTTCGCCGGGGCCCGTAATATGGTTATTTGTAGTACTAGATTCCAGCATAAGGAAATTAATCAAGCTAGTTGTCATAATCCAGATCTATCATGTTGCTTTAGACGGGAAATACGACACCAGAGTTTTAGATATGCGTACGCTTAGAGGTCCTAATAATAAGTTGGTCTCCACCTAAGTTGGACCACTTTTTTGTTGCAACCAAGATACGCACCCGCCTTTGTGAAGCAAACAACGCACGTCACAAACACAAAGAAGGTTAAACGTAGAAAAGCTGCAATCACCGCAGGGACTCGAACGATTTTCCACTCGACTTGCATTCCTGCCTTCTGATAGCACTCATCAGCAACTTGATATAAGAGAACTGTGGAACAGCATTTTAAGGTTGTTATGAACAGCTGGAAACGAAACAATTGGTTTTTGGAAAAGAACAGTCGCAGTAGAAAGAAATCAGACTGCTTAACTCGCAGCATTACAATCGTCTACAACACGTGCGGGATAGGATAGGTACCTAGAGCTGAAAAGGGAAGCGAAATGCGTGAGTATCATGGGCTTGAAAAGCTGGCCGACAAGAGGAACGAAGAGATTACGTAATGACTGATGCCCAGAGCATACTAAAATTATGGCGGGAGCATTTCTCCAGCTTGCTAAATGACAGAAAAAGCATATCACCAGGAGATTCTCCAATCGATGAAGAAGGAGCTGACGTTCCATTGCCCAACCGTGGGATAATCCTCCTCAACATCGCATATAAGGTTCTCTCGAGCGTATTGTGAGAAAGATTAAATGCCACCGTCAACTAAACAGAGAAGGTACAATATTTTATAAGAGTGTACAGCTGCTGTCATACGCCGATGATATTGATATTGTTGGCCTGAGCAACCGTTAATTTGTTTTCTCCAGAATGGATAAAAAAGCGAAGCAAATGGTTCAGGTAAAGAAGGGCAAGACGAAATAACTCCTGCCATCAAAAAAACAGCTGTCGCACTCGCGGATAGGCTTGACAGTCCTAACTTGGAGCCAGTATTAGCAGCAACAACAATGTGTTTACAAGGAAATTAATGTTGACAGTATATATAAAATTGCTGAATTTTTCCAAATGCACTGCAGTTATGGCTTTATGAAAATTCCAATAACGCAAAAGGGTAAATTAGTTTAGTACAAAACGAAGTCCTAGGGGCCATATCTGCGCCGTAGGACGGCTGTGGAAGCTGTCACAAAAAAGGCGGTTTGAGTGGGTCTTGTCGGACCCTTCGTTTGAGTCTCTTGAGGACTTCAACGCAAAACTTGACGGTTTGTCCAAGAGGAACAAATTCATGGTGGGCGATGCCTTTGATTTCAAAAAAGACAATGAGCATCGTTTTACTGTGGGTTTGCTCGTTCTTCCGGTCTTCATCAGCGACCTCTTCTCGGCTCCAAAAAGGCCTGGTGCCAGGTGCTCGGAACGCCCTCTACTGAAGTTTGAGAGTATATACAGTATAAGAGTGTTGAGTTTTTCCAAATTTACTGCCGTTATGGCTTCATGAAATCTCTTATAACGGGAAAAGGGAAAATTTGTTTGAAATTGTGAAGATAATGTTTTCACGGTATTGCGATATTGATTGCTTAAAATGTAAATATATCCCATAGATGTGACTAACAGTACTACCAGCTTACAGAAAAATAAAATTTACCAATTCGAAAAACACGCGAAGTATAAATTAAAAACTCACCTTTCAATTTGATCACAATAATACATACATATTAAATGAAAATGGACTTCGAATAAAAGCTTCATATAAGATTGTGGAATTTTTCCAAATGCACTGCCCTTAGGACTTTATGACAACTCTTATTATATAAAGAAGGTTAATTAGCTTGAATATGTGAAGTTAATGTTTCCACGCAATGTCGATATCGATTGTCCAATGTGTATACACTGCTGGTCATTACGTTAGACGAATGTTTAGTTGCAATAAAATTGGTTTAATATTTGTAATTTCAATGAAGTTTGAAGTTAATATGCAAAAACATTGGGTACTTAATTATACTTTAAATATGTATAATATTCAGTTGAATATTCAAACTTAACAAATTTGTGTTTTTCAAACATTTTCTTAAAGCTATTCAAATAAAGATGCCTTTTTCTTGGTAATTAGAATAGACGCACCAAGGGTTTTAAATTTTTTTATAAGAAAAGTATTTTTTTAACTAAAATTTTTATTTGTTGTTAATATTTAATTTATTAGAATAAAAAATATAATTTCTGTATGTCGATATCGATTGTCCACTGTGTATACACTGCTGGTCATTAAGTTAGACGAATGTTTAGTTGCAAAATAATTGGTTTAATATTTGTAATTTTAATGAAGTTTGAAAAAAAGTTAATGTGCAAAAACATTGGGTACTTAATTATACTTTAAATATGTATAATATTCAGTTGAATATTCAAACTTAACAAATTTGTGTTTTTCAAACATTTTCTTAAAGCTATTCAAATAAAGATGCCTTTTTCTTGGTCATTAGAATAGACGCACCAAGGGTTTTAAATTTTTTTATAAGAAAAGTATTTTTTTAACTAAAATTTTTATTTCGTGTTAATATTTAATTTATTAGAATAAAAAATATAATTTCTGTAATGAACACTGCCTCCTTTGTTAGTAATAACTTCATTTATCCGGTCCTTCATAGAAAGATACGGGAAAACGATGTACGTCAAGGAAATCTTGATCGAAGCACGTTTAATAGCTGCAGTTAATGTTTTCTTATCTGCTTTCCTCCTTCATATACCTTCCGTGTTAGCCAGCCCTAAACATTTTCAATTACGTTAAGATCTGGTGAAAATGGTGGTCAAGTTATGACATTAACATTTTGACTCGAAATAAACGACTTTACTACTGAAACGTTATGAATTGGAGCATTGTCTTGTTGAAAAATCCAAGGAATTGATTGAAAGAATCACTTTATTTTGGAAATATGGACTCTAACAATGTTTTGAAGCAATTTCCGTTCATTTTTCGATCGATAAAAATCAAGTCAAGTGTTCCTTAAAACGTGATGGCACCACACACCATGGCTTTAATGGCGACTTAAATACAGCTTAGATTGAAAACCATCAGAGCCATCTAAATTAAAACGTTTTTCATCAGTTACTACAACTACACGCCAATCACCAAGTCGAGTTTCAGATTGAAATGTATTCTTTCGCGAATCGAAGCAGTTTTTCTTTGCGTAGTTCATTAAGATGGGGATTTTTCTTGATTTTTAGACGCTTTAGGTTTTTCAGATTGTAAGCTGAACAGTTGAAAGGCTTGGTTTTATAGTACTTCACCTAATTCCTTAAACTTAGCTGCAGACTTGTCGAATCTGAAGCAATTCTGCATACCGATTGTTCAGATAAAGCCTTTAAATTGTTTTCTATATGGATCTGAGTCCTTTAAATATCTATTAACGGTTCTGGAATAGCGTTTTATCTAATTGGCATTGCTTTGTTTGGATAGTCCTTGAAAGTTAAAAGAGGTCTATTTTTTCACATTCCAATAAGTTCAGAATAGCAGCTTTTCCATTTTTAAAAAAATTTATTTGTTTATTTTCAGCAGTTTAGCAGGTAGTTATCTCGACCTTTAAATTGCAGCATAGAGATGGCACGAGCCATCTTTGATTGAACTGTTGAATCTTATTGAGAACCACAAAGGTGAGTAAACTGTAAGTATGTACTTGACCAAAATCTTTATTTCCTTTGTTGGTTTGTCAGTAGAAATGTATAATCTCAGAATTCTATTTGCACAGGTGAGCCAGCGAGAGTTGCATTCGAATCAGGAAGTACTAAGGCAACTTTTCCGCACTATTAGAAATCCCGAATCGAAAAAAGTCCGGAATCGACCCACCCTATTCGACATGCCTTCGGGCCGTGCAAAAAGCTGTATTGAAGGAAAAGGAGACTATTTTGAATATATCAAATTGATTCTGCCGAAAAAACCATTTGTTCGGGTTTTTTTAATGTTCTGTTTACTTTGAAACGTACCTTGTAACCTAAGACAAGCACATACAACTTCAATAAAATCGAATTCGTGCCTATGAACATATTTATTAAAACTTTTGTTCAAATATCATTGAACATCATTTATCATGCACTATGTATAGATGTATGTATGTAGGTATATTAATATATAAATAGATATTTATATTTAGTAGAATTTCGGCTTTGCTGATAAGTAACAAATATAAATATCTATTTATATATTAATATACCTACATACATACATATATACATAATGCTTTTACATGCAATGCACATCTAATAGTAATAAAAATGCATGGGTAAAGACAAGTCATAAATATACAGAAGAGATAACATCACACACACACACATATGTATTAAATTATACACTTGAAAACAAGCCCATGTCAACCAGCAATGAACAACATGCTGCAATACATACAAATATACACACATACACATATATTTAGTTATGTCAGATAGTTTTAAAAATTGTATAAGTTAAAAATAGAAGTCACGACTTGATTGTTCGCAAGTCAAATTTATTCTAATCCTTTCTTTGCAATCTCACGATCAACCAACCAAGCTTTTACGAATAACCGATTGACGCATTGCGGGTTGAATTAGATTAGTGAGCCAGGCAACAATTATTTTCTTACTTTTTAAGCGCCGCATTGCGGTTAGAGCGCGATGTATTGATCAAGGCATCGTTCAAGGCATCGTTATTGTTGTGAGAGCGCATGCGCTGTGTGGTGATGATTCTCATTATCCGGAAAAATATCAAGCCGCTCACTGCAGTCAAGGCGCTGTGTGGTGATGATTCTCATTATCCGGAAAAATATCAAGCCGCTCACTGCAGTCAAGGAGATTGCAGATGGGGCTACACTTGCTATCTTAACTACCCTCCATGTCAAGTCCGAAACGTCCCTGTTGCGGTAATCCATCAAGCTTAGACAGGGGTGTTCAAATGGTGTCGTATGTTGCATGGCGCACTTCATAATGTTGTTAAAAAATTGTGATTGGTATTGTAAAGTATTGGTTAGTTGGTAGTTAGCTTGGTTGATCGTAATATAATATCTTAAATTACAGTGTTACAAATTCAATTACTTATTACTCCATGGATAGTATAGTATAGATAATATGGTTTAACATTTTACTTGATAATCTAGATAAATGACACAACGTTTTTCTTAATTACAAACTCTTTTCGGAAATATTAATGTAAAAATTTAAAATTGATGTGTGTTGATTATGATTTGGATTTATTTTTAAAGGTTTTTATTTTTTGTTTTGAGAACGTATGCGTGAACGAAAAAATATCATCTGAGGTTACTTTTATGGATTTTTTTCCCGTCTATCAGAACCGTGGTACCTAAATCTCTTTCCACTACTTTTTCTACATAGATTTTATCAAATTTATTCCCAAGCCGTTTGTTCCTTTTCAAAAACACCCTCTCCCCTGATTCGTATGTTTTCATCGTTTTATTTTCGTTTCGTTTATTTAATGTTTTCTCTTGCACCTTAAGCAATTTTTCGCGTATTACTTTTAGTTCTTCGTTTGGACAGTTTTGAAAAACATCAATTGGCTTGGCATTGGTTGTGGAGTGAATGCTGTTGTTGTACTTATGTGTTGCTAATAATATGAGGTCTATAGTCTCGCACAACTGCTGTTGCTGCTTGATGCAACGGGCTATTTCCATTAACGTTGAATGGAATCTTTCAACCTGCCCATTACTTTCACTGTGTAACGTCGGGATGAAAAATTGTTCAATTGAAAAACTATCTCTGAGGAAACTTTTTATTGTCATCGAATGAAAAGCTTTTTCGTTATCTGAAATAATTGTTTTAGTGTTTTTAAATATCGGTAATATTTCGAGCAGTGCTTCTTTAATGTCTATCGTGGATCGTGAGGAGATGGGTTTAACAACCGCGTATTTGGAAAATTTGTCGATACATGTTAAGAAGTGCTGCTTATCAGTAAAAAAAATGTCGACGTGTAAAATCTCACCTGGTATGGAAGGGATAGGGGTTTTGCCGATTTCGAGGTTGGACGGTTTACGCTGATATTTATTTTCTAAACAAATTTTGCAATTCGAAATTATGGATTTTAACAATTTTTTTATATTCGGGAAAAAATAATCGCTTATTATTTGTTTGAAATTTTCTTGTAGGCAGCGATGTGCTCGGTTATGCTCTGTAATGAGCGTTTCAAGTTGATCAGTTTTGTTGATTAAGTCAATTACGAATATTTCGGTATGTCGAAATTTTATACCAGGAAAGGCAGAAACAAGACGGTTTTGTATTTCTCCTAGGATTGTCAGATCACAGTGAATTGCGTTGATGGTATTTGGATTTATTACACTTTTTAGACATTGTATTAGATTTTCGGGCTTATCATAACAAATTTTATGACGAACGTATTTTTGGAATACAATTGTTGTACTTTTGTTTAACGACGGACCCTTTGTTAATATTAGTTGGTTCTTAAATTGGTTTACGGGATACTTTATTGTTTCTATGAAGTTGGTGGAAGACTCTTCGCTATGCGCTGTTTCTATTGATTCGCTTAAGTTATTAATAAACTGCCTGGACAGAGCATCAGCTACCTTATTCTCCTTCCCTGGCTTATAATGAAATGTAGGCGCGAATTCCTCGATGAATGCACTCCATCTCTTCATTTTTGAATTCGGATTTTTTTCTGAAATAGCGAATATAAGGGGCTGGTGATCTGTGAAAATGTGAATATTCTTAACACCATAAAGATAATGCCGAAGGGTCTTCAGCGCCCATACTATAGCAAGCAATTCACGTTCATTTGTTGCATAGTTTCGCTCAGTTTTGGAAAGCGTACGCGAGATCATCGTAATAGGCCTATTATTCTGAGACAATACAGCTCCTAACGCATTCGATGAAGCATCAGTAGTCAACTCAAAAGGCCTATTAAAATCTGGATACAGTAAAAGAACGTCTTCAGATGCCAGAATAGTTTTAATTTTTTTGAAAGCGTGCTTTGCATCCGAATCGAGTATTATCCGAACGTTTTTTGACTTACTAGCTGCGACGTGCCCATTTTCGCCTTGCAAATATTTAGTTAATGGCTTAACTATAGCAGCGTAGTCCCTAACAAATCTACGGTAGTATCCTGCAAGGCCTAGAAAAGACCGTAGAGCGCGTAGAGTTGCTGGCATTTCGTAGTTAATAATATCATTAATTTTCTTAGGGCATGTTCTAATACCATTTCGAGAAACCAAAAATCCCAAAAACTCAACCTCTGTCTGAAAAAATTTGGATTTCTCTGGTGAAACTCGCATACCTGCTGTCTCTAGTTTCATTAAAATGTGGTTTATATGATTTAAATGCGATTCTTCGTCGGGCGAAAAGATGATGATGTCATCGATGTAGACGTGACAAGTTTTTCCTATCTCGTCGCGGAGAATGTCATCGATAGCGCGCTGAAAAATACTTGGCGCATTTCTTAAGCCGAACGGCAAGCGGCAGAACTCATATTTGCCGTTGTTGATATTAAAAGCCGTTTTCGGTCTATCTTTATTTCGCAAATTAATTTGGTGAAAACCCGCTTTTAGATCTAAAGTGGTAAAGTATAATGACTTGCCTAGGTTTGCCAGAATGACAGATATGTCGGGTATGGGGTACCGATCGGGGATAGTTTTTTCGTTTATTTTTCTGAAGTCTATGACCATACGCAGCTTTTGCCTTCCGTTTTCGTCCAGACCCTTTTTAGTCACGACATGGACCGGTGAGTTATAAGGAGAACACGACTTTCGAATTATGCCATCTTTCAAAAGAGATTCGATTTCTGTGTTGATAAACTCCGCTGCTGAAATTGGATAGGGGTAGCTTTTCGAAAATATTGCGTCATCGGTGATGGTGCGAATTGTTGCTTCTACGTTCGTATTATATGGTAGGGCTCTATCTGGTTGTGCAAATGCATTTGAATTTTTATCAATCATTTCATGAAACTTTGCTTTAATAGTGACCGGGACAGAATCTGCTTCAATTGTGATTGAATTAATTTGATTGCAACGGAGATGCTGAAGTTTGGTTTCCCCACCGCGATGACGTAAGTATCCAGCATCGATATCGATTTTCGCATTAATCTCTTTAAGGAAATCGTAGCCGATTATACCATCGAATGTGGTTATATTCGCAAGCAGATAAAACGTCGAGGTGTGATTAAAGATATTGATCAAACATTTTTTTTTTATAAGATTGACCCCATTTATTGATTTTAATGTAAATGGGTTTCCCATTACCTTTATTCCGTTAAGGAATGGGAGATTTTTGATAAAATTTTTCGAAGTCCCTGTATCGATTAGTAATTTCAGCTCCCGACCACTCGTTGTTTTTGTTGTGACGAATGGTAGGAGCGACTCTAGTTTAAATGATTAATTTCACTTTCTAAACGATCGATGGAGGCGCGTGTTTTACTTGAGTTGTCGCGGTGGCAACTATCAATATGCGAATGAAGACTGTAATGGTCATCGCAAATATCGGGTTCGTCAAAATCTGAACTTACTTCTTCTGGCATATAGTTTACCTTTTGAACCTTGGGATGTGATTTTTGAAAAGAGCCAGACTGGTCCCGAGAGCGTTTAAATACTACTTGGTGAGGTTGTATGTGTGGCTGCTGTGGCAACATAACGTTAGGCTGAGATTGGTAGTTGTTTGGGTTATGGAATGACAGCTTGTTCTGACGCGCTGGTTGATTTCGGTAAACGGAAGAACCGGGATCGACGTCCATCGCAGTTGGTCTATTATTTATATTTGGTGGGAGAGTCTTACGATAGGGCTGGGAAAATGTGTACCGGGGCATTGCTGGTCTTACTAAGTTGCCCATGGCATATGTTTGCGCAAAATCGTAACGCTTATGATTCGTCTCGAGCTCCTGGGCAGCAGCCAATGCAGAAGGTAAGTCTTTCGGACCTGAAGAAAACAAAATATCGCAAAGGGGGCGACGAAGACCCGAAATAAAAATGCGTAGTGCATTCTCCCTTGCACGCTCGTTGAGAGCCATAATGACCTCGGCGTTCCCGCTGTATGTCATCATTTGCTTATTTATGATAAGTGTTAAGTGCCTATCTACCATATCGTAGTATTCTGAAATTGGTAAATTCCCTTGCCTTAGAATACTTAATTCGTTTTCCAAGACATGAATTGGTCTTTTATCTGCGTAAGTTTGATCGAGCCTAGCAATTATTGCCTTGAAATTTAAAACAGTGTTAAATGACGATAAAGTCGTGTTAGCTGACCCAGTAATTTTGTTTCTGAAAATACCCATTGCCACATAATACCGTTCCGAACCTTCGGGGTAATAGTTAATTGCAAAATTTGCCGCGGAACGCCAAGCTGGGTAGGAGGAATTTTCACCGTTAAATTCAGGCAAAGATTTTATTAAGTCAAGACTGAAATTTCCCGATTCTATTGCTGGGTTAATCGAAACCGGTAAGTATGGTTCGACACGTGGTGGCTCAAGCCGTCTCAAAACTGAAGTAAGGTTGTTAATTTGTTCTGTTAATTCTAACCTAGTTTCTTCATTAACGGATCTTATTGCCTGTAGCACTTGATCCATTGAAACCGCCATTTTGTATTTTATATAAATTTTTTAATCGCACTTTTTAACTAGGTTAGCTTCACTTATGAAAATTTCTGAAATAATTAATCGAGAATGGTGAGCGAAGTTCACCCGAAAATTCTAGTAAAAAGGCAAGACCTTCACTAATTTTGTGATTTGAAAAATAGTTTTAGTTAAGATAACTTTAAACTTTTCACCATGAAAGATGTAATTTAGTTGTAATTAATATAACTTTTCAGTGAACAAGGTATTTTAGTTTTAGTTAAGATAACTTTAAACTTTTCACCATGAAAAATGCAATTTAGTTTTAATTAATATAACTTTACAGTGAACAAGGTATTTTAGTTTTAGTTAAGATAACTTTAAACTTTTCACCATGAAAAATGCAATTTAGTTTTAATTAATATAACTTTACAGTGAACAAGGTATTTTAGTTTTAGTTAAGATAACTTTAAACTTTTCACCATGAAAAATGCAATTTAGTTTTAATTAATATAACTTTACAGTGAACAGGGTATTTTCGTGTTCGGAGCCCTGGGAATAATTTGATACCTGAAACTGAACTTTAGTTTTTTCTTAATTATAAAGCAGTTTCAGATGTGAAAACGTTATCCTGATCACCAGTATTCTAGTTAATTTAGTTAAATTAGTGAAAACCGATTAACTTATAAAAACGAGAGCGTGTAATTTTCCGAACGCAAGTTCACACAGTTCAAAAATAAACTCCCAATATTATTATAAACTTTTTATTTTCAAAATTTAATTTTAAGCACAGCTTATCAGTCACACATTATCAATTTTAATTTTTTACTTACAAATTTACTCCGATGTAGCTTAAATTTATCCTGGGATTGATGCTGCGAATATTCCCTCGATGTCACGGATGCTGATGTCCTGTAAATTTTTGGAGTCCCGTCCACTTCTGCCTTTATGGCAATTCTGCTTGCCGAATTCAGGTGGTTGTTAAGCGACGGGCCCCACGTTGGGCGCCAGTTAAAAATAGAAGTCACGACTTGATTGTTCGCAAGTCAAATTTATTCTAATCCTTTCTTTGCAATCTCACGATCAACCAACCAAGCTTTTACGAATAACCGATTGACGCATTGCGGGTTGAATTAGATTAGTGAGCCAGGCAACAATTATTTTCTTACTTTTTAAGCGCCGCATTGCGGTTAGAGCGCGATGTATTGATCAAGGCATCGTTCAAGGCATCGTTATTGTTGTGAGAGCGCATGCGCTGTGTGGTGATGATTCTCATTATCCGGAAAAATTACAAGCCGCTCACTGCAGTCAAGGCGCTGTGTGGTGATGATTCTCATTATCCGGAAAAATATCAAGCCGCTCACTGCAGTCAAGGAGATTGCAGATGGGGCTACACTTGCTATCTTAACTTATATAAGCAAGTGAAAACTATAAATAAAATCAGACTAAAATAATTGTCGTAGAATGAAACACTTCTCCTAGAATGAAATAGTTCTCACAGAACAAGACTTGATTATCATTTATTTTCCCCCACCAGTGGTAAGAAATGTTTGAGAAAGCTAGTCTTTTGTCCAACTTTAATAACGTCAAAAGGGTAATTAGCTTAAGTTAATGTTTTGACAAAATGTCGATATTGAAAATCTACTTTGTAACGGATTTTCCAATAAGGGCGTTACAAAAGTTTACCCATAGGAAGAGCAAACGACGCCATATTTTTCCTACTTTTTAACATTTCTCTTTAGTGAGGTTTGCCATTTCATCATGAAAAGATCGTCGGAGTCACTTTTAAGAGCGCTGCGTTCACTTCACAATTATCGTCCTGTAAGATCAACAATTGAGCATTTAGTGAAAAAATGTTCCCGTAGTACCAAGAATATTGTTCCTACTAGCGTATCAATTGACGAAAGACCCAAATCAGTCTCTCACACGTCGTTTTCAAACTGTGGGCATCCCTGTAACAGTCTTGTGGCGAATTTTGTGAAAAGATCTTGGGATACACCCTTAGAAGATCAAATAGACACAAGAACTGAAGCCGCTATTTACACGGCGAATGCCACGATCGATTTATTGAAAACCAAGTTTGGTGAACGTGTTATCTCACGAAACTACCTAGTCGTACGAATATTGAAGGTATTTTTTCAATATTTTTATATTTATTGTATCTGCTTTTTATTTTAAAAGTCTAACAATAAGTAATAAAACCTTAAATCTATTTAAAAACTAGACAAGCTCAAGATACGTTGCTCTTTAGTACGCAGGTATTTCTCTTCTTTTAAGGCGTGTTCGATCGCAAGAATGTACCAAAGCATTAGTCAAAGGGTTTGGGTGATCTCGTAGCGATATATTGTATTTAATTCAGTAGGGTATGGGTACTCAAGCAGAACGCGCATGTATTACCGGTTTATCGCAAAACAGACAAAGTAATTTCTTTAAAAGAATAGAAAAAAAATTAAAATAAAGAGACCAAAGAGTGTAAGCGGCACCGTTATGTCGCCGCGTGTGCATAAGAAAATACTATAAACTGATACTGGGCAGCGCGTTGGCACCGACCAAAGCTTCATTTTCGCCTATACAATTTCTCGACGATACAGATAATGTTGAAAAAAGTGATGATGAATGTGAACAAATCGTAAATAACAAAACACATCTCCCACCTATTACGGTACTTAAGTGCACAGTGGAACAACTACATAATATTTGCAAAGAAATAAACTGCACCAAATACTCTATAAAAATATCGATTGGAATAAAGTTCTATTGTGTGGTAAAATCAGACTATGGAATAAAGTTCTATTGTGTGGTAAAATCAGACTATGAGCGGCCTGTCATTATATGCAAGGTAATAGAAAAATTGATATCTGTCTAATATCTGAAACGTGGCTAAATGACAAAAAAAAAAACAACAATTCATATTACATATGTATACAGAAATGATGGAACTAACAAGCTAACTCTTTTGGCCTTGCATATTTCGATATAGGATTTTTGCATTTTGTGTCATCGAGCAATCTTGCAAGAGCAAGAGAATTCCCCTATTGATATTGAAAAATGGAAAAGCAAAAATACAAAAAAAAAAGAAATTTATGGAGTGATAGGAGAGAAGCCCTACTAATTGAATTGTGGCAAAAGAAAATTAGTGCTCTTCGGGGGCTAATATTAAGACGTCCAAAACTTACCATTCTCGTTGCTCAAAATGTAAACAAACAAATAAATTTGTGAGTTGTCAGTGAAAATTTATCGAAAACACACATTGTCGGTCCGAATGACTTAGATTCTACAACCTTCAAATGTGTTTTCAAAATGTGTTCAATGTCGGTCCGAACATAGTATATTAGGAGGAGATTTTAATTGTCGTCATAGCTCTTGGGGCTGCCACCGTGCAAACAATTTGGGTTACATTCTGCATGATCATTCTTAATTAAGTGGTATCAGTGTGTTATACTCAACAGAACATTCCTACGTGCCTGCTAATAGTCGCAGCGGAGCTTCTAATGTACATAGATCTGTTTTTAACAAACCACCTCCAAGTATTTTCTAACACCAAGGCAATAAATGATTTAGGTTCCGATCACCTACCTGTGCAAAAACCTTTTTCACATAAATTTTAGCTCAGTAAAAATATTTAGATACGTATTTAATAATGCCAACTGGGAAAAAATTTGGAAAACTGGTTAATCTGCACCTAAATTGCATTGATCAAGCTGCGGTCAGAAATACTCACGATATTGATTGATAGGTTAATAAACAACTTCAACCAGGCAATTTGTGTGCCAAAGTAGATATAATAGTATTCCAAAAAAGAGTGTCTACTGCCATACCAAACCACTTCCCCAAAATAACATTATACTTTTAAACGTAGAAATCGGCACCGGCGGAATTGGCTGAGATACAAAAACACGGGCGATCTCATCCCATTTAGGTGGTTTAGTTATGTTATTGCAAAAAAGATTTTAGTTCTCACAAATGAAAATTGAAATAACCTTTTAGCAACGTTAGAAAATAATTCTTCCTCATTTTGGAAACTATCTAAAGTGAACTAGAAGAAACGTTCTAGCATACCAACATTAAAACCAAATGATTGCTGTTTTTCCACAACAGCTCGAAAGGCGGACATTTTAGCAGATACATTTAAAAATAATCAGTGTCACTCTAACAATCTTAGCGATCAGGCAATCATATCAGAAGTCAATAACTTTGTGTGAGATTTAGACTCTCAAATAATAATTTCCGAACAGACATTTTCAACAAATATCTCTGAGATTTCCTCAATTACCACAAATCTTAAGACATCTAAATCCAGGATTTGATAATATACAAAATCGAATGTCTTCGTTTATGCTATTTTCCGTCCCAGTGGAAGCTTTCAAATGTTATACAAATATTAAAGTCCAACAAACCTGCAGAATACCCAACGTCATATCACCAAATAAGTTTGTTGTCATCAGTAAGTAAAATCTTTGAAAAAGTTGTAAAAGAAAGACTGTCGACCTTCATAGAAGACAATAAAGTGCTCCTGACAGTACAATTTGGTTTCCGAACATAATACCTTAGACCCATTCATTAGAATAAGAGAAAAAACGTTAACTTCGGCTGCATTTCTTTCAGTAACTATGTGTTCAGTTTGTATGGAACCTGCTATATGCTATAGTTAACCGATCTGAATAATTTGTTCAGAGATTACATTGGTGCCTTAGAAAATAATCTTTACCAAATTTCGTGAATACATCTTGTGAAATGCAAAAGTTTTCCATACCAGCACTGGATTCCGATCGTTCGGTTTGTATGGCAGCTATATACTATAGTAAGCCGATCTGAACAATTTCTTCGGAGATTATGTTATTACCTTAAGCAGTAATCCATGCCAAATTTCATGAAGATACCACGTCAAATGCGAAAGTTTTCTATACAAGCCCTTGATTCCCATCGTTCGTTTTGTATGGCAGCTATATGCTATAATGAGCCGATCTGAACAATTTCTTCCGATATTACATTATTTCCATGAACAATAACTCATACCAAATTTCGTGAAGATATATCGTCAAATGGGGAAGTTCCCCATGTAAGCATTTGATTCCGATCATTCAGTTTGTATAGCAGCTATACGCTTTAGTTAACCGATCTGAACAATTTTTTCGGACATTAGATTGGTGCCTTAGAAAATAACCTGTGCCACCTTTTGTGAATATACATTGTCAAATGTGAAAGTTTTCCTTACAAGAACTTGATTACGATCCTTCAGTTTGTATGACAGCTATATGTTATAGTGGTCTGATATCGACAGTTCCGATAAATGAGCAGCTTCTTGAGCAGAAAATGACATTTGCACAATTCCAAAACAATATCTTAAAAACTGAGGGACTAGTTCGTATGTATACAGACAGACAGACAGATGGACATGACTAAATCGACTTAGCTCAACATACTGATTATTTAAATATACGAGGTATGTTCAGAAAGTATCGCGAATTTTGTGTTTTTTCAAAAATTATTTATTTATTCATGAATATCTATTTTGTCCCCTTCAAAGTAATCCCCGTGAGATATTATACACTTGTGCCAACGGTTTTTGCAATCTTCGAAGCACTTCAAAAAATCATTTTTTTTATCTTCTTCAGCTCCTCCTTCGATGCCGTCTTTATCTCGTCAAGATCTTCGAAGCACTTCAAAAAATCATTTTTTTTTTTATCTTCATCGTCTTTATGTCGTCAAGAGAAGCGTAACGTCGTCCTTTCATCCGCCTCTTCAGTTTAGGGAACAAGAAAAAGTCACAGGGGGCCAGATCTAGGGAATACGGTGACTGCGGCATCATTAGTGTGTTGTTTTTGGCCAAAAAGTCGCGCACAAGCAACGATGTGTGTGAACAGGGGCGTTATCGTGGTGCAAAAACCAATTTTTGTTTTTCCACAAATTGCGCATAACTTGCAGGTAATATTCCTTATTGATCGACATTAATATTTTGTTGGACAACCTTTCCAAAAAATTAAAAAATAAGAAACTTTTTTTAGGACAACTTCTTTGCAAACTCCAGTCGCTTCCTTTCGTTTTTCTGTCTATGAATGGTTTGTTTCGAGACATCCGCCCAATAAAACCGTGCTTCCTGGGGATTCTTTTTTACTGTTTCTGGGTTGACATGGATATATAGTTGGTTTCGAACTGTATTGGTCTGTTTTGTAGTATTGAGATGAGGAGTTTTAGTTTCCTGAACAATAAATGCTTCATCTTTCTTGGCAAATGCTTTCCTTTTGATAATTTATTGTTTGTTTTGTAATTCTTTTTTCTTCGATCAATTATGTGCAGTAACTGTACAGCACACACCTTTGAGATTTACCGTTTACAGTTCAATCACTCGCTGTCTAATTTCCACACTTGTTTGTCGACCCATCTTCACCAATGACTTTCGAAAATACAACTAATGCGTAATAAGATTTTTGTAAAAAAGGCATATTGTTAAAAATATAGTATACCGCTATTTAACGATGATAAAATTCCGTGGCTTACTTTGTGTGTGACGCGCATTTAAGTACTTGTTATCGTTTTTGTAACCTTTTTAACCGTTATTGACACCAACGACTATTCACAGTTAGATAGAACAAATAAGCTCGTCTTAGAAGGAAACCAACAAAGAAAGGGTGCCACAAAGGTTTGAATTTAGCAATTTGAAGATATATTTTTGAATAACAGGCGACTCACTTTCACTCACTATACTCGTAAGTATATGTAACCAAAGAGTCGACTTTGATCCTTATAACAAGGATGTACAATTTGTTCCGATTTCCGTTGCGGCTTTATGAAGCTATTATAACCTGAAAACAATTCATTAACTGGAACAACCCAAATAAATTTTTCCCTGCAATTGCGTTTGCTAAATGTTCATAGATATTTTACAAGAAAATTAAGCGTGAACCTACATATATATTGTATACAAGGAGCGTTCCACAATAAACATGGCTTTTTGAATCTAGCGCCCCTTAGTGGCGCCATCTATATATCGACTGATGCGTTAGAATCTGCTATCTTTATCAATTGCTCAGTGGCATCGTTTCATGACATTTCATCGATTGGAAGTGAAGTTATTGCGTTTTAAGTGTCAACAAGTGCGAAAATCAGCTTCTAACAAAGAACCAACATTAAATTTTGTTTTAAAATTGGTAAATCTTTTACCGATTGCCTATCCTGTAGCAGAGTTCACGAGTTGTTTCAACGTTTTCAAAGTGGTCGTGAGCACATAATTGATTATCAACATGTGGCCCAATCAAAATCCGTGATCACCGGAAATTCCATCGAAACTGTACGTAAATTCATCAAAAATCAGCCGAAATCATCATTGAAATTCATGGAAATGGAATTGGACATCTCCAAAACATCGATTTGTCGCATTTTGACCGAACATTTGGGCTTACGAAAGGTGTGTGCACGGTTTGTTCCGCACAAATTGACTGACGACCAAAAAGTGCTCAGAATCCGTCTCATGGATCGACGCTTGTGACGGGTTATTTGACCAAGAATCACATTTTAACCATTAACCACTCCCCGTATTCACCTTATATGGCACCGTGCGACTTCTTCCTTTTTGGAAAAATGCATTTTCCCATGAAAGGAAAGCGTTATGCAGACGTAGAGGCCATTCGAAAGGCTTGCACCGGTATAATGGCGGCCATACCGGCCAACGAGCTAAAACACTCGTTCGACATGCTTTTGGACCGTGCAAACAGCGGTATTGAAGCAGGAGGAGACTATTTTGAATAAAAAAACTGATTTGGCCGAAAAAAACATTTCTTCTGTTTTTTTAAAGTCCTGTTTACTTTGGAACTCACTTTGTAAAAATGTGTAAATTTTCTAAATACAATACCATTATGGTTTTCTGAAAACTACTAGCTTTGTCAAGGGGAGTCACCCACAGTTTATTCTTATTCTGTAGAAGTATTAGCGTGGACACCGCTTAAGCGGATATAGCCGAGTGTATAACAAGGTGCCAGTCATGCTTTTCTTTCCCTGATTCCCGCCAATTGGGGCTTCTATGTGTAGCCAAGTCCTCCTTCTCCTGGTCTGGTCCATTTGGTCGTTGAAATTCGAGGCTGACTTTGTTATTGGTGATAACACTAGTTTCAAGATAAACGAAATTATTTACGACTTCGAATTAATGACCGTCAGCACTGACATGTTTGTCTTTACAGATGTTTCGTTTTGCCTCGTTCACTTTCAGATCCATTTGCTTCGCTTCCTTATCCATTCTAGAGAAAGCGGAATTAACGGCGCGGGTATTGAAGCTAATGATATTAATATCATCGGAATACGCCAGCAGCTGTATACTAGGGTGGGTCGATTCCGGACTTTTTTCGATTCGGGATTTCTAATAGTGCGGAAAAGTTGCCTTAGTACTTCCTGATTCCAATGCAACTTCTTGTTTTGAGATCGGATTGCATCTTCAACCCCAACTCCGGCCTTGAAATTTCGGAAATTCGCCTAATATGTCTACCTAGCGCCTGAAATACGCATCTCATGGCAAAATGTATAAAACAAAAGTTATTTGTCACGTCATTTGCTACCGAAATGGCCGTAGGACGAACCATTCCTGAGATACGAGCGAAAAGGCGGCGCGCCACAGCGCAAGGTGAAAATTGTTGCAACACTCAGCTAATCTGTATTGGTCACCCAGAACCTACCGCGTGGAGGTGCTGCTCTTCGGGTTCCTCCCAAGCCCAACCCAACCAACCAACCATATGTCAGGCTTGTTTTAGTCTGAATCTGTGTCAAATTTATTGATAAAATCAGATTTTGTACTAAACTTTGGCACTTGTTGCCTAGATTTCAGTGTAAAGCGTATAAAACGATGACGAGATTGGGGGCCAATAACTTTAGAAGATGCCTCTGTCACCAGTTTGACGGCAGTGTCTCCCGACAGCCCTTTTATGAGTTCTTCGTTAGAAACTGAACAAAGAACTGGTGGAACAGTCAAGGTAATAGTCTTCCAGTTAATCATATCGTAATAATTATTAGCTTTGAAATTCAACTTTGGCACTTTATTACATCTAACCCTTCCATCTACAATGTCAGACTCTGCTTCTCTGGCTGACAGAAGACAGTCAAGGGCCAACTTTCTGACTTCTATCCGTTCGTCAGTCATCATACTAAGGAGAATGTTTTCTGGAAGAGCAAAGAAAGCATTCTGTTGAATGGATGAAACGACAACCTTGCGCAGTTTAGCAGGTAAGTATCTCGACCTTTAAATTGCAGCATAGAGATGGAGAGTAAACTGTAAGTATGTACTTGACCAAAATCTTTATTTCTTTTGTTGGTTTGTCAGTAAAAATGTATAATCTCAGAATTCTATTTGCACAGGTGAGCCAGCGAGATTTGCACATGTTACCTGGATGCATCGACGCTAAATCTGAGGAACATTGACCGGAAATAACAGCTTCTGATATT
Source organism: Bactrocera zonata (assembly GCA_037783105.1). Taxonomy (NCBI): domain Eukaryota; kingdom Metazoa; phylum Arthropoda; class Insecta; order Diptera; family Tephritidae; genus Bactrocera; species Bactrocera zonata. Next base: position 272,314 of record JBAWJQ010004578.1, on the reverse strand, counting down.
TTATAGAGATAAGCTTGGTCTGTGCTAAGTTGGGTCGGATTAATAACCTCAGAGGGAAATTGGCAGAATGGAAAACTTTCAAATTTGACAACAGGCAACTTCTCACAATCAGGGAGCAGTTTACCTATGTCGCCAGAGAATGTATTTGGACGCTTTGAGACATCATCTATGTGTTCGAAAAAAGCACGAAATGGAAGTTCGTTGAAATGTAGGAGACAAACAACCCACTGTAATGGCCTACCTATTCTTTCTTCTAGTTTCCGAATGATTCCACCTGTCCAACCTGTGTTCGTGTTGGTGCCATCAGCACCGACAACTTCCAGATGTTCCACAAATGTTGCCATATAGCTTGCGTCTCATCCTCAGCTGACCCGGAAGGAGAGGTGACGTGGCCAAAGTAATGACAACCAGGTTCCGCTCTAAGAGAAATATGTTCCTCTTTGACAGTGTCGCGGTAGTTAGTACTTTTCACCTTCGCTGACTTGTGTAAATGTATTGTCTTTGCGGCCGTCAAAATACAGCCCATATACAGAGTCAATACTTTCGGTGTTTTGGAGCTTAACTCCAACACTTTTTTTTGCCCGACTAATCTTGCATTTGTCAGTGACAAAGCTAGCCTGATCCTCTGTTATCAAACCTGCTTTTTTGGCATCCAGAAAAGCAGATGAAACAGTCAAGGCCGCTGCTCTATCACTTACTCCAAATCTTTGGGCAGCTAAAGCAGTGTGTTCTAATACTAGTGTGTTTTGTTTGGTTTTAGAGGATGGAAGAGAAAATTCATCATCAGCATCGTTTTTGGAAGAATCCATGTGCGACGCACCTACATTGTTGTCGTCTGTTTGAGAGTCTGGTTGATCTGAATGGTCACGTGTTCTAGCTGTCACTTTTCTGGTGGTAAGTGTTGATGTTGAATGACGTTTTGAAAGCTTTTCCTTCAACACTTCCAATGCGACCAATTCTTCTGGCTCTCTGGTCCAAGAGAAATGGTTGTTCATTGATAGGAACTTTCCTTTCCTTTGGACAAGTGCAAGAAGAAAAATAAATGCCTTTACAAGCAGCGATGTCAAATAATTTTCCGGCAGAAGAGACAAAGTAGTCTCTTTTAGAGCTCAAACCTATTGGGTTCCTTAAAAATATTTGTTTAAGAGTCAGAAATTTCTTATGGTATGTGGTGAGCATTTGTACAACTCTGGTGTGTGAAACTATCGGAATAGATGACTTTTTGAAAGTATTTTCAACCTTTTTTGCAACTATTTCTGTAACCTCTTTACTCCTAGGTTCATAGTTGCCCCCTCGGAGTCGCCCTATACGAAATCTTTCAAACTGATAACACAAAAGAACATCCTGGTAAGTAGGTAACTGGGACTCAGAGAGATTGTACGGATATATGCCAAACACAGGACATTTCTGTCTAAATTTAAATTTAGATACAGACATTTTGAGTTCTGTGTTCTGTTGAGAGAATATAAGTGATAGCACTCGGCGAAATCAACAAGAGTGAAGGAACTCGATGAAAAAATATATATGTGGAGACCAGTCCGAACTTGTCGTCTGGCGCAGGGAAATGAATGTAAGTGATACAACTCGGTGAAATCACCGACAAGAGTGAAGGAACTCGATGAAAAAATATTTGTGTGGAGACCTATCTGAACGTGTCCTTTGGCGTAGGTGAATGAATGTGAGTGATAGCACTCGGCGAAATCAACGTCAAGAAGTGTGGCAGCAAGCCGATTTTCACCTTGCGCTGCAGCGCGCCGCCTTTTCGATCGTATCTCGGGAACGGTTCGTCCTACGGCCATGATCACATATACCATTTCGGTAGCAAATGACTTGACAAATAACTTTTGTTTCATAAATTTTGCCATGAGATGCGTATTTCAGGCGATAGGTAGACAATTTCATGATTTTAGGCGAATTTCCGAAATTTCAAGGGCGGAGTTGGGGTTGAAGATGCAATCCGATCTCAAAACAAAAAGTTGCATTGGAATCAGGAAGTACTAAGGCAACTTTTCCGCACTATTAGAAATCCCGAATCGAAAAAAGTCCCACTGTATACTCTTATACAAGATTCTACCAGCTCAGTTAATTTCTGCAGCTCGAATTATTTTCTCCAGCAGCAGGTTGAAGAAGTCAACGGCTTGGAGAAGTCTTTCCCGATCCTGACGGAACTTTAGGTGATGCTCAACGCCAGTTTACACAACCGTTTTAGTTTTGCAGGGATACCAAATGCAGACATCGTGGGATAAAGGCAGCTCTTTTTCGTGCTGTCAAGAGCTGCTTTGAAATCGACGAAGAGCTGGTGTGTGTCGATTCTCCTTTCACGGGTCTTTTCCAAGATTTGGCGCATAGTGAATATCTGGTCTATTGTTGACTTGCCAGGTCTAAAGCCACACTGATAAGGTCCAATCATTTTGTTGACGGTGGGCTTTAATCTTTCACACAATATGCTCGATCGAACTTTATACGCGATGTTAAGGACGCCTATCCCACGGTAGTTGGCGAAGATTGTGGGGTCTCCCTTTTTGGTAATTGGGCAGAGCACACTTAAATTCCAATCGTTGAGTATGCTTTTGTCCGACCATATTTTACAAAGAAGCTGATACATGCTCCTTATCAGTTCTTCGCCGTCATGTTCGAATAATTCGGACGGCAATCCATCGACCCTGTCGCTTTGTTGTTCTTAAGAAGGCTATTCGAACTTCTTCATGGTCGGGCAATGGAACGTCTGCTACATCGTCACTGCATCCATGCAATTGAGCAGGCTGGAAAAGTGTTGACTCCATAATGCTCTGGGCATCGGTTACTAGATCTGGTGGTTCTGCACGAACACATTTAGTAACTGTAGTCTTTTTTTTTTATTAATTTTACTTTTATTTATTGAATCTACCCTACTTAAGAAGTTTACAATAAGTTTGCGAATATTAAGTTACTCACTTAATTTACACCCTACATGGATTATTATTCTTTTTAACTGGGCCTAAAATGTATTACGTCTGGGCTGGTAAGTCGTTTCTACGTAATTTTGAGCTTTTGTTCACACGCAATAGCGATCTTGCTAGTTGGTTTGGGTGAACCGAAAGTTTCAATGCATATTTCGCGCTTCGTTGCTCTATTTCAGTTTGTACGTCTGGAATTCTTAAGTCGCGTTGGATGTTCTCATTTCGGATATATGTACCACGGTGCTCCGGTGATTGTACGAAGATTTTTTGATTACGCGCGACGAAGAATTTTGATGTTGCTGCTACTCACTTAACCCCACAGCTCTCATCCACAGGTCCAGATTGGTTTTAAAACTATGTTGCATATAATGACTTTATACTCCAGTCTCAGGGGTGAGCGAGTTAATATGCCAGTGCAAAAAACCTGTCTTTATCTTAAGATAAGTCCTTTTAGCCCATATGTGGTTTCGCCAAGTAAGTCCTCTATCCAGATGGACCCCTAAGTAAGTAACATGATGGTTTTATGGTATTAGGGTAAATATGACATGCTTACATTTTTGCTCGTTAATCTTTATCCTCCAGTTTGCGAGCTAGTTGGCTACAGCTTCAATATGATTTCCTAGGATCGCATTTGCATGAGTTGGGCACTTGGAGTGGAAGATTATTGCGGTGTAATCGGCAAAAGTAGACGTACTCAAGCGGTCGTTTATTGGGATATCTGAAGTTTATAAAACATATAACATTGGGCCAAGAACATTGACTTGTGGTACACCAGCTTCAGTCGTTGGGCTTCAGATGTAGCGGTGTTACATCGAATTACAAAAATTCGATCATAAAGGTAGGAATTAAACTGTTTGTAGGTGTTTTGCGGGAGTAGCGTTTTTATTTTATACATAAGACCATTTAACCATACTCCATTAAAAGCCTGCGTGACATCAAAAAATATTGCAGAGCAATATTCCCGTTTTTCAAAAGCTGTTCGAATTTCAGATGTGATTCAATTTACTTGCTCGATCGTTCCATGGTTTTTCCTGAAGCCAAATTGGTGAGATGGTATTATGTTGTGGGTTTAGAGATGTGGTTTAATGCGGAGCATAAGAAGACTTAGCAAGCTGATGGGCCTATAAGAGGATGGCTGCGTTTTGTCGTTTTAGGGCTTAGGTATCATCACTATAGGTGACTTTTTCCATTGTTGAGGAAAGTGAGCTTGTTTTGTGATTGCATTGAAAAACATACAGATGCGATTATAGCACAGTTTGGTAGCTCAATAATAATTTTTGGCGTAATTAAGTCGTGCCCAGGAGCTTTTCTTGGTTTCAATTTCTCCATACTTATTTTTGATACCTCTTCAGGTACGAATTTCACTGGCTTAGATTCCACCGAATAGGGTACGGTTGGCAGTGTAAAGTCATTAGTTTCTGGGTTTGGCTGGAAGACATTTTTTAGATGAGCAGCGAAGGTTGCTATTTTTTGTGCATTACTCCAAACCCATTCGCCACTATTGTCACGTATTGGCATTTCACTCTCTATTGGCGCACTAAGAGTTTGATGTGCTTTGCACAACGGTACTGCGCACGCTTTTCCTCGCTTCTAAGGGCTCTCGTCAGTGCATGTGTGGCCGCTTTCAACAGTTGTTTTGAGGATGGTGATCTATGAACCTGCCACTCCTTTCGTAGGCGTCGTTTTTGTAATACGAGCATTTCAATTTCCTTATTAGTTAAGATTTTTGTTTTCCATATAACCTTTTTGAGGAGTTGAAATGATGGTTGATTCGAATGCTGCGATGGTGTTTTCAATATCGACCGTTGTATCTAAATTTGGTTCGAGTTCTATGTGTGTGCTGATGTATTTTTTGTACTTTAACCAGTTTGTAGCTTTTGACGTGAGCATATAGGTTAACTCTTTATAGTGTGACTGATGCCGCAAAGTGAAGGGAACTGGTGATGAGAGGTGTGCTCTTATTTCTGCACTAATAAGGCTGTGAGGAATTTTCCTAGTTACTGTAAAGTCAATTAAATCTTAAGCTTTCCAGGAGACACGTAATCCAGTTTATTTCTTTTACATATAAGGGCGTTATATAATTGCTTGCCATTAGAGTTATATAACCGAGGTATACTATTTGCATTCCATTAAACAATTTTAAGCGAGCTCATTATTTGGAACTTTGGTTAGCAAGCAGTTGCAGCAGTGTGATTTGATTTCGCATGAGTTCTTGTATTGTGTTCTGCTTGAACGCTATGAAGTTCATCATGCTATGTTGCATTGACCCTATCATTGCTTCGATATTCGATTGAATACTGGATTGAACGTGGGGCTGCTGTTCTTGCGGCTCAATAAGTCTCGCTGTTACTGTAGTTGTGGGTTTTCCTTGGTTTGATTTTAGAACGTTTGCAAACGATACGCCCTTGACAGTTTTTGATGGAGCTATCAGCGGACTCATATTGTAGGATAGAACGTTCGGTACATTATGATTGCGTTCGGAGACTACACGTTGGTTGATCCGATTTTTAGTTCCTTGTAGACTGGACAGCCGCAGTAGTTTGCTGTATGGTTCCACCGCAATTTCCACACTTTTTTGCATATGTCTTTTTTGTTTGACGTGCAAGTGGCAGAGTCATGCAACTCTCCACGAGCTACACACACTACGCGAAGTGTGAACTAAGACCTGGTGTGACAATTGATGCATCGTACAGGGCCGTTTCTTTTATGCGGTTCCTCCACAGTGATCCTACAATTTAGGAAATGTTGAAGTTTGTAAATGGGGTGCACACAATTTTTTTTTATTTTTTTTATTAAATGAAAAATAACAATACAATTATTATCTTACAGAGTAAGAAGCACTAACTGCCAGGGCTTACGGCTTACTGCTCTAATAAAACTATATTGTCATAGAATATTAATATAATAGCCAGTAAAAGGTAAATATGAGATCAATATTACTGTCAGTACAATTATTAAAATAATTATGTTAGTAAAGAATTACCCCCTAAGCCCGCGAGGCCCGGGCCTAGGGCGGCACAATTTGGGGGGCGGCAAATTTTTCAGAATGTCAAAATTTTAAATCTGATATAATGTAACGACAATACATTTTAAGGACTTATTCTGTTTTTTTTTATATAAATTTACAAATAAATTTCTATGAAATAGAATGTAATTACTTTTCTGATTAACTTTTTTATTCGTGAGTGCAATACTGATAAAAAATGATTTATAACAGAAATAATTGAATATTGATAAGCTTTTTCTGACGAATTTCCAAAGCTCTGTTGACTTGTTGTATCTTTAGTAAAGTTAATCTTACAAGTGAGCCGCTTCTAAAATTGCATAATGTTTTCTTATTTTATTTTCAATGATTCCGGTGTTTCATATATGACTTGATATAAGTATTCATTTAAAATTCATCTTTTTGTTTGTATATAAAAATATTTTTATTCTTAAAAATGATTTCTATAGAATCAAATAAATGAATAAATTCATTTTATAGCCAATTTTTTGAAAAATAGAAACAATTTGAAGAAAATAAATATTTAATAACATTGATGTTTCATTTCCGCAATATTATGAATTATATTGACGAATATTAACGAACTTTTATAGCTTAAAGCAATAATTCGTAATTATTGTAAAATGTTATTAAAATTCAAGTATATATTTATGTCGATATATACAGCCGTGGTCACACAAATAGCACACATAGTCATAAGAAGCAATAAGAGCTTATACAATTGACAAAGTTCTTTAAAAGGCTAAAAAGGGTTAAAATAATGTCTAAATATTGATACCGATCCATTTTTGCATTCATGGGAATAATTGGGCCCACGATATATTTAATCCATATTCATCATTGATTTCCTGCATTGTCTTGAAGACTTAAACGGGTCGGCCTTACTTTTCCGGACTATGGCTCTATCTTAAGTAATTGTTGTCTTTCGCGGTGGTTGGAGTTTTTTTTTGTTTTTGGTGAAATAGATCTCATTAGATTTAATGAGTTTAAGGCCATTATAAACCATTTTCCGGGAACAATTCAATAAAACAGTTATTTCGGCAATAGTTTTCCCAGATTTCGCCATATTGTGCATAACGCGTCGTTCTTCCGGAGTACAGTGCTTACCACGGCCCATTTTCACTTGAACTAACTCACTTTATTATAGACAACCTTAATTCGTAATAAAAAGTAACGTCTGATATTTTTTTGCAAACAAACATTCACTTTCAAAAAATGTGCTATTTGAATGACCACCTCTAAAGAATGCAATATTTCAACAAACTGATACAAAAAGCACGCGCTGCGAAATAACGGAACATATTGAACGGTACTTATGACTACACAGATTAAGTAAAAAAAAACAAAAAAAATAAATAAATACCGTTCAAAAAAGTACCGTTTTTACAAAAAAAAAAAAAAAAATACGTATTTCGCGAGTCGCATGTTGCACAGAAAACAAGAGCGCTGCGCGCAGTATGTATTGACCGAGGTTTGACTTTGCTTTGTTTTACGCATAAAACTAAGCATCGCGCTGTATACAAGACGCATAAATTATTTTAGTTTTATGAAAGCCGTTCAACTGTAAAAGTCTCATAATATTATTATTGTGTTTCTTACCATTGAAAAATTCAATTATTACTTTGAGTTATCCATTTTTTTAACTAAGTTGTCGAGGTTCTCTGAATTTAATTTTTTTATTAGCAATGAGTGACTATTGAAAATTTTCGAACCAACGTTTACTATCTAATTTTAGATACTTTAAGTGTACAATTAACAAGACGTAAAAGTGCTTATCATAATCTTTACGAAAAACTTAATTTTTTTTTGACAATTTATATGAAATAGATACCAATGAATTAAAAATTCGCGCAGATGAATTAGTTACTAAGTAATCTGATGATCTGGAAGATTCTCCAATGAACACAAAAGATATTCGTTCCACGCAAGGAATATGCAATTTTTTGCATTCTCAAAATCTTCAAGATGTTTATCAAAATGTTTTTTTTGAGTATTCCGGCTACGAACTGTTCAGGAGAAAGATCTTTTTCCACTTTGAAAAGAGTCAAACGTATTTACGCGCAAGTATGGGCCAAGAGAGACTCAATGCTTTAGCACTAAATTGAAGCCCAACTAGTTCAAGAAATTGAATATATCGACATAATTGATGATTTTGCTCAGACGAAAGCCAGAAAGAAGATATTTAAAAATTAAGTTATATATACCTCTGCGAATGGTAGGCACCTTGTCGGGGTGCAGGGGCTTAAACCGCAGCACAGCACGGCAACTCCCAACCACCAGCAAGCATCTCTCCTGGGGCCTGGTAGAGGCTGCATGTGCGCGACGATCAAGAGCTACCACCTCCTAATCCAGGGTGTTATGCGACCCGTGCCCATTGGATGATTTGCAGCCAGGAGGTAAATTCGGCTGTATTCGTACGGAGCCTTCCCAACTAACGGTGGCCTTACTGCGTCAAGGGGCACTGGCACAGCGGACTTTCAGATTCCCCTTCATATGAATAGACCGGGAGACCCACAATACGGGCCAAACGGTCGTACCAAGAAGATGAATCAACAGCAACAACAACGACGGCAACGACCAAAGCATCTACATATACAACAACGACTAACAGCTGCAGCCGCACTAGTACCGCAAGCAAGAGTGGCCCAGGAGCTAGACGAAAGTTCAGCTTCCTGGATGCCGTGTTGCCAGAAGAGCGAGCACTCTTTGAGGCGCACGCACGCGACGACGACGACGTGCCCTCCTGCAGTGGAACTCAGCGTAGTGTGTCTATCGCGACCACGGTAAATCGCGCGAACGCCGCCCCCACAACCCCCTCGAGCAGGATCGACTGCGGAGAGAAGGGTGGCTTCACAAAAGTGGAGTCTAGGGGCGAACGTAAAAAAAAGCGGCAACGAGGGAACATTCCATGTACCCCCGGAGCCAGGACGACCAGGAGGGCACGATGACCCCCATGCAGAGCAGGAATGAGTGGAGCCACTCTCTAGTGGTACCTTAGATTCCTCCAACACGGCATGACACCGGAGACAGCTGAAAAGCAGGCTATGAGTAGGAGCAGGGGGAGCAACCCCTCTCCTGATAATGCACGACACGCAGGTGTCAGTAGTTCGTCTGCAACAAGACGCAGAAATCGGAGGCGTCGCCGAGCTCAAGCAGTCTTGTCGGAGGGACGAAGCGAAGTAAGGCCGACGCCCCAAGAGGCACCTAGTCGTACGGAGAAAAGGAAGAGCGGCCAAATAACTCCCCAGGAGCCACCAAGGTCCAAGAGAATATGTGAAGACAGACCACAGGAAGCCAGTGGAAAGCGCTCCAACCCCAACCGGCAGCCGACGAAATCGCAAGCCATAAGTACTCAGAGGTCGTAAGAAGCATCCGGATGGCAGTGTTGCCCCGCAACTACCCGGCGGAGGCTCTAGGATCTGAACAGCTGACGGCTCTCCAGGACTGCCCAGTTAATGCCTTACCTATTGACGAGGGCTACACCGGCGTCTTTAACGGCATTTTCTTCAAGGGCGGTATGCTGCTGGTCGACTGCCAGGATGAAAAGTCGTTCACCTGGCTGAAGGAAATCACACCAAGGCTAGAGGGATGGAAGGGTCCGGCCCTGTGTGTAAGGAGAGGTGAGGAAATACCACAGCTGCACAGCATGGAGGCATTCTTACCTAGAAGCGCGGACAAAAACTACGACTTCGCGCTTAGTCTAGTGAGGAACCAAAACGAGGGCTTAAGTACCTCAGCGTGGAAGGTCGTAGCAAGTAGTGTTGAGGGTTCAGGGTGGAGCCTCAACATAACGATAAATGATGAATCCTATAAATACATCCGGCAAAAAGGGACTCAGGCTGAGTTTCCGTTTCTGAAAAATAGTAATTAGGCCATGGAGGCCCAAGGCAACGTCTACGGCAGGCCAAGAACCTACGACGGGGACGACCGTAGCATCGGCTCCACTCGCAACCCGCCCAGCAGCGCAAGAGGCGACTGCCGCTGTGGTTTCGGGTGAGCGAAACGAGTCCCCCAACGACCCCATCTCGGCTGGGCAGGTTGTGACCACCGCCTGAGCAGAAAGGCATGCTGCCATCCACCCAAGAGCTCCTGGAAGGGCTGGAGATTCAGGTCGATGAAGAGATCGAGGACGAGGACCTGTCTCTCATCGAACCGATATTATAAGCTCCAGCGCCGTCATAGAAGTGGCTCAGGTGAACCTACATCATGCATCGGCTGCCTCGGCGGTCATCGTGAAGAGGTTCATATCGGATAACCTGGGCATCCTCCTAATCCAGGAACCGTGGGTGTTTAGAGGAGAGGTAAGTGGCCTCAACTCAAGAAAGAGCAACGTAATCTGGGATCCCTCTAGTGAGAGACCCTGTTCTTGTGTAGTCATTAGAGCCGATATAGACTTTTTCTGTATTTCAGAGTTTCTGACGCAAGATCTAGTGGCGGCACAGGTGAAGGACAAGGAAGGTTCGGACTTCGTCCTCGCATCCGCATACTTTCCGGGAGAGACGGCCACAGCAAACGGCTGCACAAGGCGTTGTCGAAAGGTAAGACGGACACAGTATTATCCCTAAAAAGACAGGACGGGATCTATACGACAAGCGCGGAGGAGAGGGCGGAAACGCTCCTAAAAACGCACTTCCCGGAGACAGTTCAAGCTGACCTAACCCCAGCTTCGGTCACACGTAGGCCGGATCGCTCAGACTGGCTGACTGCAAGGAACCTGTTCACTTCACACTCAGTCAAGTGAGCACTGGCCTCCTTTTCGAGCTATAAGTCACCGGGAGTGGATGGCGTCTTCCCTGCCCTCTTGTAGCAAGGTATGGACACTTTCCTTCCACACCTGCTAGAGCTGATGAGAGACAGCCTGGCGATGTCGTATATCCCTGAGCCGTAGAGAATTGCAAAAGTAATTTTCATCCCCAAGGTAGGGAGAAGAGATGCTAAAGGGGATGGAAAAAGTAATAGACAATAATATCAGATTGGAAGCGCTGAAGATCGCATGCCTACATCCCAGACAACACACGTACACAGCGGGTAGATCCATAAACACTGCTCTGTACCAACTCACGTCCGAGCTGCAGGATTCGCTGGATAATGGCGAGGTTGCGATCTGCGCCTTCCTAGACATTGAGGGTGCCTTTGATAATGCGTCTCAGACTAGCGTGATCAAGGCACTCGAGAGAAGGAACGTTACCACCCCGATATGCATATGGATAGAGGCCCTTCTACGCACTAGGGTGGCAGAAACAACAGTGGGAGAAAGTAAGATTTGTCTTCGCACCACAAGGGGCTGCCCACAGGGTGGAGTACTGCCCCCTCTGCTATGGAGTCTGATAGTAGACGACCTACTCGTGTTGTTCACCAGCAATGGAATCCGCTGTCAAGGGTACGTGGACGACATTGTCATAATGGCGAGAGGCAGATTTGAGAACACTCTCTGTGACATTGTTCAAAGGGGCTTAAATCTGGCAAAAGGAGGGAGCAACACGGTAAGGCTAAATATTAATCCTGCAAAAACCACCGTGATCCCATTCACTAAGCTGAGATCTTTTCCGGGCCTGAGGTCCCTAACAATTGGAGGCACGGAGGTGGAAATATCTGAAGAGGTCAAATTCCTTGGCCTCACCTTAGACTCATCATTACGGTGGAGTAGGCATTTGGAGCACTTATGATTTGCAGACGCCTGGCCGGCAGATCATGGGGATGCAAGCCAAGTATCATTAGATGGCTGTATACCATAATAGAGAGGCCTATCGTCACCTGTGGAGCGGTTGCCTGGGCCACCAAAGCAGCACAGTCTTCGGTGATTCGGAGACTGTCAAAGCTGCAAAGACTTGCATGTGTCTGTGCTTCGGGGGCAATGCGCACATGTCCCACGGTGGCACTGGAAGTCATGTTAGAGCTCACACCGCTGCATCAGATGATCAAGCTAGCAGCAAAGCACACCATGCAGCTAATGTCAGCAGAAGGCTGTGGAAGAGGGAAGATAATGTCCTCTAGACAGATGGATGCACTAGCGGAAAGCACACCGCTGGCACTCCTCCCAAAGGACGGCACCACAAAGAAAATAAACCTCAAGAAGAATTTCAAAGTTACTTTAGGCAGCAAGACGGAGTGGAGTGATTCCACGCTGGAAAGGCTGCTGGAAGACAGTACCATTCAGTGGTACACCGATGGCTCAAAAACGCCGGAAGGTATTGGGGCAGGTATTGCGGGACCGCATACTAAACTGTCCATACCTATGGGCAATCCCAAGCATCTTCCAGGCTGAAGTTTTTGCCATTAGTCAGTGCGCTGAAGTCAACCTCAGCCGCAACTATCGCAACCAGCGCATAGCTATTCTCAATGATAGTTAAGTGGCACTAAAAGCGATCTTATCACACGAGACCAAATCGCTCTTAGTCGAGCAATGCAGAGAAAGGCTAAACCGCCTGTCTTTGTGCAACTGGGTGCACCTAATGTGGGCGCCAGGGCACAAGGGAGTAGAAGGAAATGAGAAGGCCGACGAACTGGCCAGCGCTGCGGCGGCGTCCAAGATGTTGGGACCAGAGCCATACATAGCGGTAGGACCCCACACTCTTAAGGAGCTGCTCCGCATGGAGGAGAAAGTGGAGAGAGAACGGCACTGGCGGCAGGCAGCAAGTATGCGCCACGCCAAGCTGCTTCTTGGAGGGTACAATCTATCCAGGTCTAAGAAACTAATTAACTTCCCCCGAGAAAAATTCCGTCTCCTCGTCGCAATGTACACAGGGCACTGTAAGCTCAGGAAACACCTGTCCAACATGGGCATGGTCTTCTGTGCTAACTGCCGATTCTGCGACCTGGAACAGGAAACATCAGCACACCTAATCCTGGATTGCACAGCAATCTGTGGAAAAAGGCTTAAGGTACTGGATTCCGTTTACATCACCAGGGATCACATCACCTCACTAGCGCCCGGCAAACTCCTGGAACTGTTCAGGCTGCTGGGGCTCTGGGAGGTCATGTGATATAGGAGAGGGCACAATAGACCTTAGGTCGCGGTGCATTACCTCAAATAACATATCTATCTATCTATCTATCTATTATAGTTTAAGAAAACTGACTGTTATTTATGTTGTTAATATTTATTTGAATTGTTTAACAATTATACTTTTATGAACTAAATATTACATCTTCATAATATGAACGGATTCAAAGAAATAAAATTTCATCCTTTAAAAAGGCGGCAAAATACTTAATCCGCCACTGATTGGATGTAAGATAACTTAGAAATAAAAGAATTAAATTAACTTTCCAAGGCCAGTTTTGGACAAAAATTCGGCTACCTTGTGGACGTTTCCCACAGAAAAAACCTTGAGTGTATTTGAAATGGGTTGGTCATCAAATATTGCATTTATAGTTGCACCAAACTTAGTGCATTCATCGAGAAGATGTTTAACTGTAAGCGATGGATAAGTGCAGAATTCACAGCGTGGTCTATTTGAACCGTTAAGCTGGTACGAGTGCGTGGCCATGATATGCCCAATCCGAAGTCGAGTAAAAGCAATAATCTCGTTTATTCGGCAGGTGGACGGAATATGTAGCGGCATGCCAGTTGTATTGAAGTTCGAGTAATAGTGTTGCACACTGTTCCAAGAATTTATTTTCTGTTCTTTAAGGAAGTTATTGGCGAGTAGAAATATATCCTTACTCACCATATAATTGAAAGTAAATTCAAATTGCCAGTAATTCCAGCATGACCTATAATCCACATAATTTAGATTTCTTTGCCTTCTTGTATAAGTTTGGTGCGTATTTCAAAAATTAGGGGTGCCTTGTTATTAATATTCATGATACTAGCAATAGTTGACATACTGTATGTGCAGATTATCGTGCCCTGCTATTACTGCTTTCCCATCGGCTTGGACCACAGGGAATAACGTGTGGTCCTTCGACGTTAACCCATCTGTGTAGTACATTTTCCATTCGTTCCGAAAAGGAGCTCTGTATTGTTCAAAAAGGCGCTGGAATACTGTTGGGCTTGTCGTTGACTTGGCGTGATTTGTTAGACCGAGAAGGAAAGATGAGTAGCTTAAGTCCCAAGGTGGTGAACTGACGGGAGGCAGAAAAGATGGTTTCGAGTCTATTCCTAAAATTTTAGCGTATTCCAGCACTCTGTGCAATGTTGGCAGCCGTTTTGGTGTTTTATTAGCGGCCCATATCGATAGTATCATACATAATACTATTTATGCAGGGAAAGATGTTTGGGATAACCCTCAATGTGGTATATTCAATGCTTTCTTGTAAGGTAGGCATTCCAGCTTCGGCTAAGATGCATTCAATCGGGGATGTTCGAAAGGACGTAAACTCCTTCGAACGGCTGCATGATACGTAGAAGAGATCAGTTTTATATTACTCTTTGCACTATTTCCGTATATTGGTAAGCCATAGTCAATCCTCGACATTCTTAGTAACATTAATTAAAGTGTTTGGATGGATAAGGCAGTGTTTAGAAGATAGATATTTAATAATATTTAATCTAACAGCTAGGCTTTTTTTTAACCTAAGACAGTGTTCTTTAACAGTTAAACGTTTGTCGAAAGTAATTCCAAGGAAACATAAGCTAGGAACATTTGAAATATTAATATTATTATGAACTAAGTTTAAATCCGTACATTTATGTTTGCGGCATATATGAAAATATTTGCACTTATTAAGCGACAGAGTCGCTCCAGAACAAGTTAACCAGTTAGAGATATCGGTTAGTATTTTAAAAAATTTATTTTTAACAGTGTTTAGATTACTTATTTTAGAATATAGTAAAACGTCATCTCATAAATAATGTGGGATATGTTCTTATGTTTGCTAATTATGTGGCTTAATTCATTAAAGGCAATAACAAATAGCATAACAGAAAGAGGGGATCCTTGTGGGATTCCATTTTGTTGGTTATGTGAAATGGAAAAAACATTATTTACTTTTACTTTGAATTAAAGATTAGTGAGAAAAGACTTGATAAATGGTATATTTTATTAGAAAATTTCCATTTTTCTAATTGTCGTAGAACTATGTGAGCTCCGACACGATCAAAAGCCTTTTCAAAATCTACACTGAGCGTGGAAATATTTTTGCGGGAAGACAAAACATATGAGACGAAACTTTCAAAAAGAAGGAACGCGTCGGAAGTTCCTTGCCCCTCTTTGAAAGCAAACTGATGTGGATTTATTTAGCTATGTTTGGAAGTATACCACATAATTCGTTTTGAAACGATTTTTTCTATTAACTTACTCATGCAACATATAAGTGAAATAGGTCTACAATTTAGAACTTCTGACGACGGGTTATTAAATTCCGCTTGTTAAAATTTGATTGATGTAGATATTTTTAGGATTAGAACTGTGATTTATTTCTTTGGTAAGATTTTCGAAGCACATTTGCCTTGCTTCTGTAGTTTTTTACGAAAAATAGCATTTGTTTTCTTGTATAAAATCAGGTTGGCTTCTGTTCTGGATCGCTTGTATTGTCTCCAGTTATGCTGTTTTAAATTTCTTAAGCTCTAGTACGGAACTACTTTTTCCTGGTGTTTAGAAACAGTTTGCGGGATTGAAAGGTGCGCTGCAGACCTTAGTGCTTTGGTGATATTAGCCGCCTCTTTATTGACATTTTGAGATACCGGGATTTGAACGCAGAAAAGAATTGTCTTTTGCGTGTATTTAGACCAGTCTGCTTTTCTTGTCAGGAACTTTGGTTTAAGAAAGGCCTTTGCAAAGAATGACGTTGCAATTTCATCAAGAGTTCAAGAGTATCAAGAGTTCGGCTATTTACTTTTTTAGCTATATTGGTAGAGCAAATAGATAGGTCAACGTGTGTAAAAGAATTATGAGTTGAAAAAAGAGTCGGGGCACCATCGTTCAATACGGTAATATTCTCTGTAAGAACTAAGTTTTCCAGAATTAATCCTCTTTGGTTGGTTCGGGGGGAGCCCCATAATGAGGACCACGAATTGATGTCTCCAACCAGGATTACGGGCTTGGGTACTGAGGAGAGAATTCGCTGAAGCTCAGCAAGCATAAAATTTTGTTGTGGGGGAATATAGTACAAGCAAATAATCGTAAATTTAAATCCTATGGATATTTGAATGGCTAAAGAAGCTATATTTGAATGGATTACGAGGCATTTATGTGGAATGTCTTTTCTTACTAAGACAGCAATACCTTAATTGTTTGTTAAATTCTGAGGTAAATTTAAGAAATAGCTAACATACTTATTAGGTACAAAAGCGGCTTTATTTACAGCAAGATAAGTTTCTTGTAAGCAATGAAGTGTGGTGAGATTTCTTTAATGAGAATTTTAAGTTCAGTGTAGTTGTTGTACAGGGTGGGCCAAAAGAAACCAAGGGGTGTAAAAGTTTAATAACTTTTTCGTTAATTAATTTATTTTTATTTTTTCTTTCAGATTATGTAGACAACACTTGGAGAATTTATAATGGAGAGGTACACAACTGAACAGAGAACCAGAACAATAGAATTTTATTATTTAAACCAGAGATCAATTATTTTAACGCAAAGAGCATATCGTCGACATTTTAACGTCAGAATTTCGCCCTCTGAAGCAATGATTCGTTGCTTAGTTGATCGTCATCTCAAACATGGCTGCGTAACAGATTTGCTACGAACCGGTAGACCACGTTTAAGTCACACTGCGGAAAATATTGAACGAGTACAGCAAAGTGTTAACGAAGCACCAGAAACATCTGCCAGAAGGCGTTCTGCTCAGCTAGGAATGTCTAGTACGTCACTACGGGGCATTTTAAAAAATGATTTACAGTTATACCCATATAAGGTGCAAATGGTGCAAGAATTAAAACCCGCAGATCATCGGCAACGTCTAAATTTTGCAGTTAAATTTCAAGAGTTGGCCAGAAATGAAATCAACTTTATTAAAAATTTGATTATGAGTGATGAAGCTCATTTTCATTTGAATGGCTTTGTTAATAAGCAGAACTGTAGGTTCTGGGGTTCTCAAAATCCAAGAGCCATTCATCAACGCCAATTACACCCCATCAGGTGTACAGTATGGTGTGGGATCACATCTGAAAATGTCACTGACCCTTACTTCTTCGAGAATGAAGATGGAAGTGCTGTAACCGTAAATGGAGAGCGGTATCGGTTTATGATAGAAAATTTTTTACGTCCTGCTCTTGAAAACAGACCTGGTATGTGGTTTCAGCAGGACGGAGCTACTGCCCATACTGCCCGTGACACAATGGCACTTTTAAGTAAAATTTTTGGAGGGCGAATAATTTCCAGAAATTCGGAAATTATTTGGCCAGCGCGATCTGCATATTTGACAGCACCCGACTATTTTCTTTTGGGTTATTTGAAGGAGCGAGTGTATGTGAACAAGCCAAGGACAATCCTTGAACTCAAGGCAAACATTGGTGCAGAAATTCGAACGCTACAGCCACAAGTTTTGAAAGATGTTATGGAAAATGCTCTAAAAAGAACCCATCAGTGCGAAGCTGAAAACGGCGGTCATTTAAGAGGCATCATTTTTCATACTTAGTGTAAAAAAATTTCCCTTTTGTATATTATATAATCTGAAAGAAAAAATAAAAAAAAAATTAATAAACGAAAATGTTATTAAACTTTTACACCCCTTGGTTTCTTTTGGTCCACCCTGTAGAAGCCCTTTATGTTCCATTGAAGTATAGTGAACATAGAGCAAATAGGACAAAGAAGAATGGATTAAATTTCTTCATCGTCGCAAGTTGGCATAATCTGAACATGGTCTGGGTGACTGTGTTGTTGAGTTATTAGTGGGTTGGTATGTGAGTTATTGATAAAAGCGTTTGAAGTGTGGTGAGATTGTAGTTCGCTGATAAATGAAAGAGAGGAGTTAGTTGCTTGAGGTGTGGAATTATTAGCAAAACTGTTAAGAGTGCTGTGGGAGGAAGAATTGAAAGAAACAAATGGGAGAGATTGGGAGATTACTGGATTTATTGCGTTGCTTTTTTCTGGAACATAATTTGGTTTTTGAGCGTAAGAAGAGGTTGAAGTGTTTAATAGCAGAAACAGTGGAGAACGTAGAATCGTGGCCCGTGTCAGCTGATACGACTTATCTTATGGGCACGCAATGTATGTGAACAGTGAAAAACGCTACTCCCTTCTCTCTTTGACGTAGGATGCCGTGAGAGTTCACGGAATTTGGATTTTTGCCGTAGAAACGTGTCAGCTGATTGCTCTCTCACAACGCAGGGTTGACAATATCGATATACTGTAGCAATTATCAACTTTTATAATTCAATCTGTTCAATATGTTTCAATATGTTTGAAATTTTCTTAAAATAACTCAAAATCAGAGTCGAGTGCTATTATTTATAAATATACTTTAAACTATTTTTAATAGTTTTTTTCAGTTTTGATATTTTATATTGTAAAAAATTGTAATTGAAAACATAGATGTGCTCAAAACTATGTATGCGTATTGGGCAATGGCAACATTGTTCAAATGAAAACAAGCAAAGATGGCTAATTTCTGCGTTTTTACCACGGGCTCAACTGTTCACACATTTTGCTCGATAAGGAAGGAAAAGGAAAGAAGGGAGTAGCGTTTTTGACTGGTTCTGCTATAAGTCGCTGTTGGCGTTTGGAATAAGATATGTTTGAGCAGTGTTAGTGCTCTTTACAGTGTCAGTGTGAGACTCTTCAGAAGAAGTTTTATTGGATTCGGAAGGTAAATGAGTGGAATGTGCTTAGGGAAGTTTTAAGTTGTTGTAATTGTTTGATTCGTTTTGTTTTACTTTTTCTGCAAAAGTAGTGTTAGGAAGGCTGGACTTTTGTGCTTTATGTAATTTTATAGCCTCACGCATCGTGCATTTGTTCTCAGTTTTAATTTTTAGAATTTCTTTGGTTTGGATGTACCTTGGACAATTATTTGAATATGATGGGTGCTCACCAGCGCAATTAGCGCATAAGGTGCGCAAACATTGTACAGAGCCGTGAGGAGGGAAATTACATGTTTCACACACAGGTTTATTGTTACACCTTTTAATGGTATGCCCTAAGAGTTGACATGATTTACATCTCATTAGATTTGGAAAATATGGTCTTACACGGGCTGAGCGCCATGAAACCTCCACTTTATCAGATAATTCATACGAATGAACGAAGGTATTGCCTACCATTTTTGAATTTAAAGACTCCTACTACACCTTGCTCTTTCATGTTTTCAATAATTTCATCTTCAGGGACATTATTGAGACCTGGTGCAAATATTGTACCTTTGGAAAAGTTACTTACTTTTACTTCGCAACCTCCATTCAATCGCTTTGTAGTTAAGAACCTTTATGCAATTGTTGGATTTTATACCAGCAACAACAAATTACCATCCCGTAGCTCGGAAATAGAAATTATTTCTTTGCTTATAGCTTCCAATGCTTATGCACTGTAAAATACGAGTACCTATTTCGATATTGACTTTGTTGAATCACTTGCTAAAATAGTAAGGAATTTGGGATTGTTCTGTTTGGTTTTAGGTAGTTCGGGAAAAACTAGGGGTTTATATATGGTTTTTTTACGTTTGGCTTGGGGACATTGCGCTAACAAAGCGAACCTATTGTTCTCCAAATTTAGTGGTCAGGGGCCATTAAGAGATAATTAAAGCACAGACGCTTATAGTGAAGTTAACACGTGTGTTGTTGCAACTTTTAAAATTACGCGCACAAGAATAAGGCTAAGCGGAAAGCAGAAAATTGATGAGCACCACAGAGAAAGAATAGCTTGAAAAAAGACTGCACAATTTTTTCTCAGTTGTTTGTTTTCTGGTTCAAGCCCAACTGTGAGCATAGACTGTAAGATTTTGTTTTTATTAAAAATATTTTCAACATTTTTTGGGTTAAAACTTTTCTTCTTTTGCCACCACTCATCTTGGCACTCGACACTAGAAACACAGTCGTTTCGGTTTTTTTTTTAGCTTTATTCACGGAAACTTGATCTAATACATGTACGTCCGTAATAGTAAAGTAACGCTGCGTTATACGTTCGCTCGGTGCGAGATGGACGAAAAAAAAGGGCTCTCGTCCTCTAGAGCGGTCGGTTTTGATTGTTGGGTAGTGTAGAGTTGTGGTGTGATGTCCGCAAATGTGGTATATATTCCTGTGTAGTAGAGTGCGGTGTCTTCATTTGGAATGTCTGCATGTGTGGTGTCTTCATATGCGGATCGCGTTAGTGTGGTGTGTCGTCGTGTGTTCATTCAGTGCCGGGTGTATAGAGGTGAGAGTTAACTCATCTAGCCATCCCGGCTCCCCTAGGCGAATATTAGCCTAGCAGTCGCTGTAATTGCTGCAGCTTAGCAACAACGCTGCTAAGGCCAGTGGAGCGCCGACGCCGTGGGGATGCTTCATTTCGCCTTGTTTTGGACGATTGAGGGCCAACTGTCCTTCGGTGCTGACTGGGCTGTTGCGATCGGTTCGTGGCAAGCTGTCGCGCGATGGGCCGTTTTGGGGTGCGATGCAGCATGGTGTGGTGCGGCCTATTGCACAGTTGGCATAGGGTGACTGATGTGCACTCCTCGGTTGTGTGTACTGTTGCCAAACAGTTCAGGCAGTGCTTGTGGGCTTGAGCAACCTTCTGCCGTTGCATGGGTTGCATGCTGCGGAAAATGCTACAATGTTGTAGCCGGTGTGGGCGCCGACATAGGGAACATCGGCTGAGCTGAGGTTCCGCTGCGGGTGCTGAGGACGTTGGTAGTGGTTGCGTGCAACTACGAGGAGCGGTTGCCACTGGGGTTCGTTGCACTGGAGTTGCCCCAGGGCGTGGCACGTTACAGCTGACCTCACCGTTGGCGTTGGCACTGCTGGCATATCCACATCCATTGTAATCTGTGTAGGAGGAGTAATGTGGTTATAAATGTGTGTCATTAAAATGTATATGGCGATTGTGCCACGTTATGTAGCATTGCGTTAGGTTTCGAATTAGTTTCAACGAGTTTTTTACTAGCGGGTTTATCACGTTGAGTTTTTGGTTAGTTTACTTGCGTTACGGTAGTATCGGCGGTTTTTTTGTTATTTGCGGTTTCGTCATTGTGAGGTAGAAAACAGAGTCACGAGCGGTCTTGTTAATATATCGCTTTGAGTGCGGAGATCAACGACTCGTACATGACCGTCGGAGCCGTAGTGTAGGTTTTCTATGCGGCCAAGCCGCCATTCGGTGGGGGGTAGACAGTCATCATGGATGATGACACAATCTCCAAGCTTAGGCTCCTTTTCTGGACTTTTCCACCTGTACCTTTTATGAAGGTCCTTTATATATTCTTCCTTCCATCGGCGGCTGAAATCGTGATGGAGAATTTTTATTCTCTCCCATTGATTTAATAAGGATAGCGACCTCACGCCTGGCTCAGGTGTG
Source organism: Bactrocera zonata (assembly GCA_037783105.1). Lineage (NCBI taxonomy): Eukaryota > Metazoa > Arthropoda > Insecta > Diptera > Tephritidae > Bactrocera > Bactrocera zonata. Next base: position 251,009 of record JBAWJQ010004578.1, on the reverse strand, counting down.
GCCAAGTGGATGCTTCTGGTGTCAGGGCTATGAAATCAGAGGGGTCTTGCGAGAGGGGTGTGAGTGGCCGTGAATTGAGAACGGCTTCAATTCGCACTAAGAGTGTGGTGAATTGTTCATAATTAAATTTGCAGTTTCCAGCTACTTTTTTGAAGTGGGACTTAAAGCTTTTTTACTGCGGATTCCCATAATCCACCCATATGAGGAGCGCTTGGGGGGATAAATTGCCAGTTAATATCTTGGGGAGCATACCTTTGTACAATATCTGGTGAGACTTGCTTGATAAAATCCACAAACTCCTTTTCAGTGGCCCTTTGGGCTCCAATGAAGGTTTTACCATTATCACTCATCAGTTTTAATAGGAAGTCGCGTCGTCCGACGAAGCGAGCACATATCCTTTCATTAGAATGGGGGACCTTAGCATGGACGCCTTTATCTGAAAAGGCCCAGCAAAGTCTACACATGTAACTGTGAAAGGCAGAACGAAATTGCAGCGTTCCGGTGGAAGTGCTGCCATAATATGTGTTCGCAACTTCTGCATGTGCATAGTGCAGATCTTGCACATGAAAATGAATTTCTTTTTTGGGGTTTAGGACGGGGAATATAGAACTCTTGAACTATATGGAGTTCAGTGGATATATTTGAGAAGTAATTTGGCAAGTTGGGATTTCTCTGCTATAATTAGAGGGTGGCGTTCGTTGTACGTCAGATTTGAGTTAGCAAGCCTACCATTCGCACGAAGCAGACCTTTCGTTTCCAAGAATGGGTTAAGAACCAAGAGTGAACTCCTTTTATCAATGGGTTTTGATTCTCTTAATAATGAGATACCGCGGCTGAAGTAGCGTATTTGAGTGGATGCGATTAGTGCGACCTTTGCCTTTTGGATTTCTAGGTGAGTCAATTTATCGCATTGGTAAGATTCTGGGTGAATTTTTTAAATTTTATTTTTGAGTCGCTCTATGAACTTTAGCATGTAGGTGATAACTCGAAGGGCACGAGGGAACGATGAAAATCACTTAAGTATGTCACTATCATCCAATGTTGTGTGAAAGCAGTCGATTTTTCGACTTTCTGGGGCAATTATATTGCGCATGGGCGATTTTAGCCAAGAATCGGGTGATTCTGTTAACCATCGGCGGCCATTTCACCAAAGGGTGGTGGTGGCAAAGTGCAGTGGCTTGCACCCTTATGTACCTAAATCGCCTGGATTGTCAGCACTGGCTACATGACGCCAAGTGGCTGACCCCACTAGGTCAAGTATTTGTGACGTACGATTAGATACGTACGTTTTCCTTGCGTGTGGTGGTTTTTCCAACCAAGCTAGAACTATTTCAGAATCGGACCAGAGATGCAATCTGTATTTCTTCAGTTTTAGGAGGGTCTGCACCATAGAAACCAATTTTGCGAGTAGTAGGGTACCACAGAGCTCAAGTTGAGGCAGAATTAGCGTTTTTAGAGGAGCCACCTTAGCTTTAGCTACTAATAAGTGGCTTGCGGTCGCGTTACCGCTTTGTGTGCGCACATAGAGAGTGGCACAGTATGCCTTCTCAGAGGCGTCACAGAAGCCGTGTAATTCGTTTTTGTGTTCGGGGGAATAGTTTACCCACCGTGGGATTTGTATCTGTGAGATATCGTTTAGATTGCTCGCGAACTGTGACCACTTTTCTAAACGTAGTGGTTTTACTTGTTCGTCCGAATCGGTCCTATCTAGCCATAATTCTTTTATCAGAATTTTAGCTTGTATCATAATTGGCGAAAGCCATCCTGCGGGGTCGAAAAGTTTTGCTACAGATGATAGAATTTGACGTTTTGTAATGGCGGATACTGCAGATATTGACTCGGTAGTTTATGAAAACTGGTTAGATATCGCATTCCCCTGAATCCCCAGAGTCTTTGTTGTACTTTCCTTTTCGAATTTAAGGAAATCAGTATCCAAAAAGTTTTCTTTCGGTATATGTTTTACTATATCGGAATGATTAGCAATAATCTTTTTCAGTGGAAACTCTGCGGTTTTAAGGGCTCTTATAACCTATGATAAGGATTCGTATGCTTGTGGAACACTGTGACTTCCAGACAAAATGTGGTCAACAAACGTTTGCGTTTGTAACACCTGGGTTGCCAGAGAAAATTCTGACTTGGTGTTTTCTGCCAATTCGTGCAGTGTTCGAATGGCTAAGTATGGAGCACAGCTGACGCCAAAGGTAACTGTTTTTAACTTAAAGTCGCGTAGTGGACTAGTGGGTGATTTTCTGAAAATAATTCGATAAAAATCTTGATCGTCTTTATGTACGACTATTTGTCTATACATTTTCTCGACGTCCCCGTTGAATACGTATTTGAAGATACGCCAATTTATGATAAGCAGCATTAGGTCTGGCTGAAGCGTGGGTGCCGTAAATAAAATGTCATTTAGGGAATTTCCCGAACTAGTGGATTTTGACGCATTGATGACAACTCTTAACTTTGTAGTTTTTTTTGTCTGGTTTTCAACTGCATGATGTAGCAAATAAAACGAGTAGTATTTACTTTGTATGATTTTTTCGACAGCGCTGACTTCCTCCATGTGGTCTAAATTGAGGTATTCTTCTCCGACCCTATCATATTCTGGTTTCAGCTCGCCTTTTTTAAATAGGTTTTTTTCCATACTTAAAAACTGTTGGATAGCAGAGGTGCGGGAATGACTTAAGGCGAGTGTGCGTGGAAATTCTGGCTTAAGTAGTAGTCGTACGACGTACCGGCTATCATCTGATCGAGTATTTGTGGTTTTGTAAAAATTCTCACAATACCGATCTTCAGGGGTTGTGATTTATACGGGGGGAGGTCTTCTAACTCCCAAAATTTTCTTAATTGCGAATTGAGGTATTCGTTGGAGATTTCCTCAACTTGAGTTGTCATCGTGGCAACTGGTTCCGCAACTAGGGCCCATCCGAAAATGATATTTTGTGCCAGAAGTGTTTTTGCAATTTTCTCACTACCTTCGAGTATTATCTGTGGTATGAGATCGCTGCCTAATAGAAGATCTATTTGAACGGGAGTGTTGCAGTTGGGGTCTGCTAACTTAAGGAGTGAAACCTTTTGCCAATGCTTGCTACTTATATGATAGCTTGGAAGCATGTTTGTTAGTTGCGGTAACACAATAGCTTCTGCTTGAATGTGCTCATCCGCTTGGGGGGAAATTAGGGTAATGGAGCAGATTTTATTGGAGTTTTGAACTACTCTTCCGCCCATTCCCGTAATTTCAAATTGGCTAATTTTGTAGGCAGTTGTAGCCTATTTTATGCCTTAGACGCTATAAAAGATCGTTGTGATCGTTTTGATAAGCAGTTTGTGCACAGTCCTTTTGACTTTACAAAATTGTTTCGGTCAATTATATTTGATTTCTTAAATTTCTCGCAAGATTAACTTATGCACAGTTCGCATGACGTTTGTTTGTACTGTTCAGATGTAAACGTTTAATTTTTGAAGAAGCTTCTATTTGAATTGTTGTTGCTACTGGCTTGGGATCTTTGGAAGCTTCTATTAAGGTCATGGGTTTGGTTTAATTATCTTTTTATCAACTCTTTCTGCGATTTCATACTGGGTAGTTAGGAAATCTTTCATTTGCTGCCACGTGGGGCATTTTTTCCTTGATGAGAGAGATCGTTCCCATAGCAATAACGACTTTTCAAATAATGCGGCAGAGCATATATTCACGAGAATTGGATCCCAATTGTCTGTGGGAACGTTTTGTGTCGGTAAAACCGACAAACAGTTGGAAACAGTGGACTGAAGTTTCACATATTCATTACTTGTTTCCTTTTGAATTTTGGGCAAGTTCATTAATATCGTTATTTGCTTATCTACCAGTATTCGTTCGTTTTCATACCTTGATCTCAGAGCTTCCCAATCCATATGGAAGTTGTCGTCATTTAATGCGAACTGTTTTATGATGACGCCTGCTTGACCTTTTTTTTCTTTTTTTTTTGAGGTGATACAACTTTTGAGCATTTGATAATTTCGGATGGTTTATGTAAACAGCTGTGAACATGTCCCGGAAGGACGGCCAGTGTTCATAACCACCATGGAAAATTTCAGTGTCACATGCGGGCACCTTGAGGTGGATACCCGAACTTGCCTCTTGATTTTGAATTTGTGGCAGCTCTACTCTCGGAGGTGGAGGAGGTGCAATTGCTTTAATTAATTTTAGCTGATTAGCAATCATAATTTTTGTGTCTTCATACTGGTCTTAGCTGTTTTCAAATTTGGCGTAAACAGATGATTTAAAGTTTTCTGGTAGATCTGAATCGTCAGTATCTACAATTGCGTCATAGGCAGCCTGGAGACCTGTCCAAAAATTTTCAATTGTGTGGCTTTTTATTTCTAGCACCGATTCAGAATCTTGAATCGGCGAAGAAGCAAATCGATTGCAGTATTTTATTAGACAGTCACTCTCAGAAATGAATTTAGAGTATGATATGTCTTTCCCCCTTTTGTGATATGTCGAAAAGAAAACACTTTCGTAAGTAAGAGTTTCAAAGAAAATCGATAAACAGATACATTTTTATATGCTGAAATTATTGAATTGAATTTCACCATATTCTGCGTATATGTATGTATTGGGATGTAGTATTTCGAAAAGAAGACTCCTTAGTAAAGTAAGAGTTTCAAAGAAAAAAACGATAAAACAGATAGTTTTTTATATGCTGAAATTATTGAATTTAATTTCACCACAGATTGCGTATATGTACATATGTAGATGTAGTATTTCGAAAAGAAGACTCCTTTGTAAAATAAGAGTTTCAAAGAAAATCGATAAAACAGATATTTTTTTATATGCTGAAGTTATTGAATTTAATTGCACCACAGATTTTGTATATATGTATGTTCAGACGAGAACTCTTTTATGTGAATAAGAGTTTTTAATTAAATTAGTAAACCAAAAACGCTTTTAATTGCCGCGTATAATCGTGATTATGTGTAATCGACAACTCTTTTAAGTTAAATAAGAGTTGGGTTATTTTTATTTCGAATTATGTAATTCACTAGTATTCAATTTAATTTCGATTTAATTTTATTTAATTATTTGTTATTATTTTCTTTTAGTACATATATATTTCGCTTTTTTATGTTTTACCAAATCCTGCTTGTTTTTGTTGATCAAAAACCAAAGGGGTATTGTGGGATATGTGCCAATGTGGTCTTTGAATATATTGTATAGTATACGCAATCTTTCTTGTTTTTGTTAATCAAAAACCAAGGGGTATTGTAGGATATACATATGCTAATATGGACTTTGAAGTAATATGCGTATTTACATATGTGACGATACACGATTGTACAAATTTTTAAGTATATTATTATTAAAATAATTTTTCGCCGCTTAAAAACGTTCTGATGATGTGATCAGTATTTAATTTTAACGTTTTTATTTTATTTAAATTGTACCCGAGTAAATGGGGTATATTTTTTACCAAGTGTGTTTCCGCATATATTTATGTATGTACCTACTTGTAATATGTCCGTATGAACTTGTACAAAAGTACGCGTGTACATACTATATGTACAGTAACTATAGGGTAGCAAGTCGGCAAAATGCCACGGGCCCCCAGCCCGAAGGGGCCCCCGGTCAGAGGAAATCTCAATTCCCAATAATTATTATTACACATACACATTATTTAAGTTAAAAAAAAAGTTTTGTCTTTAATTTATTTGTTACCTTCTTAGTTGCATACACAACTAAAAAAAATATACCTAGGTATTAAACTTTCAATGCATTAGTAAAAAAATTTAACCCAGTTTTAGAAAGAATGGTCAAAGTCCAATTACTCGTAATAATTTCGGAAACATGTGTGGACAAACATACCTCAAAAATGTGTATATTGGTTTACATTTATATTCACTGGGCATGTCTCAGGGTGTCTCGCTGAGACTAGGTATACTGCCGGCATTAAAATCAGTGTTGCCGTTTTAGCGCATTTCGCGCTAGATAGCGCAATTCTAGACTCTTCGGCGCTTTTTTTTTCAACACAATGCGCTAAAAAATTATTTTCGGAATCTAATAGAAAATTGTAAAAATTATTGACGATCGTAAATTTAAGCCAATAAGTTAATTGGCAGAGCCGTAAAACGTTAGGAAAATAACGAGCTGCGAATTCCCCAAAGGATTTAGTATTCCCCGACCACAATGTTATTGATGCGTTTAATATTTTGTCTCTTTTTTACATTAAAGTATTATGTTATGACTGTCTCTGATTTTACTAACAGAGTTCAATTTTAATGATACGTCATCAGTTGAAAGTTCTTAAGAAAAATTGCCACACTTTTATGTTGCCTGAACACGGTTTGAATAAAATGACTAAAACTGAAAAAAAAAAGAAACGGCATCTGGTGAAGGCACACCAACCGCACCCGAACGTAATGATGACCAGAAAGATATTCAGTCATTTAATTTAGTTGATTTTAATAAATGTAATAATGGTTAAATAAATTCACATAAAAACACATCTTCTCTTATTGCCATTAAAAATTCACAGCTAAAATTTTGCGCAAATTTGAAATGAGTTTTGTGTATTTTTTTCTTTCTCAAATGGCACCACTGCGTAAAATTTATGTTGGTTATACTTGCTGATGCTTAGGTAATCCCCGATTCGAGTTTGTATATATGAAAAACTCCACTATTGTATTACGCAAGAACTCACCAAGCAATTAGCAGTTTATTGTTGTAAGAATTGGTTGTTTGTTGCAAGTGAGGATATATTTAATTAATTAATTGTGAAAATATGTTGACAATGTCTACTCGGTAAGAATTTTATTCTAATATTTAAAATAATTTATACTATTACAATTATTTTAATTTTTCATCTACCCATAAAATTAATCATTTACATCGTCGGTAGGTATCGGTAGTAAAGTTTGAAATCACAATTTACGAAATTATTATTTAAAATAATGATTCTCATCGCGCATTTCAAAATCAATTCACTATTTTGACATTCGTAACCACCAAAACTATTTCGGTAAATATGTTCATCGTTCTTTCAAAACTTACAAAATTTGACACGTGAATTGAACTTTGAACAATCGGTGGACTCTCGTTATAAACATTTTTACGGTCACTTTTATGGCATTTGTTAGCAATTAAACAGATTCTTCAATAAATAAAAACTATAGTGTTATTACAAACTTTTTGCGGTTTTGTTCTAGAAAGTATCAGAGTGGAAGCGAAAAACGAAAGCGAAAGAAGGAGTCTGAAGAACAAAATAAAATGTTACCTAAAATAAGTCAGTACTTTAATAATCAAGATAGTATACAAGAAGAATCAAATGAACAGCGCGACGGAAAGGCAGAAAATGATGACATAAGTGGCAATATCGTGGGGCCCGATAACAGTGAATATTTAGATTCAGAGCAACCACAACCAGGTACGAGCAAATCTTTAAATGAATCATGTTTGGGCATAGAAAAATTAAAATCTTTACCGCATGTTACTGATAAAGGTAACTTTACAGAACTCAATGATCAAGTAAAACGGTTTGTGATCGAAAACGGACACTGTAAACCAAAAGGCCCCTTTTTAAGGGCTAGTAACAATAGATCTTTCTTAGATAAATATTATTACACTGTTTCTAAATCTGACGTAAAGTTAGAACGTACATGGCTGTCCTATTCTCTATTGCTTCAAAAAGCATATTGTGAACCATGTTGGTTATTCGCAAATAGGGCATCTAAAAATATACAAAATATTTGGATGGAAGGCTATGATGATTGGAAACATATTGTGGAAACCATAGAAAGACATGATACATCGAAAGAACATTTGCATTCATGTTTTGTACATCGACAGTGGCAGTTACATGGAACACTGGATGAAGAGCAAGAGTCCATTATCAAGAGAGAAAAATTTTCTTGGCGCCAGGTACTCACTAGACTCCTTGATGTTACTCTAACACTTTCAACCTGTAATTTAGCTTTTCGTGGCCATAAAGAAACGGTATATGGCAACGATTTTGGTACAAAAGGAAATTTTTTGAGTATTGTTGAGTTATTAGCCAAATACGATCCTATTTTACAAGAGTTGCTAAGCAAACCTAAGGGCCAGATTAAATACTTAAGTCCAAAAATACAAAATGAGCTCATTGCTGTTCTGGTTCAAAAAGTGGAAAATGCTCTGGTAAATGAAATAGTCACCGCACCGTTTTATTCCATTTTGTTTGATACTACTGCCTTTAGCTTATTTTAAGCAGTCCTGCTTATACTTGATTGAGTATAAGGGGTACCGCTGGAAATTGGTGCAAGTAAATACTTGAAAGATTTTTTGTTGTAGAAATAATTTTGTGTTTTCACACAACTGTAAACAGGTAGCGGCAATCAATTATTTATTATACTTATTACCAAAGTGTTTTGTTTCTTAGCGGTATTTAAGTTTTTACCGGAAAATAACCGAATACTAAAACAGTTGGCAACATTTTTTTTTTTAATCTTTTTTTTTACGGATGGTTGGAACCGCAAATTTATCTTTATTTTTAGCCTTTGCAATTTATTTATTTTTTTTATTAAAAAAAGACCATACATATGCACATATAAAAGTAAATACTGATAGGAACGATACAACTCACTTGTATTTCCGCTAGGGGTTTTGGGGACAATTTGAGTGTATGTATGTACGTGGTCTTGAGTGTGTGCGTTTGTGGTCTCTTCACCCAGTACTTTTGTTGAGGTGATTTTGGTGAGATGGTGATGTTGTTTAAAATTTTTTGTTAGTTTTGTATTACTTCGCGCCCGTTTTTTTGTGGTTATTTATGTATGTATGTTTTTTGTTGTTTGAACTGGCTTCGCGCCCGCTATATCATTTATTTCTGTATTTCGCGCCCTCTCTTTTTATTATATGTGTATGTATATTTTTGTATATTGCACCTTTTAGTTTTTTTTCCTTTTCTTTTTTTGGATGGCAAATGTTGCCTAGTATTCGCACTTTTGTATGTATGTGGTTTGAAAGTCGCCACTGCACTGCACTTTTATGTGGTCACTGCTCTGTTGATTCCTCACTTTTTTTTCTTGTTTTAACTGCACTTTCTTGTCACAGCACAATTTAGTTTTTAATTTTGCTTAGATTTTTGTGTTTTTTTTTTTTTGTTTTTCTGAGCTTGTTCACTCGCACTTCACTATACACTTATGTGTCACTGCACAATTTTTTGTTTTCGCAGAATTTTATTTATTTTTCTTCGTACTTTTTCACTTTTTTTTCCATAGTGCCTCTCACTATGGCTCGAAGGACCAATGTTTATTTACTTCTTTTTACCACCACTCACCTTGGCACTCGGCACTAGAAACTTCACCGGCAATATCTTAAAAAAGGACACAGTCGTTTCGGGCTTTTTTTTAGTTTTATTCATGGAAACTTGACCTAATATATGTATGCATGTATGTACGTAATAGTAAAGTAATAGTATGTTTACATGTAACGAGATTATCTCCATTAACGAGATTAACTCGATAATCTGTAATTAAGAAACGAGATTTAACATACAAAATTCCTCTCTAGTTAATCCGAGATTAAAAATTAATCTCAGATTACACAACTAGATTAGCGGTGTTATTCCTAATTTTATCGATAATTTTTATGAAAAAGAGGAGAAATGTCAAATGACAAAGTAAACAAAAATGGCTGACAGCGAGGGAAAGAGGTTAGTAAACTTATTTTTAATAAAATTATTATTTAAAATATATGTAAATTTGTTAATTTTTCAGGAAAAAGAGATCAAGGTGGAAAGTTGAACTTTTGTATGCTTGTGGGAGGAAAAATTGCCACAGCTTCGTGGTGTAAAACGTAATTCTCACGTTTTTAAGGATAAGGCTGTAGAAACGGCCACAAAGGGGCACGTATATTCCGCGAATGAAATTCGTGTGAAAATACATAGTTTGACAAATAAATACAGGTAAGTCTTTTTAATATTCATGTGCATTTATTCATATAAAATTTTTAAAAAATTACAAAAAATTTTACAGAGATGAGAGGAAATCCATTAGTCCCTCTGGCGGCAGCCCTTCGACATTGGAATTCTACCCTAAAATAAATAGTATCCTCGGGAGCTATAAAAGCTTCAATTTGGAAACATTGGTGGAGGAGAGCACAGGTTAGTAAAAGAAAACAGAAATTTGAAAAGTTTACATTCATTTTTATAAACTAATTTATTACATTTCACGAAGTTGTAGAATGTGCATCACCCCTTAACAGCTCTTCCATTATGTTGGATTCCCAGGAAGAATTGCCGTTTGTAGACGAGGAGCCTGCAAGGAAAAGAAGAAAACATACTTCAAATAATATTCAAAATTAATCTTTGGAGGAATTCCGGGCTTGAAATAGAAAAATTGCGGCGGAAATTGAAGCAAGTAAAGAGGATGGCAGGGAGGCCCTTCAAATTGATAGAGAAAGAAATGCCATCCTCGAAAATTTCTTAGAAGCATTTAAGCAAAACATATAACAACATATCATTGAAAACGTGAGAATTACGTTTTACACCACGAAGCATATACATATCTAGTCCAGGAGAAGATTTTTTTATTTTATTTTATATTGTTATGTATGTATATTGTAACGACTGTAACCGGATGCACGGATGCTATTAATACTTTACAATGTTATTCGTTAGTTATGTTAATTATTAAAAGCTCGACAATGTTAGAAGCTACATTATGTTAAGTTTACATTTTTGCTCATTTTAAATTAACCACAGTTTTACTCAATGTTTGAATACTTATAACTGTGATCATTTTATATTAACTTTGCGCAATTTAATTATTTAAGTACCCTGTTAATTTGAATTCAGGTCATTCGAACTGCGACCAATAAAGAGTACGAATCTAAACTCTAAGCTGCGTTTTACACTTTTCTGTGGAAGCTGCGATTAGTATAACTTGGACACAAGTAGACAGCATTGGCTCTTGTGGCTAGTTTTATTGATCAAAGTCTCGTAGAATCGCCTTAGGGATTAACTACTTCCCTACAATTGGCGCCCAACGTAAATCAAATAAAGTTTGCTTAAAATCAAAATAAAATTCAGACGCTTGAAGACAAATTTTGGCTCTTGCGACTAATTATAAAAGCGGAAACGAAAATAAAATAACAATAAAACAAAAATTCTTCAACAACAAATGTTCAGCGGTGCATTACAGTGGGTTTCGTTTTGCTGAGAAGATCACCTGATTCGTATGTTAAATTGTTGCTGCATTCAAGTATAGAGTTGCTGTTGTTATCCCTCGAAGGTCCCGCAAAAGGCACATAGTTGTTGCATAGAAAACATTGGCTTTAAAACTAGGCTTGGCGGTACTACGTTGTAAGTGTTGTTACTTTGCCAAACTACCGTTGCATACTTTTGGGCTTAAGTGCATTGCTGCTATGTTTTCCTTTCTTTTGCGTACTGTTACTGATCCTGTTAATAAATCGGACAATATCCACCTCAACAAGTGCATAAGAAAAGTTGATTTCGATTAGCACAAAGGTTTTGATTATTTTAATGAGCAGGAAAAGGCAAAGGCTTAACACGGAAATGGAGACTAGCGCAGATGTTGCTAACCCTAATGTTAATGGGGATGTTACAGCGGATGTTAACCAAACAAATTACCCTTCTAATGTTACGTTAACAGACAATCAATTTAGGCAGCTGCTAGGAAATCTACACATACACGTAGATACTAGGGCTACTTTTAGTAAATGTAGCGCACGTTTTAATGGTGGGAGGAATACCAGCAAAATTGAAGATTTTATAGCTACCGTCCTAGTATACAAAGATGCAGAAAATATCACGGATGAACGCGCTTTGCTGAGTTTGCCTCTATTGCTAGAAGGTTATGCGTCTTCGTGGTGGCAGGGCGTAAAACAAGAAGCGGAAACGTTCAACGACGCCATTGCTTTGCTTCGAAAGGCATTTTCTCCCCCGAAACCTATTTATTTATTTAGTTAAGTCTATGAACATTAATTCTTACAGACTAATGAAAGCTAGGATGCAAATTAGAAATCTAATGTGTATGAATAATTAAATTACAATAACATGAATAAATAACTTAAACTAAAAAACAGAATTGAGGGTATTAATGAAAGATACCCTGGAGTGAGGAAAGTCTAGAAGAACTTTCTCGGAAATCGAATTAAACTCCCGCATAGCACGCTTGAGAGGAGCATATCCAGCAAAATTAGTACTTTTCTTTTTATAATAAAATGGGGAAACATATCTGAGACAACGCTGAGGAGTATTGAAGTTAATTTTCCCTAGTAAATAGGGACAGTCAATATCTCCATTAATTACATTGTAAACAAATGAGAGGCTGAGAATGGACCGTCGATTTTCCAGCAATTTAAGATGTAGAAGCAATAAGCGAGATGTATACGATGGTAATGGGTCAACGAACTTCAAGGAGCGGAGAGCAAATTTAAGAAAAATCTTTTGAACACGCTCGATCCTATTAATTGACGAAATGCAATATGGTCTCTAAATGAACACTGCGTACTCCAAAATGGACCGAACAAAACAAGTATACAGTAATTTTAACGTGTAGGGGTCGGAAAAATTTAAAGCATTTCGACGGACAAATCCGAGCACAGAGAATGATTTTGAAGTGATGTAGTTGATGTGATTACTGAAAGAAAACCTGTTGTCAAAGATTACCCCAAGATCTTTGATTTCAGTAACACATTTTAGGACGTAGTTAGAAATATTGTAACTTGAAGATATGATGCTACGTCCCCTACCATAAGAGATCTGAGAGCATTTATCTAGATTCAGAAGAAGCTTCGATTTCGTGCACCAATCATAAAAAGTATCAATATCACACTGAAGATTGAGTACATCTTGTGGGTTTTTGATTGTTGCAAACATTTTTAAGTCATCTGCGTATAACAGGAAGTTAGCGAAAGAGAAGCAACAGGAGATGTCATTGATAAACAACACAAAGAGAAGTGGACCCAAAACGCTTCCTTGGGGCACTCCCGATGACGCAATGAATGAATCAGATGACACTCCATCGACACTGACAACGCATCGTCTATTGTGTAAATATGATTTAATCCACTGCAAGAAGACCGAGTGAAACCCTAAAGATGATAGTTTTTTGATTAGAATATTGTGTGAAACTTTATCAAAGGCCTTAGAGAAATCTGTGTAGACACAATCTACCTGAAATCCAGCGGAGAATGCAGACATACAATAATCACTAAAAACCTCTAAGTTTGATACAGTTGAGCGTCCCGAGACAAACCCATGCTGATTGACATTAATTATTGATTTTACTGCAAAAAACAATTTATTTTTAACAGAACACTCAAAAATTTTCGAAATAGTAGAAAGTTTAGAAATAGGTCTGTAATTGGAGACCATGTCCTTTCTACCACCTTTCAGAATAGGGGTAATGCATGTTGATTTCCAGTCAGAGATAAAATTCCCAGAGGAAAGAGATTTGTTAAAGATAAGCATGAGAGGATAAACCAAGGCAGTACAATTTTTTATAAGTACAGGCGGAAGCCCATCCAAATCCAATTTGGAAGAAGATTTAATATCACCAATAGCCTTGGCAATATCATCCTGTGAAAGACACAGTGAGCCAAAATTTATGGATGGGAAATTATTATACGAAAAAGTGGAATTAGTAACGGGATCATCGTGAACATAATTTGATTTGAAAAATTCAGCAAACAGGTTGGAGATTTCGCCAGGAGTACATGCTGACTTATCACCCCAGCATAGAGCAGAGGGAATGGCCGAACACGCTCTTCTAGATTTTACAAAGTTCCAAAAGAACTTGGGGTTCGACTTAATTGCAGACTCCGTACTAAAAATAAACCTTTTATAGAGAGACTTATCCAAATCATTAAACAGCTTTGTGTAGTGCTGATATTGAACAAAGAAAACATGAGATTTTGTTGAAGAGAATTTTCTGTAGTATTTATTTCTAAGTTTTTTAACCGTCTGAGGTCCTTAGTGTACCAAGGCAACTTATATGGTTGCCTATGTTTAAGCGGGATATTATTATGACAAAATTCCTGAATTGATTTCTTAAAGATCGAGAAACTATTAGATGTATCTAGTCCCGAAAGTAAATCATCCCATTTAATCTCAGAGAGCAGATTGTTGAGTCGTTCAAAATCACAAAATGCAAAATTAAAACCCAGCCCATCAATAGGTTTAACAGGAGCGAAAAGATAAGTATCCACTTCAAACGCTAGCGGAGAGTGATGAATGGTGGCAGGAGTAATTGAAGATAATCCATCAAGAAACCTAAATTTTAAGTTATCACTGAGAAAGACTAAGTCAAGAAAACGATCGAGGTTATTTGAATATGAGTTGACTTGAATCAGATTGAGACTAAGCAAGCTGTCGATGAGAAATAACTCCTGAGGAGACGAAAAATTGGAAGGAATAAGAGCGGGACTATAGGAACAACCAGACCAAGCGATATTGCTTAAATTGAAGTCACGCAGTACACAGATATTATTCTCTTTTACCTTATTTAGTACCAGCGAGGAGATATTATTTGCGTGCAACTTATACAACTCAAGAGGACTATTAGGAGGGATGTATGAGACTGCAATGAACAGAGCGTCATTGATACAAATACATAGTTGGTCCAGAATGGAATCATCATTTTCAAGCATAATAAGACGAGGACGATATTTGCGATGAACTGCTAGGAGAACACCACCCCCTCTTAAACAGCCAGTTTTTTCCTGATCTCTGTCTTTACGGAAGACGTAATAGAGATTTGCATCAAAATATTCACTATCAAAGTAACTGGAATTCAGCCAAGTCTCAACAATAACGATAATATCGAAATCCGATTGTGAAGAAAAGTTGCGAATAATATTTGTTTTACACCTAATACCCGATAGATTTTGGTAGTACACCTTAAGACAGGAGCCAGTAAAAGAAGGTGCAGAAAACTCATGAAAAAAGTCGTGACTAACAGGCACATCCACTAATCTGCAGCGCTGACTTCCCCTCCCTTTGGAAAAAACTTAAAGGGACGCAACTTAATGCCAGAAGGCCACACTGAAGGGGAGAAAACGGCGTTAAAACAAGATGGAGACACACCTAGCTTAAAGTTAATCCTCTTAAGATTATTAACATCAGTATCTTTCTTAATTAACTTATAACATAAGAGATGCTCTCTATCAACATTAGCATGTTTAACGACAAAAGATATAATATCTTCTTCGGTAACTGAGTTTTTAAAGGCCGACAAATGAATCCATTTCTTCGGTATGACGACATCGAGATCACAATTGGCATTAACACCAACAACAGTTGAGACAGCTGGGGATTTTTTGCTCCTAGTACTCACTTTTAGCTTCACATTTCCATTAGCATTAGTTGAAGTCGAAGGGTTGAGATTAACAGAGTCATCGATGTCAACTGATTGAGCAGCATTGACAGCGACAGAGTGACGAACTGGTTTAGCAGCAACTGTTCGATTGTTTTTGGGTTTCGAATGAGTGTTGCTATTCATAGCAACAGCATCAGCGTATGTACTGGCATAATTAATAGCATTGGGAGCAGCTGTATTTGTACCATTATCAGCAATCATCGAGAGAGTGGAGCAAGCAGCAGACGGAGCGGCAGAGATTGCTTTCGGTGTAGCGAGAGCGAGATAATCCATGCTCACCTTATCAGTAGGAGCAGAAACAATAACGTTAGATGACGGTGCATTTGTAGAAGTGCGAGTGGAGTTAGCAGTAGTTGAAGCTGTAGAGCGTGTTTTCAGTATAGTGGGAGCGAGATAATTCACACTCTCATCATCAGAAACAACAGCGGTAGGCGGAGAAGCGGTTGAAGAAGCATTTGTATGAACAGCCGTCGCAGCAGAGAGAGCATTCGAAGCTGGTGCAGAGAACTTGCCGATATCGGACAATTTCTTTTGCACAATGCAGAACTCTGATTTAAGTTCGTTAAGCTTAACGATTAACGAATTTCGATCATCACTGAGTTGTTGTAATAAAGTGAGCGCCTTCGATTGTTCACTTCTCAGTGAACTATCTTCCGAGACCAAAGAATTGAGCACCGCGTTAACCATATTAAGGTCATTAGCCTCTAACAATGGTTCGTTCACTTCACTGTGTGATTGAGCAATGCGCACTGATGGCGACGCAGGCGGCGAACGAATCGAATTTCTGCGAGCTACCGTGCAAGCTTTACAATAAAACGCGTTTTTAGACTTCACCAAAAAATCAACGTCAGCATGTGATAAATTCACACACGACAGGTGGAAGAATTCATTACATTTACTACAGCTGATCTTGGGCTGAGCCCGATCGACTCTATTACCGCAAACACACGGCATTAATAAGAATTAAACAATAGAATAGAACGCGGAGCAGAGAAAAAACACGTCCGTTCACAGCGACG
The DNA here is from genome assembly GCA_037783105.1 of Bactrocera zonata. Lineage (NCBI taxonomy): Eukaryota > Metazoa > Arthropoda > Insecta > Diptera > Tephritidae > Bactrocera > Bactrocera zonata. The sequence continues at coordinate 234,639 of JBAWJQ010004578.1, read as the reverse complement.
ACCGAACTATTCAACATACGCCAGACTGGCGTATTTTTTCTGATCTAAATCAAGAAAAGCAGAAATTTGCCGAATCAACTGATTCGTTTGTATGCAAGAAGCGACAGTTATTTGATCAACTTTCCGAAAAACTTAGCGAAAAAACTATGATCGATATAATTTTTTCGCAATTGCTATTAAAAATACGAGAAAAGGTGCCTCGTGAAAGCGTAAGAACTTTTAACGAGTTGCTAGACAAAGCACGGGAGGCAGAATTTTTATTGGTTGAAAACAAGGAAATAGATACCAGCAAAATTAGGGAAGCAACAGACAAAATTCCTACTCGTTGTTCTTACTGCAGGAAGAAGAATCATTCCGCAGAAAATTGTTTTAAAAAAATTGAAGCAGAGAAAAGAACCACCCAGAAAATGAAAGAAACCGTCTTTAGCTGTTATGGTTGCGGTACACCAGGTTACTACAGATCAAACTGCCCAAATTGCAACAAGAAAAACCCACTACGTAGTCCCGAACAGCTCGACTTCAACACAGTTGTAACCACCGTAATAGGTAGGAATGTGCCAACCGTCGACATCAATATAAACGGTTTAAAAGGTGAAGCATATTTAGATACGGCTGCAAGAACCAGTGTTGCAAGTACACAACTGTATAAAAAACTCAAAGAAAAAGATGTCGAATTTCAAAAAGTTTTTGCGGAAATTAAATTAGCGGACGGAATAGCTCGTCAGGAGATGGTTTACTCGACGATCGTCGACATTTTAATTAGCAAACGTTTCAAACGTATACGATTTATTTGCTTAGCGAACGCTAAAAACAATCGAACGTTGTTAGGTATTGACTTTCTCGAACAAGCAGGCATAGTTATGGATCTTGCACAGCGCACATGGCATTTTAAGGATGACCCTAATACTGCTTTTGGAGTTTAAGATGCAAGAAACTCAAACACAAAATTGCGTATCTATAGCAACAACGAGCGCATATACACACAACAGCGAGTATAAGGCAATATATGAATTTATGTCCTGGTTCGAAAATACCAATAATAGTGACGCTTTCACTGCAGACAGTTATGTGGAATCGTCATACGAATACTCGCCAAATGCAATAAACGACATATTCACAGGTTGTATACCATCAGATTTCGAAACACCAGAACCATGCGACTTATTTCCACCTATGAAAAAACTGAAGAAGAGTAGTAAAGCTGAAGCGAGAGTAGGATCTATTATCGAAATCAGCTCCTTTGAAATAAAATTGCGTCCTGATGAAGGTGTGCTTTTAAAGGAAGATGAAAAGAATATTCTAGAGACAATGTTGTATGAGCATAAGAAAATTTTTAAAGATGCCGTACTACCAATACCGCATGTTGAACATCACATAAAAACAGAGGCGCATGCACCTATTTCGTCGCAACCTTACCGAATCTCGCCGGCAATGAAAAATAAATTAAAGACTGAATTAGAGGATATGCTGAAAAAGGGCATAATAGAGGAAAGCGAATCACCGTGGTCATTTCCGGTTGTACTAATACCGAAAAAAGATGGCGGAGTGAGACTTTGCGTGGATTATCGGCGATTAAATGCAATTACCACGACAGATACATATCCACTACCGCGAATGGATGACTTGCTTCATGCAGCAAAAGCAACACCGTTCATGTCTACCATCGATTTGAAAGCCGGATATTGGCAAATCAAAATGGCAATTGATGACAAGACGAAAACTGCATTTACAACCCCTTTCGGAATTTTCGTTTTTAATAGAATGCCTTTCGGACTAAAGAATGCTCCAGCCACGTTCCAGCGACTGATCGACAAATTTTGATCCGGATTACCACATATTTTGATACTTGTATATTTAGCTGACATAATTATATGCTCAAATGATTTTCACTCACACATACAGGACTTACGACAAACACTCTCAAAACTGGAAGACTATGGCATTCAGTTGAATAGAGCAAAATGCGTTTTCTGCCGAGCGGAGATAAAGTATCATGGGCACATTTTGACCACAAAAGGACTAAAGGTTGACAACGAGAAAACAGACGCTATTCTCAAACGACCATACCCGGGAAATCTGAAACAACTTATTTCCTTTCTGCAAACATGCTCTTGGTATCGACGGTTTATTCCTAATTTTGCGGATGTGTCAAAACCTTTGTCTAAGTTGACGAAGAAAAACGTGCAATGGCAATGGTCGTCAGACGAAAAGAATGCGTTCGATAACCTTAAAAAATTTCTCTCGTCGCCACCGGTACTGCAACAAGTTGATGAAACCAAACCCTTTGTTTTGAAAACTGACGCTAGCGATTATGCGCTCGGAGCTGTTTTACTGCAGGGGGAGAACGAAGAAGAACACCCAATTGAGTATGCCAGCCGTCTTTTACTTCCGGCAGAGAGAAATTATTCTACAACGGAACGGGAAGCACTGGCCGTAGTTTGGGCCGTAAAGAAATTTCGTGGCTATATTGAGGGAGCAGAAATTACAGTATTGACTGATCACCAGCCGCTTAAATGGCTTTTTAGTTTGAAAACTCCTACTGGACGCCTTGCCAGATGGGCTTTGCAACTACAAACGTATAATTTGAAGCTGGGGTACACAGCAGGCAAACAAAACATTGTTGCAGATATGTTATCACGTCCACCGTGTTTGACCGAAAACCATTCTAACATAAATTCTTTTGAGATAGGTTTTCCTCGCAAAAGCGCTGAAGAATTTAGAAAAGAGCAGTTAGAGGATGACGGACTGAAGGGCATCATCGAATCGTTTGAAAAAGACGATGAAAACGTAACCAGACATACTAGTCGTGGATACATTATGGTAAATGGCGTGCTGCACCGATTCTGTTCAGACGAAGATTCAGAAAACGGTCAACTTGTAGTACCCAAAACTTTAAGAGAAACGGTTTTAAAGAAATTTAAATTACGGGATTGATCGTACTATCAGTCGAATCACACCACTTTATTTTTGGCCTGGAATGCGTATGGAAATTGCTCAATATGTAAAATCATGCATTGAATGCAAAAAGTACAAACCAACAAATCTGAAACCAGCAGGTCTACTTCAAACAGTTTCAAGTAATCAAAGGTTTGAGATCATCGCTCTTGACTTATTTCGTCCTTTACCTCGTACTGCGAACGGAAATCGTTGGATACCAGTCGTAGAAGACTTATGTAGTCGCTGGGTTGAGCTATTCGCACTGAAAGAAGCTTCAGCAGAATTTTGCGCAACCAAAGTTTTAAACGAAGTTGTTTTGAGATTTGGTGTACCTCGTCGTATACACGCAGACAATGGCAGCCAATTCATTTCCGCTGTAATGCAAAAACTTGCTTTCTGTCTGGGAATCAAGCAAACGTTTACACCACTTTATCATCCGGAGGCTAACCCCTTTGAAAGAAAAAACCGTGACCTTAAAAGTCAACTTTCAATATACGTCGACAAAGATCATACTTCATGGGATGAATGCTTACCAACCATAAGATTCGCTATGAATACGGCAAAATGTGATAGCACTGGTTTTTCACCAGCCTATCTTACATTCGGCAGAGAATTAAGAAGCCCTCTCGAAGCACACTACGATTTAAAAAGAGTAATCGAAGCAGAAAACTTTATACCACAAATAACTCCGCATTTAACCAAACTTGCCAATACACTTAAATTAGCAGGAGAGGTACAAGAAAAACAGCAAGACCGAAATAAAACTTACACCGATAAGAAACGGCGACCGCAGCCTTCATTCAACATTGGTGATACAGTCCTTGTTACAACGCATTTTTTAAGCAAGGGTAGTGAGAAAGTGACGTCAAAATTTGCGACACGAAGAGATGGCCCGTACCGCATCATAGCAAAAAGAGGTGTATCATGTTACGTGATTGCAACAATTGATAATCCAGATGAGCCTATTGGAACACACCATGCAACAGCACTGACGCTATATGAAGGGCCAAATGCTAACCCGAAATATCTACACAGAAGACGAGGACGACCAAAAGCTGCATGTTCATCTGCAAACACAACGACTAACAATAGCATGCAACAATCTATGTCACACAACAACAACACAGTAAATGCCCACAGTAATCATACCAACCCATCAATTAGAGTTCTACATCCGCGAAAATAATATTTGCTGACTCCATCATCGAGACGATTTCTGAGTCAGAGGGGGAGGATGTAACGACTGTAACCGGATGCACGGATGCTATTAATACTTTACAATGTTATTCGTTAGTTATGTTCATTATTAAAAGCTCGACAATGTTAGAAGCTACATTATGTTAAGTTTACATTTTTGCTCATTTTAAATTCACCACAGTTTTACTCAATGTTTGAATACTTATAACTGTGATTCTTTTATATTAACTTTGCTCAATTTAATTATTTAAGTACCCTGTTAATTTGAATTCAGGTCATTCGAACTGCGACCAATAAAGAGTACGAATCTTAACTCTAAGCTGCGTTTTACACTTTTCTGTGGAAGCTGCGATTAGTATAACTTGGACACAAGTAGACAGCATTGGCTCTTGTGGCTAGTTTTATTGATCAAAGTCAAGTAGAATCAACTTAGGGATTAGCTACTTTCCTACAATTGGCACACAACGTGGAAGCTACGATTAATATAACTTGGACACAAGTAGACAGCATTGGCTCTTGTGGCTGGTTTTATTAATTAAAGTCACGTAGAATCGCCTTAGGGATTAACTACTTCCCTACAATATAAATTTTAAGTTTTTATTAATTATTTTGTTTTTCTTATGAATTATTTTCTTTTGTTAATGAATTAATATTGTTATATTGTGATATATTAATATGAAAAATGAATTGACTGTAAATGAAAAAATGAACTGATAAAATAAAACACATAAACTTACATAGAAATAGAGCTATAGATTTTCTGATGTTCACTGCATTAGGTTCATCCGTTCCAGAAATTAATAATGGATCAGGTTACTCTCGTGGGTGTGCGCTTTCGAAATTTGTTTGCATTTGCAACCATTTCGTTTTTATGCTATCATTCATTTCATTTACAAAATTGTGCAAGACGCAAGAACCTTTTATTATTAACATAGCGTTTTTAATATCGTTGTCAGTTTCTTTCCCTATTCTTCTAAACCTTGCCTTCAGGTGGCCAAAAGCGTTCTCCATAACCCTTCGAGATTTAGTGATAATTTAAAATATTCTCGTGATCCTCAGCAGCTAGGGCTTCATTAGAAGCGGAGTAAAGCGAAACGCGGAGTCTCCAAGAACTACAATTGGGACATTAGTGTCACAAAGTTTTTTCGCATTCTCTTTAAGCAGAGGGTTTTGCAAAATTCTTTTCAAGTCGGATTTTTCAAATATTTGGAAATCATTACAATGACCAGGTGCTCCAACATTAATGTACATAAACCTATATCTAAAAAAATTGTTTTAAATATTTTCCAAAACATGTATGTTGTTGACTAATCTGTAGTCTACGAGGGCTAGTAAAACCATTGAGTACCAACCTTTGTAGTTGAAATAGTCAACAGCATCAGATGCGGAGAGCCTAGTCTCAATATGACATCCATCGGAAATAAATTGTGTTTGCATGTTATGGGTAAAATATTTCAAATTCATAAACTTTTACCTACTGCGCCCAGACATTGGGGAAATCCAATTTTTCTAAATCCTTCAACGTACTCCGTAATTTTTTCTTGCGTAAGAAATGAGCTGGCTAAATATTTAGGCGATAGTATGTCCCACACTGCAAAAGCCTTTAAGGATAAAACATACAGACGCTTTGGAAACCCCGAATAGTCTTCCAACAACTGAAGGCGACCGCAGCCTTCATTCAACATTGGTGATACAGTCCTTGTTACAACGCATTTTTTAAGCAAGGGTAGTGAGAAAGTGACGTCAAAATTTGCGACACGAAGAGATGGCCCGTACCGCATCATAGCAAAAAGAGGTGTATCATGTTACGTGATTGCAACAATTGATAATCCAGATGAGCCTATTGGAACACACCATGCAACAGCACTGACGCTATATGAAGGGCCAAATGCTAACCCGAAATATCTACACAGAAGACGAGGACGACCAAAAGCTGCATGTTCATCTGCAAACACAACGACTAACAATAGCATGCAACAATCTATGTCACACAACAACAACACAGTAAATGCCCACAGTAATCATACCAACCCATCAATTAGAGTTCTACATCCGCGAAAATAATATTTGCTGACTCCATCATCGAGACGATTTCTGAGTCAGAGGGGAGGATGTAACGACTGTAACCGGATGCACGGATGCTATTAATACTTTACAATGTTATTCGTTAGTTATGTTCATTATTAAAAGCTCGACAATGTTAGAAGCTACATTATGTTAAGTTTACATTTTTGCTCATTTTAAATTCACCACAGTTTTACTCAATGTTTGAATACTTATAACTGTGATTCTTTTATATTAACTTTGCTCAATTTAATTATTTAAGTACCCTGTTAATTTGAATTCAGGTCATTCGAACTGCGACCAATAAAGAGTACGAATCTTAACTCTAAGCTGCGTTTTACACTTTTCTGTGGAAGCTGCGATTAGTATAACTTGGACACAAGTAGACAGCATTGGCTCTTGTGGCTAGTTTTATTGATCAAAGTCAAGTAGAATCAACTTAGGGATTAGCTACTTTCCTACAATTGGCACACAACGTGGAAGCTACGATTAATATAACTTGGACACAAGTAGACAGCATTGGCTCTTGTGGCTGGTTTTATTAATTAAAGTCACGTAGAATCGCCTTAGGGATTAACTACTTCCCTACAATATAAATTTTAAGTTTTTATTAATTATTTTGTTTTTCTTATGAATTATTTTCTTTTGTTAATGAATTAATATTGTTATATTGTGATATATTAATATGAAAAATGAATTGACTGTAAATGAAAAAATGAACTGATAAAATAAAACACATAAACTTACATAGAAATAGAGCTATAGATTTTCTGATGTTCACTGCATTAGGTTCATCCGTTCCAGAAATTAATAATGGATCAGGTTACTCTCGTGGGTGTGCGCTTTCGAAATTTGTTTGCATTTGCAACCATTTCGTTTTTATGCTATCATTCATTTCATTTACAAAATTGTGCAAGACGCAAGAACCTTTTATTATTAACATAGCGTTTTTAATATCGTTGTCAGTTTCTTTCCCTATTCTTCTAAACCTTGCCTTCAGGTGGCCAAAAGCGTTCTCCATAACCCTTCGAGATTTAGTGATAATTTAAAATATTCTCGTGATCCTCAGCAGCTAGGGCTTCATTAGAAGCGGAGTAAAGCGAAACGCGGAGTCTCCAAGAACTACAATTGGGACATTAGTGTCACAAAGTTTTTTCGCATTCTCTTTAAGCAGAGGGTTTTGCAAAATTCTTTTCAAGTCGGATTTTTCAAATATTTGGAAATCATTACAATGACCAGGTGCTCCAACATTAATGTACATAAACCTATATCTAAAAAAATTGTTTTAAATATTTTCCAAAACATGTATGTTGTTGACTAATCTGTAGTCTACGAGGGCTAGTAAAACCATTGAGTACCAACCTTTGTAGTTGAAATAGTCAACAGCATCAGATGCGGAGAGCCTAGTCTCAATATGACATCCATCGGAAATAAATTGTGTTTGCATGTTATGGGTAAAATATTTCAAATTCATAAACTTTTACCTACTGCGCCCAGACATTGGGGAAATCCAATTTTTCTAAATCCTTCAACGTACTCCGTAATTTTTTCTTGCGTAAGAAATGAGCTGGCTAAATATTTAGGCGATAGTATGTCCCACACTGCAAAAGCCTTTAAGGATAAAACATACAGACGCTTTGGAAACCCCGAATAGTCTTCCAACTGTTCTGTACTCAGCAGAAGAACCAAGAGCATACAAAGCGATAGCTATTCTTTTTTCTAATGGAATGCATTGCCTGTATGTAGTATCACGTTTGCCAATGTTTGTTAGCTCATTACATACAATTTTGAATGATTCCCGACTCATTCTGAAGCTCTTCTTGAAGAATTGGTCACTATTGAAAGCAACGTCGAGCCTCCAAAAATGACCGTGCTTTCCTACAATACAACGTCAAGTGGGAATTTTATAAAATGATGTTTCCACAAACGTTTTAGCCTATTGTTATTTATAACAAAAAGCAATAAAGAATTTTGCATTTTTATCTCAGTTAATATTTTTTCCAATCTAAGTTGTCGTCTTTTCCGTATTTCTGCCAATTTCTTATTACTGGCAGCAATCTGCGTAATCAAGTATACTATACAATCGCGTTCTTTTGTTTTTCTTCCATATCTTTAATTTTTATTATTTTTTCTTTTTTAGTTCACGAGTAAAAATATTGATTCACGAAACTTTACAATTCACCAAGAAGAATACAAATACAACAAATTTGACGGTAGATAATCTCATTTGCCTATGTAAACGGGTAGATTATTGAACAGGCTTATAACGAGATTAAGTTCATATGTAAACGTACTTTAACGCTGCCTGACACGTTCGCTCGGTGCGAGATCGAAAAAAAGGGCCCTCGTCCTCTCGAGCGGTCGGTTTTGATTGTTGGGTAGTGTATAGTTGCGGTGTGTTGTCCGCATGTGTGGTATATATTCGTGTGTAGTAGTGTGTGGTCTCTTCATGTGGAATGTCTGCATGTGTGGTATCTTCATATGTGGATCGCATTAGTGTAGTGTGTTGTCGTGTGTTCGTTCAGTGGCGGGTGTATAGAGGTGAGAGCTAACTCATCTAGCCACTTATGGCGGTAGTGGTTTGGTGTTAGTGACTGTCGTTAAATTTTATTTATTATTATAGAGAAAGCAACTTCTAAAGGAAACTGTATCCATTTGAATCGGAAGGGTAAGTTTGTAAACTGGGTCTTCATCTTAGTATTTAGCTGTAACCGCCCACAACGGTACTACGCTCGATAATCGGCAATGCCTGCCGGAAATCATCTGGCAGCAAGACTACACCTCCACCCATTAAGATTCGATAGCCCCGAATGTCTTGCAAGCTGCGATGCAGTGCTGCAATCGCAATAGAGCATCGCGATTGCAAATGAGCGTTTCTTACTTGCCAGGTTCAGCGAGAGCTTCAATACTGAGTGTGCGGTTCTGCCGACACTTAGCAAGGTGGCGGAGGAAGCAATAACCAGTTCAATCACTTTGCAACTGTGACAGCACCAAGTTCAGCGAGAAAGTTTCGGCGGTGAGCACTGGTGCGTTCAAGAAACAAAGACCCATCCGCTGGCTACGCAGTTTGTTAATAATTTGAGAATTTGCTTTTGCTCCGGTAGTAACAAAGGCTCTGCTTGGTTGACTTTTAGTCCCAAAGCCACAGTAACACAACCAAACCTTTTAACTAAATCGGTAAAATCGGGCAACAATTTTCCAGTTATCCCAAAAATTTAATAGTCAAAAAGTTCCAGCGCTTCGGAAACAGGGATGTCAACGCTGCATATTGTTATATCTTGGTATCGGTGAGCAATTTATTCTGACAAAGAGTTTTTATAATTATACCATAATTGCCGGGAGACATGGCATAATTGCCGGTAGAACATGGCATCGTTCATCGAGGCTGGTACGTTGTCCGTCGGACCCTTTGTTCTTTGTTTTTTTGTATGGTGTCCTCATGTATGTTGAATTCGTGATGTTGTGGTATTTGTGTGCGTGTGATGTGGAATGTAATGAGAATGTGGTGTATGTAATGTGTGTAGTGTGGGAGTGTAATATTGTGAGAGAGGTCTGAGACTCATTTAGCCATCCCGGCCTCCCTAGGCAACTGATTAGCCTAGGAGTCGCTGCAGCTGTTGCAGCGTTGCCACGACGCTGCCATGATCCGTGGATTGCCTTGGTTGTGTTCTACGCTGTCGGCGCCTAAGCGATATTCCTACCCGTTGATGCAATGCCAGCGTTACGGGTTGATGCCTTGTCGCGCGGCTGCGAGGTATAGGTGGCCGATTGACGACGCGCATCGCGGTGCGATGTAGCAACGTCTGATGCGGCCGGACTCACATTCTTGAAGCCTATGCGTCTGCGATAGACAATCGTTGTAACGGCCACATCCCTCTAAATATCCCACAATGGTGCAGGCGATGTGGGCGTCGACATATGATGGAAAATTTTAATTCTTTCCCATCAGGAATCGCCGGAATGGGTGCTCTCTTTAGAAAATTGATCGCCATTCACTTGGGAGTGGCCAGAGATGATTCCTTTACATATGACTCAAGCAGCTCACGACTTCCAGTCTTTGACCAATTCTGGGTAGGCTAAGAATATCCGTTTGAAAGCGAGCTAAAGTGAGAAGGTGAAACATCCCCTGCATAGGGTTGTGCGCTGGGTTTGGGACCCGTCACGTAAAAAAACACCCCAATTAAAAATCAATAACAGCCTCGGATGAGAGACTCCCCTTTTGATGACGACCATGGCAAACGAAATAAGGACTACGAATTGAGGGCATGCACCTGGAATGTCCGGTCCCTTAATTGTGAAGGTGCCCAGCTGGTTGATGTCCTCGTAAAAATAAAGGCTGACATCACTGCCGTCCAATAAATGCGATGGACGGGACAAGTACAGAAACAAGTAGGTCCTTGTGGCATTTACTACAGTGGCCATATAAAGGAGAGCAAGTTTCGTGTGGGATTCGTTGTGGCAGAGAAACTCCGTCGCCGAGTACTATCATTCACTCCGGTGAATGAACGTCTAGCCACAATCTGCATGAAAGCGAGGTTCTTCAACATATCGCTGATTTGCGCCCACGCCCCGACGGAAGAGAAGGACGATGTGACCAAAGATGCTTTCCATGAGCCCTTGGAGCACAACTATGAAAGCTGTCAAAATCGTTCTTGGCGACTTTAACGCCAGGGTGGACAAAGAAAGTATCTTTGGCACTACGGTCGGTAAATTCTGCCTCCACGAGGAAACATCCCCAAATGGGTTGAGGCTGATCGACTTCGCCGGGGACCGAAATATGGTTACCTGAGGTACTAGATTCCAGCATAAGAAGATTCACCAAGCTACCTGGCTGTCTCCGGATCGAAAAACTACCAACCAGATCGATCATGTTGTGATAGGCGGAAGACACGTCTCCAGTGTTTTAGATGTGTGTGCGCTCCGAGGTCCTAACATCGACTCGCACCACCATCTTGTTGCAGCCGAGATTCGCACCCGCCTCTGTGCAGCAAAAAAACGCACGCCAACAAACACAAGGAAGGTTCGATGTCGAAAAGCTGCAATCACAACAGACAGCCGAACGATTTTCTACTCGGCTTGCACTCCTGCTCTCTGAGAGCACTTGTCAACAACTCGGTATAAGGGAACTGTGGGACGGCATTTCAATCTCTTTACGTACAGCTGCAACCGAAACCATTGGTTTTCGGAAAGTGCAAAAGAACAGCTGGTGCGACGAGGAGTGCCGTGTCGCAGCGGAGAGAAAACAGGCTGCCTACCTCGCAACGTTACGATCGACCACAACACGTGCGGGATGGGATAGATACCGAGAATTGAAGAGGGAAGCGAGACGCATTTGTAGACAGAAAAAGAAACAGTCCGAAATGCGTGAGTATGAAGAGCTTAATAGGCTGGCCGACAGGGGTAATGCTCGAAAATTCTACGAAAAAATGCGGTGGCGTACAGAAGGTTTCAGGACCGGAGCACACTCTTCTAGAACCCCCAAAGGTGATCTAGTCACCGATGCCCAAAGCATACTTAAATTATGAAGGGAAACACTTCTCCAGCCTGCTGAATGGCAGTGAAAGCACAACACCAGGAGAAGTCGAACCCTATTCCCCAATCGATAACGATGAAGCAGGTCATTACTCGACCATGAAGAAGTTCGAATAGCAATTGCCCGCCTGAAGAACAACAAAGCGGCGGGGGCCGATGGATTGCCGAGCTATTCAAACACGGCGGCGAAGAACTGATAAGGAGCATGCATCAGCTTCTTTGTAAAATATGGTCGGACGAAAGCATGCCCAACGAATGGAATTTAAGTGTGCCATGCCCAATCCATAAAAAAGGAGACCACACAATCTGCGCCAACTACCGTGGGATTAGCCTCCTCAACATTGCATATAAGGTTCTATTGAGCGTATTGTGTGAAAGATTAAAGCCCACCGTCAACAAACTGATTGGACCTTATCAGTGCTGCTTTAGACCTGGCGAATCAACAACCGACCAGATTTTCACCATGCGCCAAATCTTGGAAAAGACCCGTGAAAGGAGAATCGACACACACCACCTCTTCGTCGATTGCAAAGCTGCTTTCGACAGCACGAAAAAGAGCTGCCTTTATGCCGCGATGCCTGAATTTGGTATCCCCTCAAAACTAATACGGCTGTGTATGCTGACGTTGAGCAACACCAAAAGCTCCGTCAGAATCGAGAAGGACCTCTCCGAGCCGTTCGATACCAGACAAAGTTTCAGACAAGGCGACTACCGTGCGTCTTCTTCAATCTACTGCTCGAGAAAATTGTTCGAGCTTCAGAACTTAATCGAGCAGGTACAATCTTTTATAATAGTGTACAGCTGCTGGCGTATGCCGATGATATTGATATCATCGGCCTCAACACCCGCGCCGTTAGTTCTGCTTTCTGAACAAGAAAGCAAAACAAATGGGTTTGGCAGTGAACGAGGGCACTCGCGACTTGGCTCCCACGTCACTGTCGATAGTTATAACTTTGAAGTTGTAGACAATTTCGTCTATTTAGGAACCAGTGTTAACACCACCAACAATGTAAGCCAAGAAATCCAACGTAGGTTAACTCTAGCCTACAGGTTCTACTTCGGACTGAGTAGGCAATTGAGAAGCAAAAACCGACTCGACAAACAAAAACCAAACTCATAATTCCCGTCCTGTTATATGGTGCAGATACTTGGACGATGTCAACAACGGATGAGTCGACGTTGCGAGTTTTCGAGAGAAAAGTTCTGCGAAAGATTTATGGTCCTTTGCGCGTTGGCTACGGCGAATATCGCATTCGATGGAACGATGAGCTGTACGGGATATACGACGAAATTGACATAGTTCAGCGAATTAAAAGACAGCGGCTACGCTGGCTAGGTCATGTTGCCCGGATGGACGAAAACACTCTAGCTCTGAAAGTATTCGACGCAGTACCCGCTGGGGGGAAACAGAGGAAGAAAAATACCTCCTCTCCGTTGGAAGAACCAAGTGGAGAAGCACTTGCTTCGCTTGGGATATCCAATTGACGTCACGTAGCGAAAAGAAGAAACAACTGTCGCGCGGTTGTTTACTCGGCTATAATCGCGTAAGCGGTGTCAACGCCAATTAAGAAGAAGAAGAACTGAGGAATAGTGTAGCAAATGGAGACCTCTCTGGAATTATTATGGGGTGGCGTTCGTTGTAAAAAGACCTTTCGTGTCCAGAAATGGGTTTAGAACTAAGAGTGAGCTCTTTTTGTCAATTGGCTTCGATTCTCATAGTAGGGATATCTCGTGACTGAAGTTGCGCATTTGCGTATATGCGATTAGTGCGACCTTTGCCTTTTGTAACTCTAAGTGCGTCACTGTGTTGCATGGGAAATTTGGTAAGCCTTTGACTTTGCTTTTAAGTTGTTCTCTTGTACCTAGATTGTCAGCAGTGGCTACGACGCCAAGTGGCCACTAGGTCAAGTATTTGAGACGTTCGGTTAGGAATATACGTCTTCCATGCATGTGGTGGTTTTTCCAACCAGGCTTGTACAATTTCGGAATCGGACCACAGATATAGTTTGCATTTTGTCATGTTTAAATCCATTTGCACCATGGCCACTAATTGGGAAAGTAGTAGTGCGCCACATAGCTCAAGTCGTGGTAGACTTAGCGTTTTTAAAGGAGTCACTTTTGCGTTTGCTACTAATAAGTGGCTTGTGGTCGTGGTGTCACTTTGCGTGCGCACATAGATAGTAGCGCAGTATGCCTTTTCAGTGGCATCACAGAAGCCTTGGAATTCGACTTTATGTTCGGATGAGTAGTTTACCCACTAACCACGCTACACAAAAGCTCAACACCTTGAACAGTAAAACCACCTTTTTTCGCTTTCCAACGAAGGAATAAACCGTGAATACGAGTATTTATTGGAAAAAAGAAAAATCACAACTTCAATTAAAGGTTTTTTGTTTTTTGGATGAAAAATACAACTTTAATAGGATTTCGTTAGGAAAATATCACTATCGAGATGGATGAAAAAAATGAGGTCGAGCGCGCGAGTTATGTTCGTATAATATATATTCAACATTTATTTACGAAGTGAATCTTAAGACTGTTACAATCTGCTTATAAAGCTTACAAGAGACCTTAATGAGTAACGCTTACAATATGCTTATAAAGCTGAATATCGAACATATGTCTTATATATCGTAATGAGTAATGCTTACAATATGCTTATAAAGCTGAATATCGAACATATGTATTATATATCGTAATGAGAGGGATAGTTGCCAGACTGTTATGTTAGGCTACGTAACTTCCCCCCCGTTAAAATTGAAGTTTACATGAATTGTGATATAATATTATAAGTAATCAGTAATAGAAATACAATTAATAGTTTTTTTTTATAATAATTAAATAAATCAAATATTTTTATATATCCATAACATTTTTAAATGTTTTTTTTTTTTTACAATTTTTGTTTGTTTTTACATATATATCTATTAGATTATTATTTTTTGTTTGTGTTTGTTATCCATTTATAAATTTTTTTTTGTTTTTTGTTGTTTTAGGTAATTTCTTGTATGTTAAATTTATCATGAAATTTATATTTTCTTTTAATATTTTTGGCATGTATATTATTCAATTCATTAAATATAAACTTCGGTTGTTCTTTATGACGAACATTTTTATAATTTTTAATGTAACCCTTACTCCTGTTTTCTTGGTAATTTTCTTTATCCAGATTTCTTTTATTCAAATATCTATTCTTTTCATTAATCATTTTTGTGTATATATTTGTTTTGTTACAATTTCCTGATTCTACATTAATTGGTTTTTCTTTTGTAATGGAATGGTATGAATTATTGTAGTATTCAATGGATTTGCTTACTTTTTCTTTAATGCCTAACAAGTTATTTTCTATGTTTAACATTCTAATTTTTTCAGTTAGTGTATTATGTAACCTCTCGATGTCGGCGTTTCCAGTATGGTTATTTGGTTTTGTTAGATGTAAATTTATATTTTCTGTTCTGAGGTAATCCCTAATGTTTACGCTTTTAAATTCGTTGTCTGTTATCAGTTTTTCAAAATGTCCTTTCTGTGATTGGTATTGTCTTAGTTTCTCAATTATTGTTTGGTGATTTCTGTCCTCAAGGTAGTAGGCAGTAGCAAATTTTGAAAATCGATCTATAAATGTTAAAAAATTTGATTTTGAATTCGTGTAAATGTCCATATGTATGATCTGATTCTTATCCTTTGGGGTTTCGGTCATTGCGAACTTAGGTTTCACTGGTTTGCGATCGTATTTTATTCTATTGCATGTAACGCAATTATTAATATACTTCTGTATCAAAGTTTTTAAATTTGGATAATATATAAATTTTTTCAATCCTTCGTAGTTTTCGTTAATACCAGTGTGACCTGTTTCGTTTTTATGGTACATGTGAATCTGTTTAAAGGTTTCGTTTTCTGAAGCCATATCTTTTGCGTTGTAAGAACATCTGAAAAATTTGAAATTTGGTTTACTTTTGTATATATCAAAAATTTTTTGTTGTAAAATATTGTATTTTTCATCGTCGAGATCTGTATAAATTCCAATTCTTGAACCTGAAATGTTTTTTTCTAAAATTGTTTCTAAATTATTACTTAGATCTTCTAAATTGATGTAAATCTTTTTTTTATTATTTATAATTTCAGATTCTTTACTTTTAGTGTTTGTAAATATTATTTGAACAGGAAATCTATTTACTACTGTATCTAAAATACCAATGTAATTATTTCTATCATCAGCATGGGAATGCTTTGAAATTGTATCGTCACTAGCGTTATTATTTAAAGAGCTTGAACTGTCGTCATTACCTACGTTTATTTCATGAGTATCAGAATTGATTCTGCTTAAAAAATCTGCTACGTGGTTATCTCTTCCCTTAATGTAATCGATGTTTAGATTGTAATCGCTTAGTTTAACTAACCATCGGTAAAGCCTTGGATTAGCATCTTTTCCTTGCGTTTTTGTGTACAACCATTTTAGAGGCTGGTGATCGGACGTAATATTAAATTTAACGCCATACAAATATGGGCGAAAATATCCGACAGCCCAGACAATAGCCAACAGTTCTTTTTCTGTGACCGAATAATTACGCTCATGGTCGTTTAAAGTTCGACTGGCAAAACAAACAGGAGGTTTGTCCTGCTGCAACACTGCTCCGATTGCGAAGGAGCTGGCATCGGTTGCCAACTCAAAACGTTTGCTAAAATCCGGATACTTAAGTACTGGAATTTCTGTAATTATTTTCTTTAGTTTTTCAAACGAATTGATAAAATTTGGATCATTTATATTTATTTTGGCGTCTTTCTTTAGAAACTTTACCATCGGGTACGCTACATTTGCGAAATCCCTAATAAATTTGCGATAATAGCCGCACATGTTTCTCAGTATTTTATTTGTTTAACGGATTTTGGAATCTTTAGTTCTAAAATAGTTTTTATTTTATTTGCATTAGGTTTGACGCCTTCAGGTGTCAAAATGTGACCTAGGTATAGGGTTTCTTTTGAAAAAAATTTACATTTATTGATTTGGATTTTTAGTTTCGCTTCTCTTAACTTCGCCAAAACTTGTTTGATACTTGTAACATGTTCGTCAAAACTGGTGGAAAAAATTAGTATATCGTCCAGATATACAACACAAAATTTGTTAATAAAATCTTTTAAAATACTGTTAATAAGTCTTTGAAACGTTGCTGGAGCATTTTTTAAACCAAACGGCATCCGAACGTATTCGTAATGTCCGTAGGGGGTAGAAAAAGCAGTTTTCAACTGGTCTTCTTCTTTGACAAGGATTTGGTGAAATCCTTTTGCTAAATCTATCGTCGAGAAGTACTGTGCTCGTCCAAGTTTGTCTAGTATACTGTCGATGTTCGGTATTGGAAATTTGTCGTCCGTTGTAATTTCGTTTAATTTGCGATAGTCTACTACTATTCTCCATTTCTTCTCGCCTGTTATGTCTGTCTTCTTGGGTACGATCCATAAGGGGCTATTATAAGGAGAGTTACTTTCTTTTATAATGCCTTGTTTCAGCATATCTCTAATTTGTGCAGTTACTTCTTTTTCGTGTATTTGAGGATATCTATAAGTTTTTGTATAAATTGGTCTGTCGGTAGTTGTTTTTATTTCGTGCTTTGTTATGTTAGTGTAACTTAACTGCTGGCCTTCTGTGTAGACTAAATCGTGATAATTATTGAGTATTTTGTTTAAAGCGCTCTTTTCTTCTGTATTTAAATTCTTATACAAGTTTTGTAAAACTTTTTCATTTATATTCATTGTATTTAAATAATGAAACTCATTTATTTTACTGTATTGATAATCTTTCACAAATTTAATTTCGATGTTATTTATAGTGATACTTTCTTTGTCCATGTTAATAATTGCCTTTAGTGGTTTTAAAATATTTTGTCCTAGAATTGCATCAAAAGTTTTTCCCTCAAAGCTGGTTAACTTCCATGACATTGTTGCATCTTTTTCAAATTCTTTTGGTAAGTTAGTAATAATTTCAAAATTAATATTAGTTTCGCTATTTAAAGATTTAAATTTTAATGGAACTTGAAGTGGAATTCTTTTGTAATAAGGTAGTATTTTTTCATTTAAAAGTGAAGTAGTTGAGCCAGTGTCTACTAAACATAAAACAGTATTATTTTCTATGTGTAGCTCTATTATGGGTAATGTTCCCTTGAGGCTATAGCATGAAAATTTGAAACTTGGTTTCTATCGTAATCGGTATTCATTGGCTCACTTTTTCTAAAATTTGGGATATTATATTGATTGGAATTTTGCAACCGAAATTTATTATTAGCTTGACTTAAATAATTCTTTGTTTCTTGCCTTGGCCAAGAATTTTTATTTTGATCAGGATAGAATTTTCGAAAATTTTTATTTTGATTTCTCAAATGTTGTTGATTTATTTTATATTCTTGTTGATCTCTGTTATAGTTGTAACTTGAATCTATATGTCTACTTTGTTTTGCATAGTTATAGTAATCATCATTGAATTTTGTACTATTACACTTATTCTGATTACGAATTAAACCTTCGCTTTCTAATAAATTATAAGCATCTGATAAGCGATTTATATTCCTATTTATAATTATCGAAGCCAAATTAGCGTCTATATTATTCAAAAATGTTCTTAAAATAATTTTTTCATTATTTAGAGGACTAAATTCTATTGGTTTATTTATATCGTATTCAAATTTTTCGTTTAATTTGTATAATATATTAATTAACAATTCAAAATAAGTTCTAATGCTAGCATGTCGAAGTGCAAATGCTTGCTGGTAAAGTTGATGGTATGTCTCTTTAATGCCGAAAGTTCTGATTAGAGTTGCTTTGATTTCGATCCAGTTTGCATCTGGCGATATAGTACGAATTGCATGTAATGCCTTACCTTGAATTTTATTTAGGATTACCCTTCGGTATACATATTCACATGCTGTTGGATCTGTGTACAGCATTGCCAGTACGGCGTCGACTTCTCGTAAAAATGAAGAGAGAGCATATATGTCGTCTCCGCGGAATTCGTGAACTCTGTGTGCATCTTTCACAATGTCGCTCACTGATAGCTGCAACGCTGGCAATGCTGGTCGGTTCTCACTGGAACTGTTTGGATGAGTTGCCATTGCCGGTTGGTTCTCACTGGATCTAATTGGATTAATTGTTATTGCCGGTTGGTTCTCACTGGAACTAATTGGATTAGTTGTCATTGCCAAGTACCGCTAGTTGGACCGTTGGTTGGATTGTTGGAGTTGATCATCCGATCACAAAATTGTTGTTATGTATTATATACTTCTTTGGCCTTATTGTTTGCTACCATGTGGTGACATAAAGGTTATGTTACAACGTGGCATTTATAATATGATATATTTTATTTTGCACATTAGCGATGATTAATTTGGAGGTTATCAAATTGTCTATTTTGAGTTTGTATATTTTGTTGATCTTAACTTCATTAGTTTACGGATTTTGAGTTTTGACTTATTTTATTTCGATATGATAATAGTTTTTTTTTTGAATGGTAGTATAAAAAAGAGTGAATTGCCGAATTATGTAATTTAGAAGCTGTTTTCATTTATTTTAATTTAGTTTTTTGAAATTTCGGAGTATGGTACTGAATTTCGAATATTAAATACAGTTTTTCACTTAAAAAAAAGAAGTTATAGTTTGTAGATTTCCACCTTATGCAGTTATGTAGTTCTTTGCATACGCCAACTTTCATAAAATTGTTTTGTTCTCAATTTTAAATGCATGTTAACCACGTGTTGTGTTTTTTGTTTTTCGATTTTTTACATTACATTACATTAATTTAATTTTTAATTTAATTTAATTTAATTAGATTTTCATATATGTTTCATATATACGCAGTTTTGAGTAGTAACTGCATTGAGTGTTTATTACTCGATTTATTAAATTGTTTGTATACAATAATATGTTTTTCTTTAATTTGCTAATGGACTAATGCACATTTAAATGCCTTTAGCGCTAATTTGTACTTTAGATTTGTACTCGAATTACTTTTCATTCAATATTTATGCATATTTAAGCATATATTTTGTTCATAAACATTTATCGTCTCGTTTATCGATATTAAAATTCCTTCGAACTCGCATTTTGCACTCGAAATATTAATAAGTTTATGCTTTCAAATTGTTTACCGAAGCACGTCAATATTTAATTTTAAGTTTAGCTTAATTTTTTTTTTTTTTTTTTTTAATATGTTTGCTCGATTTTAAGTACGTAGTAGTAATGCAGCTTTTTCCATAATTGTTTGTAGGTATAAAATTGAGTTATATATTTTAGAAATGTATGAATGTATGTAGTTTTTAGTTCAAAATAGCATTTTCTTAAATTTACGATTTATGTATTTGTTGGGTATAAAATAATTTTCGCCCCGAAGCCGACTTTTTTATAAACCACTCTGCTTAACTCATTAAAAATGACTTTTGGGTATAAGTAGATTCCTTTTCGCGACTGCGCCAGTTATGTTCGTATAATATATATTCAACATTTATTTACGAAGTGAATCTTAAGACTGTTACAATCTGCTTATAAAGCTTACAAGAGACCTTAATGAGTAACGCTTACAATATGCTTATAAAGCTGAATATCGAACATATGTCTTATATATCGTAATGAGTAATGCTTACAATATGCTTATAAAGCTGAATATCGAACATATGTATTATATATCGTAATGAGAGGGATAGTTGCCAGACTGTTATGTTAGGCTACGTAACTCGCGTTGCTACTTCCTTGAGCGTGACGTCGGAAAAGGAGCCGGCCTGCTGCTAGTTATTCCTTTTCTAGCGTTTTGGTGTGGGGTGTCGGTCAGCTGCTAGATCTGCTGTAGCGGTGACATTGTGGATGTTATGTGGGGAAATGTTGTGGAGCTTGTGTGGTGAAATGATGAATGCGCTGTGTCGGTGTTGCGCCTCTATGTAGGGTTGTATGCGGGTGTAGTACGCTGAGGCTCATTTGGCCATCCCGGCTGCCCTAGGCGAATAGTTAGCCTCGGAGACGCTGTAGCTGCTGCAAGGTGGCGACCACGTTGCTGAGGCCTGTCGTGCGGCGAGGTTGTGGCCTGGATGATTGGCGCCGCATCGAAATTCCGTTATGTGGACGCCAGGCCTGAGGTGCTGCGAGGACATTTCTTTGACGGGTCCGTGCTACACGGCTTGGCTGCGCCTGTCGGGCTAAATCGCGGCTACGGGGAGCAGATGAACGGGCGACAGCGTGTCTGGGACGACGGTGTAGTAGTGTATGATGTGGCCGTTCACAGTGCTGGCACATGGTGTCAGACACGCACTCCTGTGTAACATGCGTTTGAGCAAGACAATTCAAGCAGTGTCCATGTGCCTGAGCCACCTGCTGCCGCTAATTGGGAGTCATCCCCTTAAAAATAGGGCAGTGCTGCAAGCGGTGTGGGCGGCAACAAAGCGGGCATCGGGTTCGGGGCGGCTGCAAAGCCGCGGTCGTTGTTTGTCGGGCGGCAGTTCGTGCAACGGTTGGCGCAGGGGTTACAGTGGTTGTACGGGGCGCTGCTACGGGGACAACCCCAGTGCGCGGCGCAGTGATAGCCGAACGTATAGTTGGCGTTGGTGTATCTGGTCTTTCAGCATCCATAATACCCTGTGTGGAAGAAGAGGAAGTGTTTATAGATTTATGATTCATAGTTTGTTCCACAATATCTGGCACGAATGGGCCGTCATTTTGGACGAGCTTTTAAATAATTAAGTTATATTGTTTGATTATCGTTTATTTCGGCGGTTGTTTTAACGAGTTTTAACACCGTTTCGTTATGATCGGTAGTTGGTAAAAAACATAGTTTTACAATTGGTATAGTTAACGTTCCGGTTTGCGTACGGAGATCGACTACTCAGATGTGACCGTCGGAGCCATAGTAAAGCTTTTCTATGCGGCCAAGCCGCCATTCTGTCGGAGGGAGACAATCATCGTTAATTAGGACACAATCTCCAAGCTTAGGCGCATTGTCTGATGTTTTCCATCGATACCTCTTGTGGAGGTCTTATAAATAGTCTTCTTTCCATCGGCGACTGAAATTGTGATGGAGAATTTTAATTCGTTCCCATCGATTTAATAAAGACAGCGACTCCACGCCTGGCTCAGGTGTGGCCAGAATGGGTGCTCCTTTGAGAAAGTGCCCTGGTGTTAGGGCTGTAAGATCTGAGGGGTCTTGCGAGAGCATTGTTAGTGGCCATGAATTAAGTACGGCTTCAATGCGAATTAGTAATGTTGCGAATTCCTCGTAATTAAATTTGTAGTTTTCAGCTACTTTTTGAAATGGGATTTAAAACTTTTTACTGCGGATTCAGTGAGGCGCGCTTGGGGGAATAAATTGGCAATTAATGCCTTGGTGAGCGTACTTTTATACGATATCAGGGGAAACTTGCTTGATGAAATCAACAAACTGTTTTTCTGTGGCTCTTTGAGCCCCTATAAACGTTTTTCCGTTGTCGCTCATAAGTTTTGACGGAAAACCGCGTCGTCCGACGAAGCGTGCGAATTGCCGCGAGAAAAGCCTCTTTTGTCAGATTAGTACATAGCTCGAGGTGCACTGCTTTTGTCGTAAAACAGACAAAGACAGCCACGTAGCCCTTCATTAGTGTGGGAGACCTTAGCATGGACGCCTTTATCTGAAAAGGCCCAGCAAAATCGACACCTGTGGTAGTGAAAGGCGGAGCAAAGTTGCAGCGTTCCAATGGAAGTGCCGCCATAATCTGCGTCCTCATTTTCTGTTTATACATCGTGCAGATCTTACACATGAAAATGTACTTTTTTATTTGAGGCTTAAGTCGGGGAATATAGAACTCTTGATGGATTATATGTTCCATCAAGCGATGTTCAGCGTGTAGCATTAAGATGTGTATATAACGGATAAGTAATGTGGCAAGTTGTGATTGTTCTGGCAAAATTATTGGATAGCGTTCGTTATATGTCAGACTTGAGTTGGCAAGCCGACCGTTCGCACGAAGCACACCCTTTGTATCCAGAAATGGATTTAGTACTAAGAGTGAGCTCCTTTTATTAATCGGCTTCGATTCTCTTAGTAATGACATCTCGCTACTGAAATGGCGCGATTGGGTGTAAGTGATGAGAGCGACATTTGCCTTTTGTAGGTCTAGGGGCAACAATGTATCACCTTGGGAGTACGCTGAGGGTTCTCCCTTGACTTTAATCTTGAGTCGGGAGTATGACGAAAATCGCTCAAAGATGTCGTCGTCATCTATCGTTGTATGAAAGGAATCGATTTTCCGACTTTCGGGGGCAATAATGTTGCGCATAGGCGATTGTGGCCAAGAATCGGGAGATTCTGTTAACCATCGGGGACCATTCCACCAAAGAGTGGTGGAGATAAGGTGCAGGGGTTTACACCCTCTTGTACCTAGATCGGCAGGATTGTCAGCACTGGCTACATGTTGCCAGGTGGCTGATCCCACTAGGTCAAGGATTTGAGACGTTCGATTGGAAATATACGTCTTCCATGCATGTGGTGGTTTTTCTAACCAGGCTAATACGATTTCGGAATCAGACCAGAGATACAATTTATACTTTTTCATATTTAGATGTGTTTGCACCATGGAAACTAGTTTAGCAAGTAGTAACGCACCACATAGTTCCAGTCGTGGTAGACTTATTGTTTTTAGAGGAGCTACCTTTGCCTTGGCTACTAGTAGGTGACTGGTGGTTGCTGTGTCAGATTGTGTGCGCACATAGATGGTGGCACAGTATGCCTTTTCAGAGACATCACAGAAGCCATGTAGTTCGACTTTGTGCTCTGGGGCATAATTTATCCATCGTGGTATTTGTATCTGTGAGATATCATTCAGATTACCCGCGAACTGGGACCAATAATAAAATATTTTATGTTTTCAAGAAATTTGTGTATTTGTAAATAATGTAGGCTTATACAAATATTATCATACTCGTTAAGCGAATCAATCATTCATACCAAATATGCGCATATTACAGCATAGTCACTATAATTAAATACATTAATTATATATAGTTATATATATATTATTGTTTATGTTTTATTATTAGAAAATCTCTTTGATAGTTACATTATGCATTATTTCTTCTCATTTGCTTCAAATAAAACATTTACGCACATGAAACAGAAAGCGACGAGAAAATAAACAAAGTTGAAAATTAAAATTGGAAACAAAATTAAAAATCGAATAAGTTATTAATGTATAGAATATTATAGTGGATATATATTTCGTAATCATATAAATTAAATTATGTAATATGTATTATTGTTAAAATTAGATTAAAATAAGATGATGGAGGGCTTTGCGCAATCTTTAAAACGAAATTATAACCGAACCGTTTCACTTGTTCGTCCCAGTCTGTTCAGCCCAGCCATAATTCTTGAATCAGGATTTTCGCTTGTATCATAATTGGCGAAAGCCATCCTGCGGGGTCGAAAAGTTTTGCCACCGGGGATAAAATTTGCCTCTTTGTTATAACGGATAGTGCTGATATTGACTCAGTAGTGTATGAAAACTGGTCAGATATCGCATTCCATTGTATACCCAAAGTTATAATAATATTTGCCTTTTATGATTTTTTCATATAGGCTTACTTCCTCCATGTGATCTAAATGAAAGTATTCTCCTAAGACACCATCATATTCTTGTTTCAGCTCACCTTTTCTAATTAGGTTTTTTTCGTACTTAGAAACTGCTGTATTACAGAGGTGCGAGAGTGACCTAAGGCAAGTGTATCTGGAAATTGTTGCTTAAGTGGTAGTCGTACGACGTACTGACCGTTTTCTGATCTATTAGTTGTGGCTTTGAAAAAATTCTCACAATACTGATCTTCCGGGGTTGTGACTGATATGGGGGGGAGTTCTTCTAATTCCCAAAATTTTTTCAATTGTGAATTGAGGTACTCGTTTGAGACTTCCTCAACTTGAGTTGTCAATGTTGTAACTGGTTCCGCAATTAGTCCACTTAGGACCCATCCGAAAACAGTATTTTGCGCCAGTAGTGTATTTGTGACTTTCTCATTACCTTCGAGTATTATTTGTGGTATGAGATCGCTGCCTGATAGAAGATCTATTTGAGCGGGGGCGTTGCAGTTTGGATCTGCTAGTGCTAGTTTAGATGTGAAACCTTTTGCCAATGCTTGCTATTTATATGGTAGCTGGGTAACATATTCGTTAATCGCGGTAAGACAATAGCTTCTGCTTGTATGCGCTTGTCCGCTTGGGGGGAATAGAGGGTAATGGGGAAGATTTTATTTGAGTTTTGAGCAACTCTTCCGCCCATTCCCGTAATTTCAAAATTAGCTAGTTTTGTTGGCAGTTGTAGCCTACTTTGTGCCCTTGACGATATGAAAGATCGTTGTGATCCTTGGTCTATTAGGGCTCTGAGCTTAAACAATTCTCCTCGATGTTCGATGGAGACAGCAGCCGTTGGTAGTAGTACCCTACTTTGATTTTCGCTGTGTAGCGTTTGTGTTTTCAATGCCTTTGAGCAGCATGGTGCTTCATGGCAATTTTGTGGATTTGGCACTTCGGGATTCGTTGTTGTAACTAAACCCGTGGCTCTTTTGATATTGGCGCTGTTTGGGGGTGAGCTGGAAAAATTATTTATGTGAAGCATCGAATGGTGTCGTTTGTGACAATAAACGCAATTAAATTTTCTTTCAGTTTGTGCAGTCTTTTTGACTTTACAAAATTGTTTAGGTCAATGATATTTAATTTTTTAAATTTCTCGCAAGATTTAAGTTTATGCCCTCCTTTGCATAGTTCACATGACGTTTGTTTGTATTGTTCGGATGTGAACGATTGATTTTTAAAGAAGCTTCTATTTGAATTGTTGTTGCTACTGGTTTGGGGCTAGTGGAAGCTTCTATTGAGGTCGTTTTGAATACCTATTGGTTTGGTTATTTTTTTGTCTACCCTTTCGGCGATTTCGTACTTTTCTTTCATTTGTTGCCACGTTGGGCACTTTTTCCGTGAAAAGAGCGGTTGCTCCCACAATAATAAAGACTTTTCTGGTAATGCAGCTGTGCATATGTTTACCAGTATAGGGTCCCAGTTGTCTGTGGGAATGTTTTGGGTCGATAAAATCGACAAACAATTGGAAACAGTGGATTGAAGTTTGATAAATTCTTCACTGGTTTCCTTTTGAATCTTTGGCAAGTTCATTAAAATTGTTATCTGCTTATCGACCAATATTCGTTCATTCTCGTATCTTTATTTTAAAGCTTCCCAAGCCATATTAAAATTGTCGTCATTTAATTCGAACTGTTTTACTATGACGCCAGCTTGACTTTTCGTTTTGTATCGGAGGTGATACAATTTTTGTGCATTAGATAATTTTGGGTGGTTTATGTAAACGGCTGTGAACATGTCCCGGAAGGATGGCCATTGTTCATAACCCCCATGAAAAATGTCTGTGTCACATGCGGGCACCTTGAGGTAGATGCCTGAACTTGCCTCTTGACTTTGTACTTGTGGCATCTCTACTCGCGGAAGTGGAGTAGGTGCAATTGCTTTAATTAGTTTCAATTAATCAGCAATCATTGCTTTCGTTTCTTCAAATTGGTCTAAGCAATTTTCATATTTGGCGTAGCCGAGGATTTGAAATTTTCTGGTAGATCTAAATCATCAGATTCTACGATTGCGTCATATGCAGCTTGGAGACGCGCCCAAAAATTATCTAAATTGTCTTTTTTGATTTCTAATACCGATTCCGAATTGTCTTGAATCGGTGAAGATGAGAATCGAGTGCAGCATCGTATCAAACTGTCACTCTCAGCAATGAATTTTGTATAAGAAATATTTTTACCCCTCTTTACTTTTGTAGCACCTTGCTTTGAGCGTATAGCTTCTGCCGGTGTACATGGACTTTATTCGTCTGCAATCATTTTTGGTATTTGTAAATACTTCGAATTTTTTGATTCTTTTGAATCTGAGTTCATTTAGAAAATATAGTTTTCCAAAATAATTATTCTCAGTGGTTACTGATTATAATTATTCTTTGTAATTAAAAATTGAGACCGAAACTCTTTTACGGAAATAAAAGTTTTTTATTTCGATTTGTTTGTCAGAAATATATATGTAAATTTTGAATTTTATTTCGAAATGTTGTGCTTTGCTTGTTAACCGCACTTTTTGTTAATAATATTAGGTTGACCGAAAAGAAATCGGTGATTTTTTCAAAATTTTTTTTTGAGTTTTAGTTTTTTTTACCATCCCAAGACGTCGTATATGATCATGCCTGGTTGATTGCGGTATATTTAACTTCTCTCCAATCTCACGCTCAGTTACATGACGATCCGATTCGATTAAGGCCTTGATGACGTCATCATCAACTGCACTTGGCCGACCTGAACGGAATTTGACAAACCAACTCTGACACTGTGTTTCTTTTAAGGCTTTGTTACCATACACATCACGTAACTTTTTAGCAACCTGAGCTGAATTTTTTCCTTTACGGAAATAATAAAGTAAATATGACGAAAATGCTCCTTTGTGGGATCCATATTAAAATTGCCGCCAAACGAACAAATTTAAATAAAATTACGCGTGCTTTTTTTTCTAAGGCAAGGTAAAGTGCCAGCTGATATTTGACAAAAGCAAAAATGCAAAAACAGAGTTATAAGCCGTTCAAAAAATTGTCAACGCCGTTTGTACGCAAAATCACCGGTTTGTATATGTAAAATTTTTTTTTTCTTTTTTGTTAATGTCCTAATGTTGTATGTAGGCGCACCCTAATACTTGGACTTGCATGTATTTGCTCTTGAGCTATTAAGTGCTCGCTGAAGAGATTATTGCACTATTCGGTATATAACCACGCGTTGTTTGTGCTTTAATTTTTGTAAGCAATCCTGCTTGCCTTTTGCAAGGGGTATTGCAAGACAGATGCCGATATGGACTTTGAAGCTAGTAGAATTATTGTTGTAATTCGGCTTCTTCTTTTTTCTGGCGTAGACACCGCTTATGCGATTATAGCCGAGTCAACAACAGCGCGCCAGTCGTTTCTTCGCTTCGCTACGTGGCGCCAATTGGATATTCCAAGCAAAGCCAAGTCCCTCTCCACTTGGTCCTTCCAACGGAGTGGAGGTCTTCCTCTTCCTCTGCTTCCCGCGTCGAATACTTTCAGAGCTGGAACGTTTTTATCCATCCGGACAACATGACCTAGCCAGCGTAGCCGCTGTCTTTTAATTCGCTGAACTATGTCAATGTCGTCGTATATCTCGTACAGCTCATCATTCCATCGAATGCGATATTCGCCGTGGCCAACGCGCAAAGGACCATAAATCTTTCGCAGAACTTTTCTCTCGAAAACTCGCAACGTCGACTCATCGGTTGTTGTCATCGTCCAAGCCTCTGCACCATACAGCAGGACGGGAATAATGAGCGACTTATAGAGTTTGGTTTTTGTTCGTCGAGAGAGGACTTTACTTTTCAATTGCCTACTCAGTCCGAAGTAGCACCTGTTGGCAAGAGTAATCCTGCGTTGGATTTCCAGGCTGACATTGTTGGTGGTGTTTACGCTGGTTCCAAGATAGACGAAATTATCTACAACTTCAAAGTTATGACTGTCAACAGTGACGTAGGAGCCAAGTCGTTATCAATATCATCGGCATACGCCAGCAGCTGTACACTCTTATAAAAGATTGTACCTGCCCGATTCAGTTCTGCAGCTCGAATAATTTTCTCGAGCAGCAGATTGAAAAAGTCGCACGATAGGGAGTCGCCTTGTCTGAAACCTCGTTTGGTATCGAACGGCTCGGAGAGGTCTTTCCCTGACGGAGCTTTGAGTGTTGCTCAGCGTCAGTTTACACAGCCGTATTAGTTTTGCGGGGATACCAAATTCAGACATCGCGGCATAGAGGCAGCTCCTTTTCGTGCTGTCGAAAGCAGCTTTGAAATCGACGAAGAGGTGGTGTGTGTCGATTCTCCTTTCACGGGTCTTTTCCAAGATTTGGCGCATGGTGAATATCTGGTCGGTGGTTGATTTGCCAGGTCTAAAGCCACACTGATAA
Source organism: Bactrocera zonata (assembly GCA_037783105.1). NCBI lineage: Eukaryota > Metazoa > Arthropoda > Insecta > Diptera > Tephritidae > Bactrocera > Bactrocera zonata. Next base: position 205,911 of record JBAWJQ010004578.1, on the reverse strand, counting down.
GGTCCAATCAGTTTGTTGACCGTGGGCTTTAATCTTTCACACAATACGCTCGACAGAACCTTATATGCGATGTTGAGGAGGCTAATCCCACGGTAGTTGGCGCAGATTGTGGGGTCTCCTTTTTTATGGATTGGGCAAAGCACACTTAAATTCCAATCGTTGGGCATGCTTTCATCCGACTATATTTTACAAATAAGCTGATGCATGCTCCTTATCAGCTCTTCGCCGCCGTGTTTGAATAGCTCGGCCGGCAATCCGTCGGCCCCTGCCGCTTTGTTGTTTTTCAGGCGGGCAATTGCTATTCGAACTTCTTCATGGTCGGGCAATGGAACATCTGCTCCATAGTCATCGATTGGGGTATCGGGTTCGTTTTCTCCTGGTGTTGTGTCTTCACTGCCATTCAGCAGGCTGGAGAAGTGTTCCCTCCATAATTTAAGTATGCTTTGGGCATCGGTGACTAGATCACCTTTGGGGGTTCTACAAGAGTATGCTCCGGTCTTGAAACCTTCTGTAAGCCGCCGCATTTTTTCGCAGAATTTTCAAGCACTACCCCTGCCGGCCAGCTTATCAAGCTCTTCGTACTCACGCATTTCGGCCTCTTTCTTTTTCTGTCTACAAATGCGTCTCGCTTCCCTCTTCAACTCTCGGTATCTATCCCATCCCGCACGTGTTGTGGTCGATCGTAACGTTGCGACGTAGGCAGCCTGTTTTCTCTCCGCTGCGACACGGCACTCCTCGTCGTACCAGCTGTTCCTTTGCACTTTCCGAAAACCAATGGTTTCGGTTGCAGCTGTACGTAAGGAGTTTGAAATGCCGTCCACAGTTCCCTTATACCGAGTTGTTGACGAGTGCTCTCAGAGAGCAGGAGTGCAAGCCGAGTAGAAAATCGTTCGGCTGTCTGTTGTGATTGCAGCTTCTCGACGTCGAACCTTCCTTGTGTTTGTTGGCGTGCGTTTTTTGCTGCACAGAGGCGGGTACGAATTTTGGCGGCAACAATATAGTAATCCGAGTCGATGTTAGGACCTCGGAGCGCACGCACATCTAAAACACTGGAGACGTGTCTTCCGTCTATCACAACATGATCGATCTGGTTGGTGGTTTTTCGATCCGGAGACAGCCAGGTAGCTTGATGTATCTTCTTATGCTGGAATCTAGTACTACAGATAACCATATTTCGGGCCCCGGCGAAGTCGATCAGCCTCAACCCATTTGGGGATGTTTCCTCGTGGAGGCAGAATTTACCGACCGTAGTGCCAAAGATACTTTCTTTGTCCACCCTGGCGTTAAAGTCGCCAAGAACGATTTTGACAGCTTTCATAGTTGTGCTCCAAGGGCTCATGGAAAGCATCTTTGGTCACATCGTCCTTCTCTTCCGTCGGGGCGCGGGCGCAAATCAGCGATATGTTGAAGAACCTCGCTTTCATGCAGATTGTGGCTAGACGTTCATTCACCGGAGTGAATGATAGTACTCGGCGACGGAGTCTCTCTCCCACCACGAATCCAACACCAAACTTGCGCTCCTTTATATGGCCACTGTAGTAGATGTCACAAGGACCTACTCGTCTCTGTCCTTGTCCCGTCCATCGCATTTCTTGAACGGCGGTGATGTCAGCCTTTATTTTCGCGAAGACATCAACCAGCTGGGCAGCGGCACCATTCCCAATTAAGGGACCGGACATTCCAGGTGCATGCCCTCAAATCATAGTCCTTATTTCGTTTGCCGTGGTCGTCATCAAAAGGGGGGTCTCTCATCCGAGGCTGTTTTTTCCTTTTCATTGGGGGTGTTTTTGTACGTGACGGGTCTCAAACCCAGCGCACAACCCTATGCAGGGGATGTTTCGCCTTCTCACTTTAGCTCGCCTTCAAACGGATGTTCTTAGGCTACCCAGAGGATACTTGGTCAAAGACCGGAAGTCGTGAGCTGCTTGAGTCATATGTAAAAGAATCGTTTCTGGCCACTCCCAAGTGAATGGCGATCAGAGAACTTTCCTCACTTGCGTGAACTTCTACACATGACTCCGTCCTCCTGTAATTCGGCTACATATATTAAATATAAGTATATAAACCTGTTTTCCGCGATTATATTGAATTGGCGTAATTTCATTTTACCACCGGTCAATTTAAAGAATTATTATGTATATTTATTATTAGAATATTCTCCGATTAATTGTACCCTATGTACGCAGGGTATACCGGCATAAATGGGTTTTATGTTGTATTTAGGTATATATGTATATATGTATGCGTATTTCTTAATTTTCGCGGTACGGAGGTAAAGAGAAAGTAAGTATGAAATTTTTTTTTCCGTTTTCTTATGTACTTCACCCCTTTATAATTTCAGCATAATTGTTGTAATGCATATTCATATAATCATTATGTAATTATACTTGTATTTATATGAAGTTATACATAAGTATGTAGGCAAAATACGTAGATGAATATTATCTCATAAAAATATGTATATAGTTGGAAAAGCATATTTCAAAAGAAAATGTGTGAAAGTTTATGCGTGTAAGTATGCAGGTACTTAAGCAATGTAAATATGTATGTATTATATTTATGAAAATTTGCCCCAGACCGATATGTATGTATGTATGTTCTTAAATATGTATATATATATATATATATACATATATATATGTATATATATATATATATTTCTTTTTTTTGTATATATATGTATTATACCAAACTGTTTTTTTTCGTGATAGCGGAATTTTTAGTTTTCCCGTAAATTACCGAAAATTGAAGCAGTTTGATACTGATTTTTGACCGTTAAGGCGGTTCTTAAATTACCGATTTTATCTATATATGCGCATAAAATCGCATTTGAACATGCACAAATAGCAACATACATATACTAAGTAGTATATAGTTATATATGGAAACGATACAACTCACATATATTTCCTCCAGGGGTATGGGTTTTGAATACTTGTGTATGTGCAGGGCTCTACGTCGGCGATTCCTACTGATTGCGTTCCTTGTCTCCCTCCTGTTCCTGTTCTCTTTTGTTTAACTTTTCGCGCGGTTAGTAATTTTGTTGTTTTGGTTTTGTTTTCGCGCCCACTCCTTTTTTTTATGTGTTATGTGTATAGACGTTATATACTTTTGGCTTTGCACTTATTATAATTTTTTTTAATAACTTCTTGTTTCACATGTACCTCACATTTGTATGTATGTATTTTTTTTTTTTTTATGTTTGCACTTTTAATATGTGTTTGTGTGTGTGTCACTTCACTTTTATTTCGCTTCTCACTCTTTAATCACCTTATTCTCTCTTTTTTTTGCACTTTTAATATGTATGTGTGTTTCACTTTACTTTTTTTCCTCTCAATAATAACTTAATTTCGTTTTTTTTTTCTGCACTTTTAATATGTATGTGATGTGTACTTATGTATGTGTTTCACTTCACTTTTATTTGGTTTTAATCATTTTGAATTTTTTGAATTTTTTGTTCACTACTCATAGTAGTGACACTAATGTAAAAAATTATTTAATTTTTTGGTTAATTTCTCATAGTGCTTTTCACTAGGGCTCGAAGGACCATAATCACGCTACACAAAAGCTCAACACCTTGAACAGTAAAACTACCTTTTTTCGCTTTCCAACGAAGGAATAAACCGTGAATACGAGTATTTATTGAAAAAAAAACGGTTTTTTGTTTTTTGGATGAAAAATACAACTTTAATAGGATTTCGTTAGGAAAATATCACTATCGAGATGGATGAAAAAAAAATGAGGTCGAGCGCGCGTTGCTACTTCCTTGAGCGTGATGTCGGAAAAGGAGCCGGCCCGCTGCCCGTTATTCCTTTTTTAGCGTTTTGGTGTGGGGTGTCGGTCAGCTGCTAGATCTGCTGTAGCGGTGACATTGTGGATGTTATGTGGGGAAATGTTGTGAAACTTGTGTGGTGAAATGATGAATGCGGTGTGTCGGTGTTGCGCCTCTATGCAGGGTTGTATGCGGGTGTAGTACGCTGAGGCTCATTTGGCCACCCATTATGGAATTCGTATCTGAGAAATATCATTCAGGTTGTTTGCGAACTGGGACCGTGTATGAAAACTGGTCCGATATCTCATTCCTTTGGATGCCTAGAGTTTTTGTTGTACTTTCCTTTTCGATTATAAGGAAATTAGTGTCCAACAAATTTTCGTTTGGAATATTTTTGAGTGATTGGCCGTAATCTTTTTTAATGGAAACCCTGCGTATTTGAGGTCTTTTATTACCTGTGATAAGGCTTCGTATGCTTGTGGAAGAGTGTGACTTTCAGACAGAATATCGTCTACATACGTTTAAATTTTCAACACTTCAGTTGCCAGAGAAAATTCTGATTTTGTGTTGTCTGCCAATTCGTGGAGTGTTCGAATGGCTAGATATGGTGCACAGTTAACGCCAAAGGTAACTGTAATTAATAATCGCGTAGAAGACTAGTGGCGACTGATGTACGACTATTTGGCGATACATTTTTTCAACGTCTCCATTGAATACGTATTTGAATATACGCAAATTTAATATCGGGAGCATTAAATCTGGTTGGACTGTTAGGCCCGTAAATAGGATATCATTTAGGAAATTCCCCGAACTAGTGGTTTTTGAGGCATTAAAGACAACTCTTTCTTCAGTTGTTTTTTTGTTTGGCTTTACTACTGCGTGATGTGGCAGGTAAAAGGAGTAGTATTTGGCGTTGACTTTCACCATGTGATCTAAATGGAGGTATTCTTCTAAGACACCATCATACTCTGATTTGAGTTCACCTTTTTTAAGTAGGTTTCTTTCCATACTTAGAAAGTCTTTCAATCATTCCCGTGATTTCTAAATTGGCTAGTTTTGTTAGCAACTGTAGCCTGTTTTGTGCTCTAGACGCTATAAATGATCGTTGTGATCCTTGGTCTATTAAGGCCCTGAGTTTAAACAGTTCTCCTCAGTGTTCGATGGAGACAACTGCTGTGGGCAGTAGTACCCTACTGCAATTTTCGCTATGTAGCGTTTGGGTTTTTAACGCCTTTGAGCAGCATGGTACTTCATGGCAGTTTTGGGAATTTGTTGTTGCAACTATACTTGTTGCACTTTTTCCGTTTGCGCTGTTTGGGGGTGAGCTGGAATAATTTGTTTTATGTAGCATTGAATGATGTCTTTTATGACAGTAAACGCAATAAAATTTGCTTTCGCAATCTGTAAGCGCATGCGCATGTGACAAACAGTTGGTACATAATTTTTTCGTTCTTACGAAATTGTTTCGAGCGCTAATATTATTTTTTTTTGTAATTTCTCGCACAATTTGAGCTTGTGACCTCCTCTACAAAGATCGCTTGACGTTTGTTTATATTGTTCGGATGTGAACGATTGATTCTTAAAAACGCTTCCATTTAAATTTTTGTAGCTATTTACTTGGGGTCTATTGAAGCTTCTATTGAGGTCGTTTTGAACGAAAGTTTTTCGTTCTGACTAGTTTTTTTCTACCCTTTCTGCAATTTCATATTGGGTAGTAAGAAATTCTTTCATTTGCTGCCACGTTGAGCACTTTTTTCGCGATAAGAGTGATTGCTCCCACAAAAGTAACGACCTTTCTGGTAATGCAGCTGTGCATATATTTATGAGAATGGGGTCCCAATTATCTGTGGGAATATTCAGTGTCGAAAAAACCAACAAACAAATTGAAACAGTAATGTTGCGTCATGCGACTTTATAAATCTAAAAATATTTTTTAAGAAATAAATTTGTCGAAATAATTGAATAATATTTGAATACATTATAAAATGTTTTACATCATGTAAAATACTTACAATTTGTATAGTATATAATCATATTCATCATCTACTACCTGTGTATTAGAATAATCTATTACCATGAATTATTAGATTATTGAATTAAATTAGAACTACATACTTACCCCTTTTTTGTATACAAATTTACCACTAGTCTAAGCCGTTAGGTTAAGATTTAGGCTAACTAATAAACTACGGTAATAAAGAATTCTATTGTATTAAAGACTATACCCGCGAACGGACGTTTTTCTTTTTTAATCGGAATTCTTAAATTCGTCCAACGTTTTTAAAACGCTTAAGATTTTTTCAAGTAAATTGAAGCTTTATGAATTCTTGACTTGTTTCTTTCTGAAATTTTGGTAAATTCATTAATATCGTCACTTGTTTGTCGACCAATATTCTCTCGTTTTCGTAACGTGCTTTTAGAGCTTCCCAAGCAAAGTTGAAATTTTCGTCATTGAAAGCGAACTGTTTGACTATTACGCCTGCTTGACCTTTGGTTTTGTATCTGAGGTGATACAATTTCTACGCTTGTGATAATTTAGGATGGTTTATGTATACGGCTGTAAACATGTCCCGGAAGGACGGCCACTGTTCATAACCACCATGAAATATGTCTGTGTCACATACTGTCACTTTAAGGTAGATAACCGAACTTGCCTCTTGATTTTGAATTTGTGGCAGCTCTACTCTCGGTTGTAGGGTAGGTGCAATTGACTTGATTAGTTTTAGTTGATCAGAGATCATGGCTTTTATCTCTTCGAATTTGGCGCAAGCCTAGGATTTAAAATTTTCTGGTAGATCTGAGTCGTCAGATTCTACGATTGCGTCATATGCCGCTTGGAGACGTGTCCAGAAATTGTCTAGATTTTCTTCTTTAATTTCCAATACCGATTCAGAATCACCTTGAATTGGTGAAGATGGAAATCGAGTGCAGTATCGAATTAGACTGTCACTCTCTGAAATAAATTTGGTGTATGAAATATCTTTCATCGTTTTTTGTTTTTTAGCACCTTGTTTTGAGCGTGCAGCTTCTGCAGGTGTACACGAACTTTTTTCGTCTGGAATCATCTTTGAAACTTTTAATGACTGTATTGTTTTAGATTCTTTTGAATCTGAGCTCATTTAGAAAATGTATTGAAGCAATTTAAAGTGTCTAAGTGCAAACTAGACTGGTAGATGTTCAGAAAAAGTTTTGTATATAATACAGAGAATAGAAGACTCTTTTGTATGCAAGAGTTTCAAAGAGAATCAATAAAACCAATGGCTTTTTGATAACCAAATTTTCTAAAATATTTTCGTGTATATATGTATATGTACTTATGTGTTTGGACGAGAACTCTGTTGCGTAATGAAGAGTTTTGAACCAAATTAATATAACAATAACGCGTCCAATTTCCGTGTATAACCGTAAGTGAAGCCGAAAACTCTTGTAGGTTAAGAAGAGTTTTTCAAACGAAATACGTAATTTACGCGTGTTCAGTATTTACTTCAATTAGGTTTAATTTAGTTTTAATTATTTATATATTTTTTTTGTAACATATATATATATATATATTAACGTTATTTAAAAAAAAATTGTTTTTTCGGTTTTAGGTTTTTGGAGAGGCGCTCTTAGAGGTGTCTAGGAACCTATTTTTCAGAGCACCAAACGAATTTTTTTTATCCATTGATGCATTGATGTTTGACGATGAATATCTCGTAAACGCTTAACTTAATCGAAAAATCATAAGAGACCATTTTTATAGAGTTTCCAAAACTATGAGTTTCATCATTCATAATAATTTTTTTTTCATTGAGTTATAAAATTCATAACAAATAAAAAATTTCTCAAAAACAATCAAACTTTAACTGTTAATATCTTTTAAACGGTTGGGTTTACGAAGAAATCATAACAGACCTTTTTTCTAGAAAATCTAAGGATAAAATATCTTGTTTCAAGTAGTTGGAAGCGAGATATAAGTTTTCTATCCGATAATAAACAAAAATAGAAAACTGTATGTAGGAGTACCTTCCCTTTACAATAAAAACTCATGCTTGGAGAGGCTTTCTTAGGTGTCTAGGAACCTATTTTTCCGAGTACCAAACGAAAAAAAAATTTTTTTGATCACCGTAATATATATATATATATATATTGTATGTATATATGTACATATATAATATTTATTTTGTTATATATATCTTGTATTTTGTCGGTCAAAGAACAAGTATTATATGCTCGTTTGTATATATGTATATATGAATATATACGAGCGCTGCTATATATATTTCTGGCCTAAGAATGAAAATACGAATATTTATCAACGAAAATGGTTTTATTGTTTTTCAAAAAATTTTCCATCAAGATTTATACACTTTTGCATGCGCTCAAACCAATTTTCGAAGCACTTTTTCCACTCCGATTGAGACACCTCCAAAACATGGTTTTTGAATGCAACAGCATCTTCTGGCGACGAAAATCGTTGACCACGCATTATTTTCTTGATGTGTGGGAATAAAAAGAAGTCATTGGGTGCCAAGTCAGCGCTGTCCGTCGGATGACCCATCAATTCGATGTTTTGGCCGGTCAAAAAGGCGCTGGTTTGAGCCGATGTGTGAGAGCTCGCATTGTCATGGTGCACAATGATTCGTCTTCTCTTGTTCGTTTTTCGAATTTCTCCGAAGACTTCAGGCAAACAAATGGTGGTGTACCACTCAGAATTGACCGTCCTACGTTGCTCAAGCGGAACAGTCGCCACATGACCAGTTTTGCCGAAGAAACAGGCGACCATTTGCTTCGAAGTGCTTTCGGGCTCATACGCATAGATCCTTGATTCGTCACCTGTGACGATCTTATAAACGTCTTTTGAAGCACTACGATTGTATTTCTTCAGCATTTCTTTACACCAGTCCACACGAGACTTTTTTTGAGCGATTTTCAAATTGTTCGCGATCAAGAACAAACCTTTTTTACGGCCAGGTGTTCATGCAATATCGAATGTATGCTGATGGGAGAAATGCATAGGCATGCCTCTATCTGAAGGTATGTTACATGACGGTCTTGCATTATCAGTTCACGTACGGCATCGATGTTTTCTGGCACAACGGCTGTTTTTGGACGACCTTCACGGAATTCGTCTTTGAGCGAGCGTCGGCCACGATGGAATTCGTTGTATCAGTCTTTCACAGTGCTATAGGATGGTGCTTCATAGCCATACAAAGATTTTAGTTCATCGATGCACTCTTGTCGTGATAATCCACGTCGAAAGTTGTGAAAAATGATCGCACGAAAATGTTCACGAGTTAATTCCATTTTTTGGCCGAGATGAATTTTTTAATTCCCTGTAAATAAAACAATTCACGATTAAATGACAAAACGTTCTGAGTGATGTTATGCTAAAAAATGTCAAACTTTCCAATGGTGGCTCCTCATACTGGTGCTCCTCATACCAAATTGGCGTATATATTAATAATCTTTAATGAAACACAATCTTCAGTGTCACATTCAGAACTAGTTTTCTTTATTTTCTTATATTGTCACTAAGCATAAATAACATAGAGCTTATTCTAATTTCTCTTATTATTAAATATTATGTTGTCACGATAAGTTCTCTTAATACTCTTATATTTAATGTTGTTGTAGCATCATACCTAATTTGTATGTATGTATGTATGTATGTAAGTATGTATTTATGTATGTATGTATGTATGTATGTATGTATGTATGTATCTATGTATGTATGTATGCATACATTACTCCTCCACCACTAGAATTAACAGTACCTGGTAATTCAAAATGTAAATAAAATTTTATGTTAACAATTATTCTTTCTTTTAACTTGGGTTTTATATATTTTTTTAAATTTATTATCCTTAGACAGTAAATAGTTTCCCTCCTGTGTATAATTTGTAATTTTTTTATACTTAGGTTTTGATTTGCTTACTCTATTATTATTTACAATGTTGTTTGCAAAACTGTCCGTTTCTACCCTATTAGTTTTTTGGTTTAACACATTTATTCTTTTAGATTTTCTCTCATGTACAATTTTGGTAAGTTTAGATATATCTTCTTGTGAAATTATATTATTTAAAAGATCTATTGGTCGATATTTGGTAGTACTATGAATAGTGTTGTTGTATGTTCTTCTTCTTTACTGGCGTAGACACCGCTTACGCGATTATAGCCGAGTCAACAACAGCGCGCCAGTCGTTTCTTCTCTTCGCTACGTGGCGCCAATTGGATATTCCAAGCGAAGCCAGGTCCTTCTCCACTTGGTCCTTCCAACGGAGTGGAGGTCTTCCTCTTCCTCTGCTTCCCGCGGCGGGTACTGCGTCGAATACTTTCAGAGCTGGAGTGTTTTTATCCATCCGGACAACATGACCTAGCCAGCGTAGCCGCTGTCTTTTAATTCGCTGAACTATGTCAATGTCGTCGTATATCTCGTACAGCTCATCGTTCCATCGAATGCGATATTCGCCGTGGCCAACGCGCAAAGGACCATAAATCTTTCGCAGAACCTTTCTCTCGAAAACTCGCAAAGTCGACTCATCCGTTGTTGACATCGTCCAAGCCTCTGCACCATATAGCAGGACGGGAATTATGAGTGACTTATAGAGTTTGGTTTTTGTTTGTCGAGAGAGGACTTTGCTTCTCAATTGCCTACTTAGTCCAAAGTAGCACCTGTTGGCAAGAGTTATCCTGCGTTGGATTTCTAGGCTGACATTATTGGTGGTGTTTACGCTGGTTCCAAGATAGACGAAATTATCTACAACTTCAAAGTTATGACTGTCAACAGTGACGTGAGTGCCAAGTCGCGAGTGCGACGACTGTTTGTTTGATGACAGGAGATATTTCGTCTTGCCCTCGTTCACTGCCAGACCCATTTCTTTTGCTTCCTTGTCCAGTCTGGAGAAAGCAGAACTAACGGCGCGGGTGTTGAGGCCGATGATATCAATATCATCGGCATACGCCAGCAGTTGTACACTCTTATAGAAGATGGTACCTTCTCTGTTGAGTTCTGCATCTCGAACTATTTTCTCCAGAAGCAGGTTGAAAAAGTCGCACGATAGGGAATCGCCTTGTCTGAAACCTCGTTTGGTATCGAACGGCTCGGAGAGGTCCTTCCCGATTCTGACGGAGCTTTTCGTGTTGGTCAACGTCAGCTTACACAGCCGTATTAGTTTTGCGGGGATACCAAATTCAGACATCGCGGCATAAAGGCAGCTCCTTTTCGTGCTATCGAAAGCAGCTTTAAAATCGACGAAGAGGTGGTGTGTGTCGATTCTCCTTTCACGGGTCTTTTCCAAGATTTGGCGCATCGTGAATATCTGGTCGGTTGTTGATTTACCAGGTCTAAAGCCACACTGATAAGGTCCAATCAGTTTGTTGACGGTGGGCTTTAATCTTTCACACAATACGCTCGACAGAACCTTATATGCGATGTTGAGGAGGCTAATCCCACGGTAGTTGGCGCAGATTGTGGGGTCTCCTTTTTTATGGATTGGGCATAGCACACTTAAATTCCAATCGTTGGGCATACTTTCGTCCGACCATATTTTACAAAGAAGCTGATGCATGCACCTTATCAGCTCTTCGCCGCCGTGTTTGAATAGCTCGGCCGGCAATCCATCGGCCCCTGCCGCTTTGTTGTTTTTCAGACGGGCAATTGCTATTCGAACTTCTTCATGGTCGGGCAATGGAACGTCTGCTCCATCGTCATCGATTGGGGTATCGGGTTCGCTTTCTCCTGGTGCTGTGCGTGCACTGCCATTCAGCAGGCTGGAGAAGTGTTCCCCCCATAATTTAAGTATGCTCTGGGCATCGGTGGCTAGATCACCTTGAGGGGTTCTACAAGAGTATGCTCCGGTCTTGAAACCTTCTGCAAGCCGCCGCATCTTTTCGTAGAATTTTCGAGCATTACCCCTGTCGGCCAGCTTATCAAGCTCTTCGTACTCACGCATTTCGGCCTCTTTCTTTTTCTGTCTACAAATGCGTCTCGCTTCCCTCTTCAACTCTCGGTATCTATCCCATCCCGCACGTGTTGTGGTCGATCGTAACGTTGCGAGGTAGGCAGCCTGTTTTCTCTCCGCTGCAACACGGCACTCCTCGTCGTACCAGCTGTTCTTTTGCGCTTTCCGAAAACCAATGGTTTCGGTTGCAGCTGTACGTAAGGAGTTTGAAATGCCGTCCCACAGTTCCCTTATACCGAGTTGTTGACGAGTGCTCTCAGAGAGCAGGAGTGCAAGCCGAGTAGAAAAACGTTCGGCTGTCTGTTGTGATTGCAGCTTCTCGACGTCGAACCTTCCTTGTGTTTGTTGGCGTGCGTTTTTTGCTGCACAGAGGCGGGTGCAAATTTTGGCTGCAACAATATAGTGGTCCGAGTCGATGTTAGGACCTCGGAGCGCACGCACATCTAAAACACTGGAGACGTGTCTTCCGTCTATCACAACATGATCGATCTGGTTGGTGGTTTTTCGATCCGGAGACAGCCAGGTAGCTTGATGTATCTTCTTATGCTGGAATCTAGTACTACAGATAACCATATTTCGGGCCCCGGCGAAGTCGATCAGCCTCAACCCATTTGGGGATGTTTCCTCGTGGAGGCTGAATTTACCGACCGTAGTGCCAAAGATACCTTCTTTGCCCACCCTGGCATTGAAGTCGCCAAGCACGATTTTGACATCGTGGCGGGGGCATCTCTCATAAGTGCGCTCCAAGCACTCATAAAAGGCATCTTTGGTCACATCGTCCTTCTCTTCCGTCGGGGCGTGGGCGCAAATCAGCGATATGTTGAAGAACCTCGCTTTGATGCGGATTGTGGCTAGACGTTCATTCTCCGGAGTGAATGAAAGTACTCGGCGACGGAGTCTCTCTCCCACCACGAATCCAACACCAAACTTGCGCTCCTTTATATGGCCACTGTAGTAAATGTCACAAGGACCTACTCGTCTCTGTCCTTGTCCCGTCCATCGCATTTCTTGGACGGCGGTGATGTCAGCCTTTATCTTTACGAGGACATCTACCAGCTGGGCAGCGGCACCTTCCCAATTAAGGGACCGGACATTCCAGGTGCACGCCCTCAAATCATAGTCCTTATTTCGTTTGCCATGGTCGTCATCAAAAGGGGGGTCTCTCATCCGAGGCTGTTTAAACTTTTGCATTGGGGGTGTTTTTTTACGTGGCGGGTCCCAAACCCAGCGCACAACCCTATGCAGGGGGTGTTTCGCCTTCTCACTTTAGCTCGCCTTCAAACGGATGTTCTTAGGCTACCCAGAGGATACTTGGTCAAAGACCGGAAGTCGTGAGCTGCTTGAGTCATATGTAAAAGAATCGTTTCTGGCCACTCCCAAGTGAATGGCGATCAGAGAACTTTCCTCACTCGCGTGAACTTCTACACATGACCCCATCCTCCGTTGTTGTATGTTACTATTGCTTTATATACATTTTCCATGATATCATCTTTATTATTAGGATCTGCATTGAAAAGTCGAATGTGTTCGTTTAGAGTACCATGTAATCTTTCTACGTCTTCATTACCAGTTTTCAAATAAGCTGTTGTTGTGTGGAAGTTTATCTGTTGGTCCTTTAAAAATTCCCTAACTACAGCAGTATCTAGCTCATTGTCGAAAACTATTAACTTTGGTTTACCTAAATATTGTATTCTCTGCTTGAGTGCCTTCAGTATCGATACCCAGGTCCTGTCTTCCAGGTTGTAAGGCGTATTTCGTAAGTTTATCTATACTTGTAAGATACATCGTGCCGCGTTGTGGATACCATATATCAAAATGAACGATATCATTGTGCCTTTCTGGTGTAGATGTAATGTTAAAGCTATGCTTTATTGGGGTCCTATCGAATTTCGCAAGTTTACATATTTCGCAACTGTTAATGTATTTTTGTATTTCTTTCTGCAACTTAGGGTAGTAGTAAACTCTTCTCAATTCTTCATAAACTTCGTTAATACCTCTATGATTATTTTTAATGTGCGTATTTTGTATTAATTGTAAAAGCTTTTCTCTCTCAATTATATCTTCTAAGATTGAATGTGCTTTTAACACCTTTAAGCTTTTGTTTCTCGCAAAATATTTAATATACAAAGATTGGAATTCTTTGTATAATTAAATATTTTGGCAATAAACTACTGCAAGTCCTTTCGCAGGTAGTTTTTCTCGCAGGAAATCCAAAAGGGCATCATTGTTTGTTACTTTTAAGCAGTGTCGAATTTTAGTTTTGAACATAATTTTTGTTGAACAAGAATTCGTATTTGAATTTTGAATAAATAATTGATTTTTAAATAAAATAATTGGTTGTTCAGTTATTTTAATGTAGTCAGTACCATCGCTTTCTGCGCTATGTACTGTGTTAACATCTTCATCGAATAATTCATTTAGATTAATTACTATTTCACTATTTAATGATTCATAATTTAACCTACTTAGGCCGTCTGCGATTACGTTTTCTTTTCCTTTTATATAACTAATATCAAAATCGAACTCATTTAGCTTAATTTTCCATCTTTGGATTTTAGCATTTGGTTCTTTTATATTGTGAAGCCAAACTAATGGACGGTGGTCTGTTTTGATTACAAACCTACGACCGAAAAGATATGGGCGAAAATATTTCGTTGCCCACACTATGGCTAATAACTCCTTTTGAATTGTGCTGTAATTTTTTTCGTGACCGTTTAAAGTACGGCTGGCAAAGAAACAGCTTTATTTCCTTGCATAAGTGCGGCTCCTAATGCAAAATTACTGGCATCAGTAACAAGCGTAAAAGTTTTATTAAAATCAGGATGAATAAGAATAGGATAATTTTTAAGCAATATTTTTAATTTTTCAAAAGCCGCTATATAATCTTTATCACAAGTATTAACTTTCATTCCTTGTTTGAGGTATTTGATGAGATGGTGAGCTATTTTGGAGTAATCCTTAATAAAACGTCTGTAAAACCCAGTTATACCCAAAAATGATTTTATTTCTTTTTGTGTTTTAGGTAATAGTATTTTTTCTATGGTTTCAAGTTTCTTAGGGTTTGGTTTAATGCCTTCAGCAGTTACTAAATGACCCAAAAACTCAGTTTCTTTTGAGAGGAATTTACACTTGTCAACTTGTAATTTCAAATTGGCTTGACCCAAACGTTTCAAAATTTTGTCTATTGCTTCTAAATGTTCTTCTATACTAGTTGAAAAAATCAGAACGTCATCTAAATAAACTAAGCACATTGAACCAATGTATTCTTTCAATACATGGTTAATCATACGTTGGAAAGTAGCCGGCGCATTACGAAGGCTAAATGGCATACGCACAAATTCATAATGCCCAGTGGCTGTAGAAAAAGCTGTTTTTGAAATGTCATCGGGATGTACTTCTATCTGATGAAATCCCTTGGCTAAATCAAGAGTAGAGAAATATAAACACTTTCCTAGTTTGTCGAATATATCGTCAATATTTGGCATAGGAAATCTGTCTTCAACAGTAATATCGTTTAACTTTCGATAGTCAATCACTATACGCCATTTTTGTTCATTGGAAGAATCTAATTTTTTTGGAACTATCCATATTGGGCTATTATATGGACTACTTGAATGCCTAATTATGTTTTGTTTTAACATATTTTCAATCTGGTGTTGTTGTTGTTGTTGTTAACGGTTACCTAGTCCCCGTTAGGATGGTGAGGGTTACTTGTGTTGTCGTCGAGGTCATCTAACGGTAGGCCCAGGAAACGTGCTGTTTCGACGGGGTCGGACCAAAGGGAGGAGGGTGTTAGATGGGTAGGGTTTGTAGGGCATGCAAAGAGGTGGTCAGTGTCATGCGGAGACTCGTTGCATGCTGGACATATATTGGGTATGTCAGGGTCGATTCTGGATAAGTAGGAGTTTAACCTGCTACAATATCCGGAACGAAGTTGCGCTAGGGTCACTCGCGTTTCTCGCGGCAACTGGAGCTCCTCGTCTGCAATAGGTGGTGGTTTGACTCCAAGAACGCCATTCACGGGAAGGGAGTCGATGAAGGTGTTGATGGCTCCACTGTGAATGGCGGCCAGTGCCTGTCGATAATTCGTTGCGTCCGAAGTCTGGTCGGCGTACTGTTCAATGTCGTCGACATAGTCGAGGAATGACCTCTTGATGCTCCTGGGAGGCGGTTCCGCGCCAAGCAGGTGGCTGCAGGGGTGATTCCTACGGAAACAACCCAGCA
The DNA here is from genome assembly GCA_037783105.1 of Bactrocera zonata. Classification (NCBI taxonomy): domain Eukaryota; kingdom Metazoa; phylum Arthropoda; class Insecta; order Diptera; family Tephritidae; genus Bactrocera; species Bactrocera zonata. Next base: position 189,972 of record JBAWJQ010004578.1, on the reverse strand, counting down.
GGAACTGCCTGGAGAGGAGTTGATTATGCTCCTTTACAGGTAGCATACTTGTCTCACTGTGGAGGTGTTCAATGGGAGACATCAAGAGGCATCCCGTCGTAGTCCGGAGTGCAGTATTTTGGCAGGTCTGGAGTTTCCTCATCTGCGTACCACTGCATCCAGGCGACCATATCGGCGCTGCGTAGTTGAGGACCGGCCGGCCGATTGCCTTGTAAGTTGCCAACAACGTTTCTTTGTCTTTTCCCCATGTGCTGCCGGCTAGCGACTTGAGGATTTTGTTGCGGCTCTGTACCTTGGCGATAATCGCGGTCGTATGGGGAGAGAAGGAGTATAGACTATCGAGAGTTACGCCTAAAATCTTAGGGTTATTGACAGTCGGGATTTTGACGCCATCGACCGCAATATTAAGTTCAAGTTTATACTCCTTCGTCCAGTTAGTAAATATGGTCGCTGTGGATTTGGTGGGTGAAAGTTTGAGGTTTCGTGCAGTGAGGAAACGAGAAAGGTCGGAGAGGTAGCTGTTTACTTTCGAACACATGCCATCGATTCCATTGCCCGACGTCATTATCGTGCAGTCATCTGCGTACGAGGTTATGGAAACCCCTCTGGTGGTTGAGGAAGTTTCGAGATGTAGAAGTTAAACAGTAGCGGGGAGAGGACACCACCCTGCGGAACCCCCTGTTTAATTCTTCTCAGTTTAGATGTTTCGCCTCGAAATAGTACGGATGACTGACGACCGTTCAGATAGTTCATGGTCCACCTCTTTAGCCCTGGAGGGAGAGTGGTTTTTTCGATGTCCTGCAGTAGCGTTGTGTGATTGACCGTGTCAAAAGCTTTTGACAGGTCCAACGCTACGAGGATCGTTCTTTCGCAGGGTGGTTTCTGGTTGAGGCCACGAACTATCTGGGCGTTTATGACGCTAAGTGCTGTGGTGGTGCTGTGCACTTTACGGAATCCATGCTGGTGGCTGGCTAGACTCAGGTGGTGAGTGAAGGTCGGGAGTAGCAAGGCTTCTAGTGTCTTCACTACTGGGGAGAGGAGAGTTATCGGACGATAGGACTCCCCTTTGTTGGCGGGTTTCCCACGTTTCAGTAGTGGGACCACTCTTCCGACTTTCCACACATCGGGTATTTGAAGAGTGGTGAGCGACAGGTTGAAGACCTTGGTGAGATATTTTACTCCCGTCGAGCCTAGATGCTTTAACATTAGCATATTGATTCCGTCAGGGCCAATGGATTTAGACGATTTTGCCTTGTTGATGACACCCTGAACCTCCTCATCGGTGAAAGTAAGTGGCGCGCAGTTGTTTGGCATTTTGCGCAGCCGTCGGTTAACACATCTCTTAGCTTTGTCTACCGAAGGGTGCAGTGTAAACTGCCGGCTAAAATAGCTCGCGCACTTCTTCGGGTCCGTGGAGGCATGACCATTGAATTGAACTTCAACTCGGTCGTCATGTCTCCTCGGATTAGACAGAGCTTTGACAGTAGCCCAAAGCTTACTCACACCGGTGGAGAGGTTGCAGGACTTCAGGTGCTCTATCCATTTCGTCCGCTTATGTTGATTTACCATGTGCCGAATCTCCAAATTGAGATCCCTTATTCGGGGATCCCCGGGATCGGCATGGCGTAAGGTGTCGCGCTCATTAGCTAGAACCGCTGCTTCGGCTGGGAAATTGGGGCGGATTTCCGCTAATCTTCCAGCCGGGATGAAGCGGGCGGTAGCTGCTGCGATCACCTTGCGGAATTGACGTTCGCCAACGCATACGTCCGTAGGAATGGGTAGAGCGTTGAAGGTGCTGTCAGTAAATTCCGTGAAGCCGACCCAGTTAGCTTTTTTAAAGTTAAGGAAGGTACGGTTGTCCACGGAAACGAAATCGGGAGGCTTCTCGATCGAGATAATTATGGGCAGATGGTCTGAAGCGAGAGTTAGCATAGGTCGCCAGGTTATGCTGTTAATCAGACCACCACTAGCAATGGTGATATCTGGCGAGCTATTACAGGTGCCCATAACTTTGGTGGGGGCTTCGTCATTCATTGTGCAGAATGTCGAGCCGTCAATCTGTTCCGCCAGCTCCATCCCCCTACGATCATTTGACAGGCAGGAATGCCAAAGATCGTGGTGCGCGTTAAAGTCGCCTAGTACCATACGGTTTTCACCACGAAGTAGCGCACCCATATTCGGGTGATATCCTGTGGGGCAACATGTAACTGGGGGGATGTATATATTGAATATTTCGAGCTCGACATCGCCTGACCGGATAGCTATGCCCTGACATTCTAGGGTAGTATCCCTTGGGTCGATGTCTTCTTCGATTAGACGGTACTGCACGGTGTTGTGCAATATGAAAGCTAGGCCACCACCACTATCTCGCTCGCGATCTTTACGTATAACGTTGAAACCTGCACAACTCAGAAGATCTGAGCGGCTGTTTAACTTGGTTTCTTGGACCGCAGCTATCGATACACGTTCCCGATTCATAAGTGCAACTATCTCCTCGATCTTGCTCTGGAGTCCGTTGCAGTTGAATTGGAGAAGTCTGGTTTGTCGCGGGTGTCCGTGGGTGATCCTGGGGGTGAGGGAGTGACGTGTAGGTGGTGTTTGTTGCAGCTGCAGAACCCGCAGGGGCGGTTGTCGCACTGGGGTGTTGGTCGGCGACGCCACTGTTGTGAGTTGCGGGGGCAGACTCCTGCAGCATGGGGCAACGTAGGAATCACTCCACTCACGTGTGGTGCGCAGGCCGGAACACGTCGGGAAATGACACCAGCCAGCACAGGAATTGCACTTAACTGATGTGACGTACCGACGTATGACGGCCTGACACACGGAGCAGACTGTGCGAGGGACCAAGAGTTGCTGATTGGATCTCGCACGAGGATTGGAGCGGGATGAAGGTTGGGGGGATAAGTCAGAGTGGGAGCTATGTTGCCTGTTTGAGCTCCTGACCGTTGAGGTCCTCAGATGGCCGCTCTGGTTGAGTGGCGGCGCGGCGCGCGAACTATGTGCAGATTGCACAGCCGTGGAGGCTTGTGTCGCAGTATTGCGCAGGCAACATGGGGCCACGTAACGCGTGGTCCACTCCCTGTGAGTCTTAAGGCCTGAGCAGGTCTTAAGATGGCTCCATCCATTGCATGTGTTACACCTGACCGAGGTGGAATTTGGATGGAGCCTTTTTGCGCAGACGCAGCAGAAAAATTCCTCCGGGCCCAGGTTGGACTCAATGCCAGCACGAGTCAGGAGGATACGGAGCAACCCTGCTGCAAGGCGTTGCTCCAATGACGACAAACACAAATAATTACTCACCGATCCAAACGGGGTCAGATCGCCGAAAAAACAGCCCTTGGTCGGATGAAATCCGAGTCAATTCCGGTGCGTAGAACCGGCTGTCTTGGGAATTGTTGGAATTGAATTTCAATCTGGTCATTAACTTCTGCTTTATGTACCTCAGGGTACCTATATAATTTGGAATACACTGGCATATCATGCTTCGTTAGAATTCTATGCTTTATTTCATTGGTAAAAGTTAAATTATCGTTCTTGTTGTAAAATACATGTTTATACTTTTTAATTATATTAGTTAATTTTTCCTTTTCATATTTTTCGAGATGATCTGCTTGGATTTGAGATAATATATCGGGTTTTTCAATTTCGCAATTATAAAAGCAGTTATCTTTATAAGCTAATTCATTATAATCTTCTTCCTCTTTAGATAAACACATTGTTATTACAGCATTACTTGTAATTAATTGTCTACGAGGTATATTTATTATGCAGTTTAAATTTTGTAAAATATTATTACCTATAAGTCCATCAAAATTTTCATTGAACGCGTATTCTAAAAATTCGCAATTATAATCTTTTATATTAAATTCACGAAATATGGGAAATTTGCAAAGTTTTGTAATTATTATCTCTCTACTTAATGCTTTTGCTACTACGTTTACATTTTGCTTCAAATTCGGATGACATATACCAGGGTTAATTATACTGAATTCAGCACCAGTATCAATTATAAATTTTAATTTTTTTATAGGATTATTAATTATTATATATGGAAGTTTTGATTGCCTGCTATTGGAAAATTTACGTTCGAATTTCCTATTTCCATTGGTTCGTCTTGTTGATTATTGTTTCTCATATTAGGTGCATTTTGACTTCTTAAAATCGGCTGTCTAAATTGGTAATCATAATTATTATTATTAGAATTTGGTTTATTTCTATTTGTGTTTTGTGAGTAATTGATCCGCTTCGTTTGACTGGTAAAATTTGAATTTCCTAGGTTATCATTACATGGATTATAATTTGTATTAGAATAATGTGGATTTTGATATGGCAAATTTTGTTGGGTCTCAAAATGCTGATTATGTTTATTACTCATACTTGTAAAATTAAACGACTTCCTTTGAAAGGAATTGTTTTGGTTATTAGAATTATTGCTAAAGTTAGTTCTTATATTTGTATTCAAATAGTCTCTTTTTGCAGGTCCAAACTGTGTAAAATTTTGATGCTTTGCATCTAGTATAATTTTAAATGCGTCTCTGGCGAATATCATAGTACGTGTTGGTTCAGGAAGATGGTCCCTAAAAGTCTTAAGTGAAATTCTGTTTACTTCTTCAGTCGTATAAGTAGTGTCGCCATGAGTTAAATTTCTATTATGTATTCTGTTTGCCAGTTTATTTATTTTAAAATAATAATTTTCAATTGTTCCATGTAATCTGCAAGTTTTTAATTCGTCCATTAAGTCATTACTACTGTATTTTTCGCCAAAATTTTTTGTTAAAATTTCTTTCAAAATGTGCCACGAATTTGCGTTAGAGTGTCTGTGTATGGCTTCCCTAGTTTTGCCAACACATTTGTTTTTAATATACCCAAAAAGTATATTTTGATTAGTATTATCAAATTCTAGAATAGGTGGGAGAATATTTTCAACCTGATCTATATAATCTGGCAACTGATTAGTATCATTGCCGTCAAAACTTTCAATATTTTTTATGCAAGTTAAAGCTAGGTTAAATCTAATTATTTGTAACGCTTCCATAGCTAAATATTTAATTCAATTTATGTGTGTGTAAAAGCGAAACTAATATATTGTTAAAAGAAGAAACGAGAGAAAGTACTATTAAATAAAATAAAATATATTTACATATATATATATACATATATATATATATATATATATATATATATATGTATATACTTATGTTTATGTTTGTAAATCCTGTGTTTTTGCTGTTACTCTTGCTGCCTTGCTGGACGTTTGTTTCTGCTGTATTAAGCTCCAGTTGATTGCAGTTGTTGTTATTTTAGTTTCGTCAAATATAAATGCACAATTATTGTTTTTGTTTTATGATTTCTCTGCTGCACTGAAAAGTTTTGTTGAGTTTCCCTTTTGAAACGTCTTGGATAATATAGGCACCGTTTCAAAGAGATTTAAAGTTCCTTTCACCTTCACAGAGGTCGCAAATTCATAGTCATCCGCTTTTAACCGCGACTATCTGACCTTCATAGAGGACACAAGAACCGTTGCATCCAGCTAGTTGTTTGTGTTTTTCGATGAGTTCCTCTAATCCTCTTATTTTCGAATGTGCACGTTTTATACTTTTCTTTATTTAGTTCGGATTTTTTTTTTATATTTATTTTATTATTAATACGTCTTTTATTTTGTAGTTGCTATTCTTTTATAATATATACTACTCCTTTGCTTATTTAGTGCTTTAATTGTTTTGCTCAGCACGATTTACGAAAAGATTGTTTGATTTAAAGAACTAAATTTTTGCTCAGCGGCTAATTAGAAATATTTCTCACATATTATTTTTGTTTTTAATTATTTTAGGGTGTTGCGTTTCGCGTTGATTGTTGTTGTTGTTGTTTTTTTTTTTTTTTTTTACAAAAAAAAAATCGACCACGTGGTACTTTTTCAGTATTTTCTTCAGTGGTACTGTTTCCTCGTCGAGTTTGTCACGTCACGTATGTCACGTCACGTGATCTTTATGCTGTCTTGTGGATCCCGTTTCTTTGCCCAGGTATCACCTTGCTTGCCCTTGGAATAGCTAGAGGTCACCGTCAACCACACATGATACGGAATTTGTAAGTTTTATAAAAGTTATCAATTTAAAGAAAACCTATAACTTCCCACAAACTGTTAAGCTTATTTTATTTAATTTCACTGTTTTGACAATGTTTAGTTTTTACACACTTTTTAAGCGTTTTTTTTTTCTTTTTTGTTTTTTTTTTTTTAGCACTGGTACAATTGTTTTCTTCTTTTTTTTGTTTTTTTTCAACTTTTATTCAAACACAAAAGTCTATTTATTTATAAATATATATATTAAGAATTTTAAAATTTGACTCTGATCAAAAATATTATTCTTAATAAGAAGTTTTCCTCGTCGCCATTAATATTCTTTAATGAAACACAATCTTCAGTGTCACATTCAGAACTAGTTTTCTTTATTTTCTTATATTGTCACTAAGCATAAATAACATAGAGCTTATTCTAATTTCTCTTATTATTAAATATTATGTTGTCACGATAAGTTCTCTTAATACTCTTATATTTAATGTTGTTGTAGCATCATACCTAATTTGTATGTATGTATGTATGTAAGTATGTATTTATGTATGTATGTATGTATGTATGTATGTATGTATGTATCTATGTATGTATGTATGCATACATTACTATATACAAATACGTTTTCAATGGGGGTGTTGAGAAAATGTATCGAGAAATAATCGTACATAAAGATGATCAAAATTTTCAGCGAATTATTTTCCGAAAATCTCCCAATAGTCCACTTCGCGACTTTAAATTAAAAACAGTTACCTTTGGCGTAAACTGTGCCCCATACCTCGCCATTCGTACACTCTGACAATACAAGTGTTGAAGACACAAACGTATGTAGACGACATTCTGTCTGGAAGCCACAATCTTCCACAAGCATACGAGTCGCTAGCACAAGTGACACAAGCGCTCAATACAGCAGGGTTTCCGTTGAGAAAGATAACGGCGAACCCCCCTAATATTTTAAAAGACATACCTAAAGAAAATCTTTTAGACACTTATTTCCTTAAATTCGAAAAGGAAAGCACAACAAAAACTTTGGGTATACAATAGAATGCGATATCTGACCAGTTTTCATACACTAATGAGTCAATGTCCGCACTATCAGCTATAACAAAGAGGCAAATTTTATCCTCGGTGGCAAAACTTTCGCCAATTATGATACAAGCAAAAATTCTAATACAAGAATTGTGGCTAGACGGAACTGACTGGGATGAACAAGTGAAACCACTTCGTTTAGAAAAGTGGTCCCAGTTCGCGGGTAATCTGAATGATATCTCACAGATACAAATACCACGATGGATAAATTATGCCCCAGAGCACAAAGTCGAACTACATGGCTTCTGTGATGCCTCTGAAAAGGCATATTGTGCCACCATCTATGTGCGCACACAATCTGATACAGCGACCACCAGTCACCTACTGGTAGCCAAAGCAAAGGTAGCTCCGCTAAAAACAATGAGTCTGCCACGACTGGAACTATGTGGTGCGCTACTACTAGCCAAACTAGTATCCATGGGGCAAACGCATCTAAATATGACCAAATATAAATTTTATCCATGGTCTGATTCCGAAATCGTATTAGCCTGGTAAGAAAAACCTCCACATGCATGGAAGACGTATATTTCCAATCGAACGTCTCAAATCCTTGACCTAGTGGGATCAGCCACTTGCTGGCAATCCTGCTGACCTAGGTACAAGGGGGTGCAAGCCTCTGCACCTTGCTGGAATGGCCATCGATGGTTAATAGAATCCCCTGATTCCTCGTCACGATCGCCCATACGTAATATAATTGCCCCCTAAACTCGAAAAATCGACTCTTTTCACACGACATTGGAGGATACTGACATCCTTGAGCGATTTTCCTCATACCCTCGAGCCCTCAGGGTAATCGCTTACATGCTCAACTTCATAGAGCGACTCAAACTTAGAATTAAGGGAATACGCACAGTATATCCCCAAGGCGATACATTGACGCACCTAGACCTAGAAAAGGCAAAGGTCGCTCTTATCACTTATACTCAGTCGCGCCACTTCAGCTGCGAGATGTCACTACTAAGAGAATCGAAGCCGATTGACAAAAAGAGCTCACTCTTAGTACTAAATCCATTTCTGGATACGAAAGGTCTGCTTCGTGCTAATGGTCGGCTTGCTAACTCAAGCCTGACATATAACGAACGCCATCCTCTAATAATACCAGAGAAGTCTCGACTTGCAACATTGCTACTCAAGTATGTACATATACTAATGTTGCACGCGGAACATCGCCTAATGCAATATATAATCCGCCAAGAGTTCTATATTCCCCGGCTTAAGCCTAAAATAAAAAAGTGCATTTTCAGGTGCAAGATCTGCACTATGCATAAACAGAAAATGAGGACGCAGATTATGGCAGCCTTTCCACCGGAACGCTGCAACTTCGCTCTGCCTTTCACTATCACAGGTGTTGATTTTGCTGGGCCTTTTCAGATAAAGGCGCCCATGCTAAGGTCTCCTACCCTAATGAAAGGCTACGTGCTGTCTTTGTCTGTTTTACGACAAAAGCAGTGCACCTCGAGCTATGTACTAATCTGACAAAAGAGGCTTTTCTCGCGGCATTTGCTCGCTTCGTCGGACGACGCGGTTTTCCGTCCAAACTTATGAGCGACAATGGAAAAACCTTTATCGGAGCTCAAAGAGCCACAGAAAAACAGTTTGTGGACTTTATTAAACAAGTCTCCCCTGAGATTGTACAAAGGTATGCCCCCCAAGGCATTAATTGGCAATTCATTCCCCCAAGAGCTCCTCATATGGGTGGTTTATGGGAATCAGCTGTAAAAAGCTTCAAATCCCACTTAAAAAAGGTCGCTGGAAACTACAAATTTAATTACGAAGAATTTACAACTCTATTAATTCGCATTGAAGCCGTTCTCAATTCACGGCCACTAACAACACTCTCGCAAGATCCCTCAGATCTCACAGCCCTAACACCAGGGCACTTTCTCAAAGGAGCACCCTTTCTGGCCACACCTGAGCCAGGCGTGGAGTCGCTATCCTTATTAAATCGATGGGAGAGAATTAAAATTCTCCATCATAACTTCAGTCGCAGATGGAAAGAAGACTATTTAAAGGACCTCCACAAGAGGTATCGATGGAAAACATCAGAAAATGCGCCAAAGCTTGGAGATTGTGTACTTATTAACGACGATTGTCTCCCACCTACTGAGTGGCGACTTGGCCGAATAGAAAAGCTCCATTATGGCTCAGACGGCCACATCCGCGTCGTTGATCTCCATACTCAAAGCGGAATACTCACCAGACCGCTGGTTAAATTATGCTTTCTACCAACCGCGGATAATAACGAAAATCCGATACTAAACAATCCGAACATAATGCCGTAACGCAAATGAAAATAAATCAATAAAATCGCAACCCGCAACCAACCGTTAACAATAACAATAAAAATTACAAAAAAATGGTCGGTCAATACGACGACCCAGTCATGCCACATAACGTGGCACAATCACACATTCTATTTATATACTACCATGTATATTCAAATACAATTTCTTATAGAGTTCAAGATGGACGTGGACATGCCTACAATCCCAACACCAACTGTTCGGTCGGCCACCAACGGGGCACGTATTGGACCTACTCCTCCGTCCCGCTCAACCAATACTACGGTATCGACTGCCGCTTCTGGTAGTGGCTCACGAGCAGCCCCATCAACGCCATCCGCTCAAGCCGAGCCGCGTCGCATTCGCTATGTCGCCGGAAACATCGACTACAACACTGTGGGCTCTTTAAGGAGCTAATACCGACCCAACGACAGCGTATGGCCCAGGCACATGAGCACTGCCTCACTGCCTGTCGCACACGCATGGGACGCAGGAGTGTATCTCAGCCGATTTATGCCACACGTGTGGCAGACCACATCACACGCTGCTGCACAGGACCCCACGACGCGATGTAGGTCGGCCAGCTGCCCCAAGCACGGGTAGATCACCGCAAGGAGACCGGACGGTACGACGCCGAACTACTGCAGCCCGGCCTGCGCCCCATCAATGGCGTTCGCACCACGTTGCACCAACCAGGCGTCGTCCAAAAGCGCCACAGTATCGCCCCGCTACTGGACTCAGCAACGTGGTGGCCACACTCCAGCAATTGTAGAGATTGCTAGGCTGAATACTCGCCTAGGGGGGCCGGGATGGCTAAATGAGATAAGCCGCCTCCCCCTAATGCCACTACACCAATACACCACACACACAGAACCCACACATCAACAGCACCCACACGCGAGAGGACATCCACACACGCAAACACATATCACACTGTCAAAAGGGTCCACTTCAAAGTTTCAGCCAGTCTCGTTACGATCCGCAAACGAAACGTACGCATCGCCGTTGTGACCTCGCGCCTTTTTTTGATCATCGTGTATTAGCAAAGTCCACACATTGGTCTAAATTAAGATTAACTTGTGTTAATAGTTCCGCAATATTGTTCCAATTGAAAATCGAATCGAAATTAACTGTATTAACCTTAATTTTTATATTTGTTGAGATTTGTACATTAAAGAAGAGCGAATTAAATTCATATTGAATTACCCGTGTAACTTAGGCGCGTGTTTTATTCAAATAAGTGGAAGTGGTAAGTGTCACAAGGATCAAAGTGCATTGGACACTGCTGCTTTAAACAAATGGAAATGTCAGATTGCACCTGGCAATACTTAGTGTTGCCTTTTATACACTTACAGTCTGTCAAGTAAGAGCCGGTCGACTTTAGAGACAGTTAATGTAAGAGTTCGCTCTAATTCCTTCGCGAGACGATAGAGGGAAGCTTTGTCCTTGATGCATTGTCAACAAAGGTTCAGTGTCGTTGATGTTTTGAAAGAGAATCACGTTAAACGCCATGAGCGCAAAGTACGCGTCGCGCTACGAAGCTGTGTTCCTTTGCATTCACCCGAAAAATCGCAATCAGCGGCTGCTAAAATGGGAAAGTCGAAGGCATTTGTACAGAAGTGGATACAGCTATATATAGTGGGTAAAAATATCGATGATTTACCAGAACGAGGTTTAATAGGAAAAGTGAACAAAAAAGATGAAAAAAGAATAGCGAATCTGTTTTCGTGGAATCTTGCTTTAACACTGCGGCAAGCAAAATTAATGGCAAAATGTTTAGATATACATATCTTACGAAACCCGAACCCTTCTTCATACTCATGATCTGAAATGGCGCAACACAATGAAGAAGCCTCTATTGACTGAAAAACTTGTGACAAAGCGACTCGCTTGGGCGCATGAATTGATAGAGATTTTGAAAATGTCATTTTTACTGATGAATGTTCTACATGGGCACTTTCTGTTCTCACCTGATCACGGTCAACTTCCACCAATAGGCTTGTTCAGCGGACCGTATAACATGGAATAAAGGTGGATCTTTGGGGCTGCTTCTCAAAGCAGGAATTCGGCATTTTGTACCTCTTTACTGACAACATAAATGCCGAGAAAATGATAAAAATCTACAAAAAGGCTTTACTGCCATCTGCCAAACGATGGTTCATCAGAAAAAATGAAGATTGGATTCTGCAGGAGGACAACGATCCTAAACACCGCAGCAAGCTCTGTACTCAGTGGAAAACTCAATCTGGCATCGTTACATTGGATTGGCCGTCGCAGTCGCCCGATGCAAACTCTACTGAAAATGTGTGGGCATATATTAAACAGAAGCTTCGTGGAAAACGCACATACACTTTGAAGCAGTTTCCTTACGAAATTCGTCGGATCTGGAGATCCTCGCCACTAGAATACGCCGTCAAATTAGTAGAAAGCATGCCGCGGAGATGCCAGGCAATTATGGATGCCGGTGGTAACTGGACATATTATTGAACAAATTGCATCATTCTTTGTAATGTGTACAATGTATATATAAATATGATCGTTTCATAAAACAATTTTTTTTTTAATTAACACGACCCCTCTCTTACTTGACAGACTGTATGTTCGCGGCTTTTATATATGTATGTAAAAAATATACATATAACTATAATATGTATATTAGAGTGGGTCAATTTGTATGGAGCAATAAAAATGCACCAAGCGGTTATCAAAATCGTAAACTACGATGAGTTCTAAGAAAATTTGCCCAAGAAACCATGGGTCTAAAATCAAAATGGAGCTTCCGATTTTTAACGAGAAACTTTTCATTTTATTTTATTTTTTCAATAAATGAAATGGAAAATAGTAACAACTACTGGAGCCGAAAACATCAAGCAGTGACCGTACAGGGGCTGCTACACCTTCTCATCAGCGTTCTTTTTGTGATGCATATCAAGTTGATCTTAAGATCTCTATATACTTGCAATTTTGAGAAGGTGCTCTACACAAATTTAAAACATTCAAAAATGTTATTGAATCTTAAAAAAAACTAACAAAAGTGGTTATGTCTGGATTTGTTCGAAAGGAAATTCCAAGAGCTTTAGAAGCTGTATAGATAACGGTCTAATTTTGATGTTTAGATTAATGTTAAAAAAGTTTTTTATGAAATTGGCCATTAAATCATCAATACACAAGAAATGTAAAAGCTCATGGGTTTTGTAATTTTAAGAAATAAAACGTTGTGACCCTTAAAAATAAATTAGATATTTATAAAATAATAGTATTTAGATCGGGTTTTAAAAAGCTTCGGTGATCGGACGGGAACCGATGTATTCAGTGTGGTATGGTCGTTGGCCGCTGTGGTCGGTGTGTGTATATGTTACCTATCCACCCATAAAAATTAAAATAATAAATAAAATTTCAAACTTTAATAGCTTCAATCTTCCGCGAAATCCTGTTGCAGTTAACAATATCATTTTATATCTATGTATATGTAAAGCAAAAACTTAACTGTTAAGGGCCAAACAAAATAAAATATACTTCTAAAGTTCAGAATTAATTAGTTTTAAGGTCTTGTTTGCTGTCCATCCTAGATGCTGCGTTTCGACTTGCAACCGTGACTGCCATAACACCATCGCGATTTTTTTCTATAGTTCGGCGTGAAACGCTAGTCCGCAGTTGCACAAAGCGCTCGGTTCCTTGAATATGTGGAGGAATTTGTGGATCCGGAAGTGGAGGATTGTCAAATTCTATGTATTCGAGCAAATGGTCATAGGGTATGTTTGCAGTGAAGGGCGGCTCCGACAAAATGCTATTGTTATCTAAGTTTATCATCTCAACATAATCAGTGCAGTCAAAATTTATAGTTGGTTTTTTGTAAGCTCTTAATTTTGTTGGGTCGTAAAGTTTTTCACGATAGTACAACATTTTTTTTATAGCCCTCTGGCGCACTTCCTTTCTTGCATCAAAAAGTATTGTTAGTAGAACATTTTCTGAATGTGCAAAATATGAGTTATTTTGAACAACATTATTTACAATTTCGCGTAGATTTTGTGGTAAATATTGCGTTGAACAAATATATTTACATAAGAGTGAACTGCCATATATTACCGAGTTGTAATACTTAACATTAAAGTACATAGGTACATAAACTTTCATGACAAACGTTGCTAAAATTCTTAAATTTTCGGATGGTCAATTTGTTGTTACGTACAATTGCAGAAGTCTACTAGCTTTAGTTAACCAACGAGGGTGAACGATGGGTCCAGGTTTCACGTTGCCTAAATCTTCTGGACAAAAACCGTTATGAATCGCGTTGGCTATCCGATACAAGTACTTAACGTTCGTTGAAAGAGTTTTTTCCTATTCTGACGACAAGGAAGGAGACATATTTCCCAGCAAAATACGCTGAAAATCGGGTACAACCTACAAAAAGAACAAGTTACTTATTCAGAACCAAAAATAGAGATCTTTATTAAAGTACTAATTCCTTGCTTACCTGAATCTGTTCACAGGTTTCCATTAATTTTGTCAGAGCTCCACTGTCAGTTCGCGATCCACTTGTAGTTGATTTTTCTAGCGCGCAAAATAAGTGGCGAAAAGGTAACTCATTAAAATGTAACAAGCAAACAAACCAGTGCAATGGTCTGTCTAACAGTACTTCTAATCGTCGTAATATGCCGTTTTCCGTGCCAGTATTGCTGACTTCACCGTCGCAGGAAATACCAACCAGATCGAAAAGAGCTAAGTTCTTGTTCACAAAGAAGTCATATTGTTTTGTACCAGCGTCCTCAGCATTGAGTGTTAAATGACCCAAGAGTTTGGTTTTAGGTTCTCGCACAACCACGATGTGAGATTCTTTAACCACTTTTGAGTGAAGCTTATGATTAACCTTCTCCATTGTCAATGATTCATCTTTTCTGCCATCAAATGAGAATGCTAGCACGCTGGAATCCCTGCATTGTTTTTGACGCAAAGAATCCCTGATTTTTTTCTTTTCTCGCGCTACTTTACATTTGTCCACAATAATAAGTTCCATTGTCGTCTTTGAAATCTATATCTTTAAAAAGTGCCGTAGCCAAACACGCAGTAACTCTGTCTGACACACCAAATCTGTCGCATATCATAGCATAATAAGGGGTATCAAGCTTTTTCGTATACGGGCCGCGCTTAATAACAATTGGCCTTTCTGCATTTGGTGTTTTGAACCCAAGATCTTCATCAACGTCCATATCTGATGAGTCAGGCCGGTAAGATGAATATTCAGTAGCTATTGGAGCCAAATCAAAATCAACAACATCCGCCAGGACCGCTGGAATTGTCAGTTTCCTCGCGGTATGCTGATCAGTCAAAAATTCGTGTAAATGATCAGGCATCGAACCACATGAGCAACAATTTCTTTGTAAATTGCACTTGCATTTTCCAGTATAGAATAAGTTGTTCATAGTCTTGATAAATGCGGTGTATTTTTTAGATGTAGACGTGTCTTTTGTTTCTTTAAAATATTTATTCAGCAAGGTTTTCAGCTTGTTTATTATGGTTTCCTTCGTCATTATGCCAATATTCAATTTGCTCCAAATTTCAATCAATTTATCGGCAACTTGTGGAGTAAAAGATGCGTACGAAAACATTTTATTTCTATTTTAAGACCGATCACTCAAAAAAAAAAAAATGTAAAACATCGCGGCAAGTTCGCAAGTTTAGTTCGTGTAAATCACTTGGCAAACCAAAAGCACTAAAATTTGGATCTGGCATATGCACCTGGAGGATGGAGTCATGTGTAGAAGTTCACGCAAGTGAGGAAAGTTCTTTGATCGCCATTCACTTGGGAGTGGCCAGAAATGATTCTTTTACATTTGACTCAAGCAGCTCACGACTTTCGGTCTTTGACCAAGTATCCTCTGTGTAGCCTAAGAACATCCGTTTGAAGGCGAGCTAAAGTGAGAAGGTGAAATATCCCCTACTTAGGGTTGCGCGCTGGGTTTGGGACCCGCCACGTAAAAAAACACACCAATAAAAACCAACAATCAGCCTCGGATGAGAGACCCCCCTTTTGATGACGACCATGGCAAGCGAAATAAGGACTACGAATTGAGGGCATGCACCTGGAATGTCCGGTCCCTTAATTGGGAAGGTGCCGCTGCCCAGCTGGTTGATGTCCTCGTGAAAATAAAGGCTGACATCACCGCCGTCCAAGAAATGCGATGGACGGGACAACGACAGAGACGAGTAGATCCTTGTGACGTTTTCTACAGTGGCCATATAAAGGAGCGCAAGTTTGGTGTTGGATTCGTGGTGGGAGAGAGACTCTGTCGCCGAGTACTATCATTCACTCCTATGAATGAACGTCCAGCCACAATCCGCATCAAAGCGAGGTTCTTCAACATATCGCTGATTTGCGCCCACGCCCCGACGGAAGAGAAGGACGATGTGTCCAAAGATGCCTTTTATGAGTGCTTGGAGCGCACTTATGAGAGATGCCCCCGCCACGATGTCAAAATCGTGCTTGGCGACTTCAACGCCAGGGTGGGCAAAGAAGGTATCTTTGGCACTACGGTCGGTAAATTCAGCCTCCACGAGGAAACATCCCCAAATGCGTTGAGGCTGATCGACTTCGCCGGGGCCCGAAATATGGTTATCTGTAGTACTAGATTCCAGCATAAGAAGATACGTCAAGCTATCTGGCAGTCTCCGGATCGAAAAACCACCAACCAGATCGATCATGTTGTGATAGACGGAAGGCACGTCTCCAGTGTTTTAGATGTGCGTGCGCTCCGAGGTCCTAACATCGACTCGGACCACTATATTGTTGCAGCCAAAATTTGCACCCGCCTCTGTGCAGCAAAAAACGCACGCCAACAAACACAAGGAAGGTTCGACGTCGAGAAGCTGCAATCACAACAGACAGCCGAACGATTTTCTACTCGGCTTGCACTCCTGCTCTCTGAGAGCACTCGTTAACAACTCGGTATAAGGGAACTGTGGGACGGCATTTGAAACTCCTTACATACAGCTGCAACCGAAACCATTGGTTTTCGGAAAGTGCAAAAGTACAGCTGGTAGGACGAGGAGTGCCGTGTCGCATCGGAGAGAAAACAGGCTGCCTACCTCGCAACCTTACGATCGACCACAACACGTGCGGGATGGGATAGATACCGAGAGTTAAAGAGAGAAGCGAGACGCATTTGTAGACAGAAAAAGAAAGAGGCCGAAATGCGTGAGTACGAAGAGCTTGATAAGCTGGCCGACGGGGGTAATGCTCGAAAATTCTACGAAAAGATACGCCGACTTACAGAAGGTTTCAAGACCGGAGCATACTCTTGTAGAACCCCCAAAGGTGATCTAGTCACCGATGCCCAAAGCATACTTAAGTTATGGAGGAAACACTTCTCCAGCCTGCTGAATGGCAGTGAACGCACAACACCAGGAGAAAACGAACCTGATTCCCCAATCGATGACGTTGGAGCAGACGTTCCATTGCCCGACCATGAAGAAGTTCGAATAGCAATTATCCACCTGAAAAACAACAAAGCAGCGGGGGCCGATGGATTGCCGGCCGAGCTATTCAAACACGGCGGTGAAGAACTGATAAGGAGCATGCATCAGCTTATTTGTAAAATATAGTCGGATGAAAGCATGCCTAACGATTGGAATTTAAGTGTGCTTTGCCCAATCCATAAAAAAGGAGACCCCACAATCTGCGCCAACTACCGTGGGATTAGCCTCCTCAACATCGCATATAAGGTTCTGTCGAGCGTATTGTGTGAAAGATTAAAGCCCACCGTCAACAAACTGATTGGACCTTATCAGTGTGGCTTTAGACCTGGCAAATCAACCACCGACCAGATATTCACCATGCGCCAAATCTTGGAAAAGACCCGTGAAAGGAGAATCGACACACACCACCTCTTCGTCGATTTCAAAGCTGCTTTCGACAGCACGAAAAGGAGCTGCCTCTATGCCGCGATGTCTGAATTTGGTATCCCCGCAAAACTAATACGGCTGTGTAAACTGACGCTGAGCAACACTCAAAGCTCCGTCAGGGAAAGACCTCTCCGAGCCGTTCGATACCAAACGAGGTTTCAGACAAGGCGACTCCCTATCGTGCGACTTTTTCAATCTGCTGCTCGAGAAAATTATTCGAGCTGCAGAACTGAATCGGGCAGGTACAATCTTTTATAAGAGTGTACAGCTGCTGGCGTATGCCGATGATATTGATAACGACTTGGCTCCTACGTCACTGTTGACAGTCATAACTTTGAAGTTGTAGATAATTTCGTCTATCTTGGAACCAGCGTAAACACCACCAACAATGTCAGCCTGGAAATCCAACGCAGGATTACTCTTGCCAACAGGTGCTACTTTGGACTGAGTAGGCAATTGAAAAGTAAAGTCCTCTCTCTATAAGTCGCTCATAATTTCCGTCCTGCTATACGGTGCAGAGGCTTGGACGATGACAACAACCGATAAGTCGACCTTAAGAGTTTTCGAGAGAAAAGTTCTGCGAAAGATTTATGGTCCTTTGCGCGTTGGCCACGGCGAATATCGCATTCGATGGAACGATGAGCTGTACGAGATATAGGACGACATTGACATAGTTCAGCGAGTTAAAAGACAGCGGCTACGCTGGCTAGGTCATGTTGTCCGGATGGATGAAAACACTCCAGCTCTGAAAGTATTCGACGCAGTACCCGCCGCGGGAAGCAGAGGAAGAGGAAGACCTCCACTTCGTTGGAAGGACCAAGTGGAGAAGGACCTGGCTTCGCTTGGAATATCCAATTGGCACCAAGTAGCGAGGAGAAGAAACGACTGGCGCGCTGTTGTTGACTCGGCTATAATCGCGTAAGCGGTGCCTACGCCAGTAAAGAAGAAGAAGAAGAAGATATGCACCAAATTTGATTCCGAGAGGTTTGATAATGTAATATCATTAGCACAATAACTAATTGATATAGGAGATGACTCCATAATTAAAAAAAAGCTTAAGTTTTGCTTTAAAATGTTAGAATCGCGAAAAACAGAGGCACACACTTCTTCCTTGAGTAAAAACTTCTAACTTTAATAGCCCAACCACTGAAAAACGCTACTGTTTTCTTTCCTTTTCCTTCCTTATCGGAAAAATTTGTGCACAGTGAAAAACGTGCGGTGGCATGCCAAATTTTCATATAGTCGGATTTCTGGCTGCAATACAACACCGAATACCAAACTCAAGATGTATCCTTTCAATAGTTATTAAAATTTCCGATCTTTAGTGTTTTCAAAAATTACCGTTATATGGGAGGTGGGCGTGGTTATTATCCGATTTCGATAATTTTCCAGGTATCTCTTAAGTAGGCATTGTGTAATATGTATACCAAATTTGAACGAAATCGGTGGGGTGGTTCCAGAGATATACATATGAACTCATAAGTGGGTAGTGCCACGTCCCCTATAAAAAATTTCTGTACTGTCGAATTTTCTGCTTAAATACAACATCACATACCAAATTTGAGGAAATTAGCTTCGATAGCTACAAAACAAGCAAACAATCGACAGTGGAATAGGAATTGGATTATTATTTACAAAATACAATAAACGAAATTTTCTCGCTAAAAACCGGAAGCTCGATTTTCATTTTAGACCCATGGTTTCTTGCGCAAATTTTCTTAGAATTCATCGTAGTTTACGATTTTGATAACCGCTTTGTCAAGAAAAAAATTGACCCACTCTAATGTATATACATGTATATATATAAATGCAAGTGAAACGGAATATATGTATGTTTGTATTTTGTTCTTTATCTTTTCTCTTTCTTTTATTTTTATTTCTTGCTTTAGAGTGTAGCTTTTGTGATAAATCTGCTTAGCTTACGTATATTTAAGCAATTCTGCATACCTACTGCTTTAAGAAGCAGAAGGGGTATTGCGGGAAAATAGTGCAAGTAGTTATTTGAATTTGTGTTGTTTTTGTATTATGTGTGTATATACACACAAATGAAAGACCGCAAGAAAAGGCAACAAAAGTATATTAGTAATGTGATTTTTGCGGTTTTGAACGTTTTTTTTTTATTTTTGAATACCGGTTGTTTTCCGCTTCTTCCGTTAAGGTGTTGGAGAAATAAGAATACCGATATTATTTGTTTTTGCGCTTTGTTAACGCGCTGGTACCCGTTTTTTGAACTGTTAAAATAGATTTTTTTGGTTTAAACCAGTACAAACATACATATATTGTAATAAAAAATGAAAACGATGCTCTTACTTTGACTCGCTTCAAGGGGTCTTTTCTGTGCTTGTATATGTGTGGGGACAAGTAGCGGTGTACCTACTTCTGTTTTCGTTTTTGGGGTCAGTGGCATCCAGCTGTGTTGTTGTTTCTTGTTATTTCTTGCTCCCGTTTGAAATTGTTGTTTGTATACAGTTTTAGTATCGCACCCGTTTTATTTATTTGTTTGCTTTTTTAAATTAATAATGGATGTATCATGCACCTGGAATATCAGGTTCCTTAATTGTTCACTCCGGTGAATGAACGTCCAGCCACAATCCGCATCAAAGCGATGTTCTTCAACATATCGCTGATTTGTGCCCACGCCCCGATGGAAGAGAAGGACGATGTGACCAAAGATGCTTTTTATGAGCGCTTGGAGCACACCTATGAGCGCTGTCCCCACCATGGTGTCAAAATCGTGCTTGGCGACTTTAACGCCAGGGGGGCAAAGAAGGTATCTTTGGTACGACGGTCGGCAAATTCAGCCTCCACGGGGAAACATCCCCAAATGGGTTGAGGCTGATTGACTTCGCCAGGGCCCGAAATATGGTTATCTGTAGTACTAGATTCCAGCATAAGAAGATACATCAAGCTACCTGGAAGTCTCCGGATCGAAAAACCACCAACCGGATCGATCATGTTGTGATAGACGGAAGGCACGTCTCCAGTGTTTTAGATGTGCGTGCGCTCCGAGGTCCTAACATCGACTCGGACCACTATCTTGTTGCAGCCAAGATTTGCACCCGCCTCTATGCAGCAAAAAACGCACGTCAACAAACACAAGGAAGGTTCGATGTCGAGAAGCTGCAATCACAACAGACAGCCGAACGATTTTCTACTCGGCTTGCACTCCTGCTCTCTGAGAGCACTCGTTAACAACTCGGTATAAGGGAACTGTGGGACGGCATTTGAAACTCCTTACATACAGCTGCAACCGAAACCATTGGTTTTCGGAAAGTGCAAAAGTACAGCTGGTACGACGAGGAGTGCCGTGTCGCATCGGAGAGAAAACAGGCTGCCTACCTCGCAACCTTACGATCGACCACAACACGTGCGGGATGGGATAGATACCGAGAGTTAAAGAGGGAAGTAAGACGCATTTTCAGACAGAAAAAGAAAGGGGCCGAAATGCGTGAGTACGAAGAGCTTGATAAGCTGGCCGACAGGGGTAATGCTCGAAAATTCTACGAAAAGATGCGGCTACTTACAAAAGGTTTCAAGACCGGAGCATACTCTTGTAGAACCCCCAAAGGTGATCTAGTGACCGATGCCCAAAGCGTACTTAAATTAAATCGATGATGATGGAGTAGACCACTACCCGGCCATGAAGAAGTTCGAATAGCAATTGCCCGCCTGAAGAACAACAAAGCGTCGGGGGCCGATGGATTGCCGGCCGAGCTATTCAAACACGGCGGTGAAGAACTGATAAGGAGCATGCATCAGCTTATTTGTAAAATATAGTCGGATGAAAGCATGCCCAACGATTGGAATTTAAGTATGCTTTGCCCAATCCATAAAACGGAGACCCCAGAATCTGCGCCAACTACCGTGGGATAAGCCTCCTCAACATCGCGTACAAGTTTCTATCGAGCGTATTGTATGAAAGATTAAAGCCCACCGTCAACAAACTGATTGGACCTTATCAGTGTGGCTTTAGACCTGGAAAATCAACAACCGACCAGATATTCACCATGCGCCAAATCTTGGAAAAGACCCGTGAAAGGAGAATCGACACACACCACCTCTTCGTCGATTTCAAAGCTGCTTTCGACAGCACGGAAAGGAGCTGCCTCTATGCCGCGATGTCTGAATTTGGTATCCCCGCAAAACTAATACGGCTGTGTAAACTGACGTTGAGCAGCACCAAAAGCTCCGTCAGGATCGGGAAATACCTATCCGAGCCGTTCGATACCAAACGAGGTTTCAGACAAGGCGACTCTCTATCGTGCGACTTCTTCAATCTGCTGCTGGAGAAAATTATTCGAGCTGCTGAACTTAATCGAGCAGGTACAATCTTTTATAACACCGCACCGTTAGTTCTGCTTTCTCCAGACTGAAGAAGGAAGCAGCGCAAATGGGTCTGGCAGTGAACGAGGGCAAGACGAAATATCTCCTGTCATCAAAGAAACAGTCGTCGCACTCGCGACTTGGCTCCTACGTCACTGTTGACAGTCATAACTTTGAAGTTGTAGATAATTTCGTCTATTTAGGAACCAGCCCAAAACCACCAACAATGCCAGCCTGGAAATCGAACTCAGGATTACTCTTGCCAACAGGTGTTACTTCGGACAGAGTAGGCAATTGAACGGCAATCGACGTTACGAGTTTTCGAGAGAAAGGTTCTGCAAAAGATTTATGGTCCTTTGCGCATTGGCCACGGCGAATATCGCATTCGATGGAACGATGAGCTGTACGAGATATACGACGACATTGACATAGTTCAGCGAATTAAAAAACAGCGGTCATGTTGTCCGGATGAATGAAAACACTTTAGTTCTGAAAGTATTCGACGCAGTACCCGCCGCGGGAAGCAGAGGAAGAGGAAGACCTCCACCTTACTGCCTTAATTAAAATAAAAATCAATTTTTTTTTGTTTTTTCGCGAACAATATCATTTAATCAATGAAAAAATAAATGATGAAGTTAATTAAAATAAAATATCGACGAGTAAGGCGGCGAGAATCCAATTCCAACTTGCCGGCGCTGGCGTTTGGATTGATGCAGATCATGGTCAAGTTGTTGTTGCGAAAAACGAATACTTTGAAGAAAGGGGTCAGCGCGCAAGAACCGAGTTGTTGCAACGTTTCTAATCGAAAGTATAAGCGAATATGAGGAAAGCAGCGATGATCCAATCCTTTTGTTAGTTAGATAGTCGTCATCTGCTGTGGTGAAATGCAATTTGTCCCCTGGTGTGTTGTATTAGTGCATGTTGTGCAGTGTGGTGTTCTTCTCAGGGGAGTTGAGTTGTACTAGGGTGCACCAGTTTTACCCGGATAGAGTGGAAGAGGCTTAACTCATTTAAACATACTGGGCCCCTAGGCAAATATTTTGCCTAGTATTACACGTATGTGCGATATATGCGGTTGCATGTATAGCGGAGTACTTCTAGTAGAGTAGCCGAGGGCGCAGAACACCTGTAAATGCTAAACGGCTTTGATTTTAAACATATTTAGTATGCATTTGCGTTTGTTTCCTTGATAAGTTTACTATTTGTAGTTTTAATCAAAATTTCTTTAACATCGGTTTGTTAAACTAGCTGGTTATTATTTGCCTTTTCTGTGTTATCGGCTTATAAAGGATAGTAACTCCACGTCTGGCTCAGATGTGGCCAGAATGGGTACTCCTTAGCCCTGGAGGTAGGACTATGAAATGATTATGAGGAATCTGGCGAGAGTGTGGCCGTGAATGGAGAACGGCTTCTATTAGAATTATAATTTGGTAATTTCCAGCTTTTTTTTTTTTGTAAGTGGAATGTTCAAGTTGTACAACCGATTCCCACCAACTACCCTTATAGAAGCGCTTATGTAGGTGCGATAAGAGCTACCTTTTTTGTTAAGTCTAGGTGTGTCACAGTATCGCATTGGGCATATTTTGAGCATAAATAAAATTATATTTTATTATTTGAAAATTATTAGGCACTATTTAGTTTATGACAGGTGCCGACGTTTTGAACCATTTTATTATATGTAATATTTAAGCGCCTGTGCATTAATTTGGCAAATGGTAGCCTTCCACCGCTGAAGGATTTTTTCGGGACTATGTTTTTTTTCATTAATGGCGAAAGCCATCCTGCGGGGTCGAAAAGTAATATATATTTGAGTTTTTAAATTTGTTAGACCGAATTCTGACTTTTTTTTCGAACAATATGTGAGGTATTGGAAAATTCTGGCTCTAGTGGTAGTCGTATGACGTACCGGCCATTAGTTGATCGAGTAGTTGTGGCTTTAGAGAAGTGCTCACAATACTGATCTTTTATAGTTTTGTTTGTTATTGGAAGTTTCCTTAACTTTTGCAATTTCCTTAATTGTGAATTAAGGTATTTGTCCCCAACTTCAGTTGGTATGGTGGAAACTGGTTCTACAACTAGTCCACTTTGTGTTTCACTGTGCAGCGTTTGAACTTTTTGTGCCTTTGAGCAACATGGTGTCTCTTGGCAATTTTTAGTATTTTGGCTTTCGGGATTTGCTTTTGTAATTAAACCCGTGGTGAGATGGAATATGTGCTGTAATGAAGCATTGTATGATGTCTTTTATGACAATATAAGCAGTTACATTTGCTTTTGCAATTTTTACGATTATGTGTATGGCACAAGCAGTTTGTACAGAGTCTTTTTGATCTAACAAAGTTGTTCCTTTCGTTAACGTTTAATTTTTTAAACTTCTCGCAAGTTTTAAGCTTGTGCCCTCTTTTACATAGTTCGCATGACGTATGTTTTTTTTGTTTGGATGTGAACGATTGCGTTTTATAAAAGTTTTTGTTTGAATTGTTTTTGTTACTAACTTGGGGTCCATTTAAGCTTCCCACAGAAGTAACGACTTTTCTGGTAATGCGGCGGTGCAAATGTTTACAGAATCGACAAACAATTAGAAACAGTAGATTGTAGTCTTACAAATTCTTCACTTGTTTCTTTCTTGATTTTAGGCAAGTTTAATAGAGTCGTTACTTGCTTATCGACCAGTATTCTTTCGTTTTAAATCTAGCTTTTAGAGCTTCCCAAGCCAAATTGAAATTATCGTCCTTAAGAGCGAACTGTTTTACTATAATGCCTTGTCGTTTTGTATCTGAGGTGATACAATTTTTGCGCTTGTGATAATTGAGGATGGTTTATATACACTGCCGTGAACATGTCCCGGAAGGACGGCCATTCTTCATAACCTCCGTAAAAGGTTTCTGTGTCACATGCGGGCAACTCGAGTTGGATGCCTGAACTTGCCTTCTGACTGTCTTCTTGTGGCAGCTCTACTTTCGGATGTGGAGTAGGTGCAATTGCTTTTATTAGCTTTAATTGATCGGAGATCGTAGCTTTTGTTTCTTCATATTGGTCAACGCAGTTTTCAAAAATATCGTAAGCCGATGATTTAAAATTTTGTGATAGGAATGGTCAGATTCTACTATGGCGTCATGAGCCGCTTGGAGACGAGTCCAGAATTGCTTAAGATTTTGGCTTTTTATTTCTAAAAACGATTCAGAGCTTTCTTGAATCGGTGAACAGGCAAATCTAGTGCAGTATTTTGTTAAACTGTCACTTTCTGAAATAAATTTAGCAACCTGTTTTGGGCGTGTAGCTCCTGCAGGTGTATTTTGATTATTGTTGTTAACCATTTTTGCAAAATGATATTACTTAGTTATATTTTAGTCTGAAAATATATTTGAATAGTTATTAAAAACCGCGCTTTTTATTAATTAAAATATTTGATGTCCGAATGATATGTATTTAGGTACACCCTAATTCTTGGACTTGTATGTGCTTATGTTTTGTGCAATTGAGAGCTCGTCGAAGAGATCAATGCGCTACTTACATAAGTATGCACGAATTGTTTGTGTGATTTTATGATTAAGTTTTTGTTCTTAAGAGCGCTATTACATGAAGCAACTTTTGTTGCTAATTCTCGGGCGATTCTCTTTTGCTGTCGCCCATTACCTTCACACGAGCAACTTGTGTTGAGCAACTCTGTTCGAGTTTTTTTCTTATTCTCTTTCACTTTCTTTAACCCATTGTCTACTCTTTACTTTAACCCATTGTCGTTTCTTTTCCTTATAGGTATTTGGGCCGCTCTATCACATATATTAATCAGTTCTGTCAATTAAGAAATACATTTTATTGATAATTCAAAATTAAAAAAAAGATTATATGACAGACTTTCACATATATCACCCTTTTCACTATCGTCTGAACCAACTTGTGTGGCTTTCTCCATACATTTCACAATATCTTTAATTAATTCGATTTCTTTGTCATACTCCATTTTCTAAAATATTTATATTATATTATGTATACCTGTATACATATTTGCAAATTACTTACCAAATATGAAATTAAATTTTTTAAATATATTCAAAATATTAATTTCAAAAAAATATACGCAAATGCAACTATGTACTACGAAAGAAAGGACACGAATGCCGAAAAACGTCGCAGCGAACTGTTACGAATAAGAACACAAAGCGAGTTGCTGAACACTGGAAACTCGGCGCGATTTTCCTCTCCTCGTCGCCCCCTCGCCTATAAACCAAGAGTTGCCGCAACTAAAGTTGCCGTGTGTGATAAGGGACTAAGCAATTGAGAGCTCGTTAGAGAGATCAATTCGCTTTTGTACGCAATCCTGCTTGTTTTTGTTTGCCAAAGAACAAGGGATATTGCCGAATAATTGCCAATGTGGACTTCGACGGTTTATATGTTTTAATATATGTATGTATGTGTGTATGTTTGTATATACAGTATTCACAAATTATGTAAATTTTGTTTAACTGATTTTTTGTATTGGTTTTAATAAATGTATTTTTTAATATTCCATGCTACTTTATCTACCGTTAAGTTGTTTATTAGACAAAAATAGCTTTTTTTTTACTTTGAAAACTAATTGCAATTTAATAATTTGATATTCAGTACCCAGTGTAGGGTATGCTAGCACAGGCTGATTCTATCCCGTCCCGCACGGGGAAAAGAGCGCGAAAGCGAGTTGGGTAATGTCCCTGTACGCTCCCGTATACACTCTGTTAATATATTTATTTTGTTTCTGTATATTTTATTTTTTCGCAAAGGTGAGAGAGCGAGAAAACGGAAAAAAAGGGTAGTTTCCTTTGTTAGTGCATATGTAAATATGCATTTTTAATATAAAATGTTAGGATATATATTTATTATGTATGTATGCATTTACTTTATGTATTGTGTCAATAAGCATATATGCATGTATGTTTGCATTTAGTTTTGTTTGTTGATAATGCTAGTATTTTTTAAACTTCTTTTGCTATTTGTTTATCCTGCTTACTGTTTTTCTTTGGTTTTTCTTTCACAGAAGAGGTACTGCTAAACATAAATAGGCAAACGGTAATATATATATATAAATAAATATATAGGGCCGGATTATTTTAGTTACATCCGAAATATTAACCGTATAAAACTAGTCAACGGAATCGTTACTAGCGTTATAATATTGCATACATAAGCAACACAATTTTCACATATGTACATATGTATATGCATGATAATCTTAAATTAAATGAACTGAATACGCTCACTTTGGCTTTGTAGGGTATATTCCTATGTGAGACTTGCCTGCTTATATTCTTCCAATTCCTCTTTCCTTCTTCCAGCTGCTTACGGGGTTCTTGAAAGTATTGTTTGTTAAATAGGCGCCCGGTTATTTATCACATTTTGTTTTGTTTGTTGATTTCGCGTCCGGTTTGTGGGTTTTTCTGGTTTGTTGGAATTGTTTTACTGTGTATTTTTATTTTCGATGTAATTTGTTTTTGTGTTTGTCACTTCACCTACCGAAAATCTCTATATTTCATGTGTATGTACGAATATATGTTACATTTTTGTGTACTGCACTGCACTTTCATTTGTTTCGAATTTGATTTTTATTATGTTTGAATATTCTTCAATTTTTTCTACCAATAGTTAGTTAGATAGTTGTCATCTGCTGTGGTGAAATGCAATTTGTCCCTTGGTGTGTTGTATTAGTGCGTGTTGTGCAGAGTGGTGTTCCAGTTTTACCCGGATAGAGTGGGGCAGGCTTAACTAATTTAAACAGCAGGCGTGGTACATGCTCAGTAGTACTTCCGGATGTTCTGCAGCGATTATTTTGAGGATTTCTGCTGGGATCTCGTCCGGGCCGGGTGATTTGTTGGCCTTGAGCTTGCCAGTGGAAAGTTGCAGCTCTTCAAGGGTGAACTAAGGAATTTGCAAAGATCTTAGAGTTTGTTCTGGATCACTAGCCCTGCTTTTGTGTGTCTGGAATAGTGCGTTCACGATGTGATCCATTTTGACAGCGGTTAAGTCAGGTGGATTTGCTCGCCGATGTTCTTCATAACTATTTTATATCCGAGTCCCTAGGGGTTTATGTTTATATCCTTGCATAGTTCCTCCCATTTTTGCTTTTTGCTGTCGTCTGGCGTACTTCTGCTCCTTTTTTGCTGTTTTGTATTGCTCGGCTTCTTCGGATGCGGCCCCTCTTTGCGAAGGCGGAGCATGTGCGTATGAGTTGGGCGATATTTTCAGTCCATCAGTAAACTGCTGCCCTATGTTTGCTGTGGGAGGCCTTGGGCATCGATTTTTGACAGGCTCTTGTTATATTAAGCATTATGTGTTCGACAATTTTTCTTGCATTTTTTGGGGAGCTGCTAGATGGATTTTGGTCGTCTATTACGAAGATCAATTTCGAAGTATTTAGCTTCGAAATGTTGCACTTCCGTGTTGCAGTGTTTTTCCTGTACTGATTAGCGTTTGTTCCGGTATCGATAGTGAAGGAAATGTACTGGTGATCGCTGGCAGTGTAATCCGCCAGGACTTTCCATTTCTTTATTGAGCCTGCCAAGCGTTCTGATCTGATGATAGAGTAATGTCTGGTGTAGTTTCTTCGCATCCCGGTCTTCTAAACGTGGTTGCATTTTTTGTGTTCAGCACTACTAGACTTAGGCGCGCAGCCATTTCTAGAATGCGCTTTCCTCTCGAGTCCGTGTTTGGCATACGCCACTCTACGGCTGTGGAATTTAGATCTCCGGCGATAAGTTGACCTCCTATAGACCTGGCTGTGTCCTCAATATTGTCGAGTTTTCTTGGAAGCTACTTTGTATGCTAGCGCTTGGCGTCAAGTAGCAGCTTATTACTGTAAAAAGGTCTCATTTGGCCCAGACAAAACCATTGCCGTTCCCTTTGTTTTTGATGGCGTTACTCCCTGGTGGTAGCTATATAGCGGCGGTCGAGCTGCAATCTTCTAGCCAAGTACCTCTCTCTTTTTTTTTTTTATATTGCTCGCTTATGATGATTAGCTCGTAGGCGTTTTCCATCACCATTTGCGAGAGTAGTGCGTCAGCAGCCCTGTATATATGCATATTGGCCTGTAGGATATTCATTTGTTTTGGTATTTCCTATATGCCATACATTTTGCCGAGCCCGAGATATGTCAACTTTTTCGTATTACCATCCACGCAGAAACAGCATGAGCGAGGCTTTGTGCACACTTTCAATTTATGACCTGGTTGGCCGCATTTTATGCAAGCACCTTGTCCCCTTCTATTGGGTCCTTTGCAGTCCAAGGTTAAGTGCCCTGGTCCAAAGCAGCGAAAGCATCTTTTTGGGGTTTCTTTCAGTCGCAGCCTGCAGTTAACCCAGCCTATTTTTAGGCGTGCCTGTCGCCTCAGTATGTCAGCCTTATCCTCATCGAGCGTTATATATGCCCTGACCTGCTCTCTTCTGTTAGGTGCTGTTATACTTATTGTAAAGTCTTCGATGGAGTGCTGTAGCACTTTTTTACAGCCTCTGCTACTTCTTCTTTTGCTGAAAGGGAGTCGAGGTCTATAATCTCTATTGTGGATTTTGATTTAAGGTCGACCACGGTTGGGGATTCTCGGAGGGTCGTCTTGAGTGTCTCGCCCAAACTGGCTTTTGTGGACTGTCCCTTCTCCAGCTCCAACAGTAAAGCCCCGGCTCTTGTTTTGTGGATCCCTCTGCTTCTTTTAGGTTTACCTTGCTACGGGTATTCTTGAGGACTTCGTCGTAGCTATTTCCTTCTGCTGGCTTGATGATTACGGCCTCCGGTTGTCATTTGGGCCTGCTGTTTGCTCTCTGATTTGAGGCGATGTTCCTTCCTTGTTATCCCTCTTTTGGGTTTTTGTCTTCCATTCCGTCGAATACGGGTGCCTTCCTTGCTTTTTTGGGCTTTTCTGCCACTAGCCGTCCTTTTCACTTCTTGCCCGCCACTTCGAGGATGTTGGCTCTGGGGTCGTGATCCGTCTGCTTAGAAGTCCGCTTCTTTTCTCGCTAACCAGTTTCTGCGATAACTTTTCATTACATCGAAGAGTTCATCCAGCTGTGCCGCACTATTCTTGACTGTCAAGCTGACGTTCTTTTGCTTTGCCATCGCCGTCTTCATGATTTGCCTAATACCATTGCATTTTTCCAAAGATTCCTCTTCTGCTCGTCCCATTTGAGTAATGTACCCTTGTTTCGGCAAGTTTTGAGGTCCTTCTGTGGTGGCCACTGGAGTGCTCTTATCTTCTATTTGTTTTGCTGGTGGTTCTTGCATGACAGGTGTTTCCAATGAGGCTATCATTTCTCCGGTTATGAACCCCGTGGTTATCTATGCAAGAAGGGAGGCTACGCAAGGGTTGACACAAGTCCCTATGGAAGCTTGTGTTCGGAGCCAGGCTCAGGCACGAATCCGAAGCTTGTCTCAACTGAAACTGTACGGCCAATAAGTTTTGGTGACGTGCATTGAACGTACTTGAAGAGCTGCCAGGGTTTTAACGAGACGGAGGTGAGAGCAGCATTAGCCTGCCAGCCATTTCGGTAAGATGTCACTCTTACCTACTGAGGTGATAGAATACTGCCCTCACCAGCCTTTTGTCAAACTAGTCCATTATTGGTTTCCAGTATTCCATAATCAGAACCTTACTGGCCTCGATTCTGATGGGCACTAGCCTAGGGTTTTCGCCGGCGTCTGTGCACTGGTGCTGCTCACTGTATGGTTCTCTCGTCGCTTTGTTGCCTCCCTCTCGTGGGTAGGTTCTCCCTCGGTGCAACTCCAGTGGGGGTTGTGGACGCTTATATAAAGGCTGCATCTTCTCGTCTCTTCGCCGGAGGTTCATTGGGCGTATTAGGCGTTTTGAGCCAAGCCCTCCTCTCTTGCAGCTCTTGGTCGGGGGCTGCGTATTACTATTCACAGCTAACCTACTTAACGTAGGCCGTCCACTAATCGCCAGCTGTGACCCCGGTAGTAGCCTGAGCTTAGTCTTATCAAACTGTTATAAATAGGCGCAATAGCTTTGAAATAATATCTCCTGGTAAGCCGACATATTGGTCTAGGGATCGTATCAAAATACCAGATTTAATTGATTTTACTATAATCAAGAATGTACTTAGATATATCGCACATAACATCCAAAAATGGGTCTAAGATCTCATAAAACGAATTGGCTAAAATATAAAAAATGCGTAAGTAGCCCCATTATCGTTGAGTACAAAATAAATACAGGAAGAGATATTGACTAAAGCTTAAGAGAACTCAATGATATAATAACTAAAGCAGTTGCCTTAGCAACACCAAACATATACTATAAGCCGCTTGGTCTCGGAAAAATCACTAACAGAGAAATGTATATGAAAAAAGGTGTGCAAGGTGTCAATGGTAGATAAATTCCTCCTTCCACTCGGCTTCAATTTAAATCTGCTGCACGTAAATTAAAAAAAGCTCTTTAATGTGATGAAGAATTCATAAATTCATATTTATAAAGCAGCTGTGTACAAATTCAAACAATCAAAATTCTCTTTGGAAAGCCCAATGGTTGAAGCAACCAACTGACTCTAACATACCTATACGAAACTTGAGTGGAAATTGAGCTCGAAGTGATGAGGAAACGGCTAATTGTTTTGCAAATCACCTAGAAAAGGTATTTCAACCCAATTGCCCAAAGAAAAACCCTGAGCTGTCCAGCTTACCCAACCCAGTTAACGAGTCACTTGAGTCTTTTAAAACTTCACCTTCTGAAATTATTAGAAAATAAAAGAACATAACCCAAAAAAGTCACCAGAACATGATAATATTACCCCAAAAATACTAATTGAGTTACCAAATATTGCTGTAGAAGTGCTCTTTGCTCTACAATGCAATTCTTTGGTTTCGGATACTATCCAATTTCATGGAAAAAGTCGCAAACTATCTTGATAGATAAACTTGCGGACGACCTAACACAGCCATCTTTATACAGACCAATCAGACTTCTACCCTGTTTTTCTATAATACTTGAAAAAGTATTACTATCAAAGATATCACCTTTCCTCTACGAAAATAATACAATACCAGCGCATCAATTCGGATTTCGTGCGAAGCATGGCACAATAGAGCATGTGAATAGAATTACTAACGAAATAAGAAAAGCATTTAGGTCACGCCTTAAGATACTGGCTACGTACTAAAGAGCAACGTATCACCAAAACAGCTCAATCACTTGCTTGAGAATGTCTAGTTTTTAAACAAATTCAAGATTTTATAACTTATTGATAGGCTTTAAAAAAGCAGATCCCTTAAATTAAATAATATTGGAAAAAAACTTTGCAATGCAGGGAGGTTACGCAAGGTTTGGCGTACGTCCATATGAGTGCCTGTGTTCAGTGCCAGATCAGTGTTAATCGGGAGCAAGGCTCAACCCGAAATTGCAACGCCAACTCAATGGCGGAAAGCATACGACGTACCTAGAGGCCTTGCCGGTTTTAATGGGGACGGAAACCATTCTTCACGTTAACCGCAAGTCATTTCAGATTATACTACCTTTTGAATAAATAGTCAATTTAATCAATTGCAACTTGTGAGTGAAAGGAACTGCAAAAGCAAACGTGCATCTCTTTTCAGTACGGTGTAGTGAACGTACTCTCGCTCTTTGTTTACAATCTCTTCAGCTCAGGTGATGAGTTAACGTTGTTTAAATGAGTTAAGCCTCGACCCACTCTACCCGGTCAAACTGGCGCACCCTAGCTAGACACAACACCAACACACAACACCAACACACCACACCACTAATACACCACATCTGGGAGACATTGGATTTCACCACATCAGATGTCAAAAGGATTGGATCATCGCTTTTATTTTTTACCACATTCGTCATCTACTATTCGTGATATACAAGCCGCCCATCCACAAACTCTTCATATTTGCCACTCCACACGGCGCCACGGAATTGCCACTTTGGCATCAATCGTCATCGTTCCACTCGCGCCGACAGCAAAACCTATTTCGATATATTATTAAGCAAAACATTGTACCTCAAACAAAGGATAATTTTAAATAAATTGTACCTTTCAAATACTCAAATATTTTTTCATTTTAAACACTCGTGCGAGTGTAAGTGCATATCACCAGTGGTTTGTATTCCCCAATAAATTGGGTCGTTATTTGTGCAAACGTTAAGTTGATTAAATCGTACGGATTTTTATGACTTTATACAATACGAGGTATGACAATTAAGTAATGAGACTGATTTCATAAAAACCGTATATTTGAAAATTATTCTACAACTCTGCCATCCCTTTCAAAGTAGTCCCCTTGGGCAGCTATATAGCGATTCCAGCGCATTTTCCACGCTTCGTAACATTTCTCGTCACGGCCGCCTGGATGTCAGTAATCGACTCAAAATGGGTTGCTTTGACCACCGATTTTGTTTTAGGAAACAAAAAAGGTCACAGGGTGACATGTCGGGCGAATAAGGCAGCTGTTGCAACACGGCGATCCCTTAAGAGGCCAAATAGGGAAGGCGGTGAAGCACGGCGCGTTGTCGTGATGAAGGATCCAGTTACGAGCGATGTCTGGGCGCACCCTGTTGACTCATTTTCGCAATTTTTCGAGTAATTGGTACTTAGACTCGACTCACAGTTTTCCCCGGTGGAACGAATTCTTTGTGGACGATTCCACTTTTATCAAAAAAGGCAATAACCAACCTGGAAACACCTGGGCACGACTAAGAGCACTATCACCATACACTCTTACAATTTTAGCCCACGTTTCCGAAGCTGTTTCGCCCAATCTGGCGCAAAATTTTATCGCGACGCGTTGCTCTTGATTTCGATTTTCCATTTTCGTGACGAGCACTACAAACACACGTCTACCCAACTTGACACAGCAGGCGAACTAAACAAGCTAGAGCGATGGTACATATATCAATGGAGAGGGGAGGGATGCCGGAAAAGAGAAAGGGAATTTCAAGGTCACAGGTTTACCACAAGCGCGGCAATAAAATCAGGCACATTACTTAATTGTCAAACCTCGTATACGGTTCATATCAACACACAACTTAATGCATAGTTGTACGTATGTAGGTTACATTTCGGGATTTTGGCAACACTGGTGATGAGTACAGGCTTCCGGGTAAGCAGTTATAGGGGTTCGATACCCAATTTCTACGTGAGTAATCCCTGTGTAATATGCGGTAGACAACCCATATGGTTCCTGGGGTCATGGCTAAAAAAGAGGAAGCTTCATCGGAGCTCCCGCGACATATTCGGTCGAAGGGGTCGTCACTTAAGACCAATTGCAACGTCTTTTCACCAGAGGTGCATCTGCGAGTACGAGTCGGTCTTGAAACTAGTGGCTCGCTGTATACATGTATATTAAACTTTATACTACTCATCTAGCGAGGTTATGCGCTTTGTTTGGGACCCACCACGTAGAATCCACTCCCAATAAAAAGGAACAACAGCCTCTTATGACAACCCCACTTTTGAAGACGACCATAGCAAATGTAGTATGAACAATGTTTTAAAAGCATGCACCTGGAATATCCGGTCCCTAAATTGGGAAGGTGCCGATGCTCAGCTGGTCGCGAAAAGTAAAGGTTGACATATCCGCCATCCACGAGTTGTGATGCACGGGACAAGACGCGTAGGTCCTTGTGACATTTACTACAGCGGCCATATAAAAGAGTGCATATTCGGTGTAAAATTGGAGAAACACTCAGCCGTCGAGTCGTGGCACTTACTCCGGTGGATGAGCGTCTAGTGATAATATGCCCCCGCCATGATTTAAAAAAAAGTGCTTGGCGATTTTAACGCCAGGGTGAGCAAAGAAGGCACCTTTGCTGCAACAGTTGGAAAATACAGCCCCATGGCGAAACCTCTCCAAAAGGGTTGAGTCTGATCGGTATAGTACTAAATTCCAGCACAAGATAATATATTAACTGACTTGGTTGTCTCCGGATCGAAAAGTTCCAAAGTAGATCAACCATGTTGTGATAGATGGACGACGTGCATACGGTGCCCCTGACCAGCGTACGCTCCGAGGACCTAAGATCGGCTTGGACAATTATCTTTTTGTAGCGAAGATACCCACCGTTTCTGTACTGACGTCAACAATTACAAGGAAGGTACGACGCACATAGGAGCATTTGGTCTCAAAAACCGGACAAAATTATTTAAAATGATTTTATGAATGAAAAGGAATAAAAATGCATGATGAAATATAATAATGCAATATATTAAAATAAAACAAGTAAGGAAGGACTATGTTCGGGTGCAACTGAACATTTTATACTGAATATATTTGAGAAGGGGTAGTGCCGACCAGATTTTATCTATTCTTGCTCATGCCACATACTACTAATATGCCACATACTCAAAAAAATGTTCCCTCAGTTCCATTTAGGTACCGTACACACAATCAGCAATCATATGGAGCAAGGTCAAGTGGATGTCCGAAAATCTTGGTAATAGTTATATGGGTGGGGGGGTTGTGTCAGAGGGGTCAAGTTTTTGCGCAATTGTATCTATTATAGGCGCAAAGCACTGTTATGAATAAAATATGTTCTGCAATTTTCGTTGAGACTGACGCAAATAATGGCTGATATATCCAACATAAAGTGACCTAGAAGTTCCAAAATCTTTATGTTAGTATATGGGGGGCTCAGGAA
This sequence comes from Bactrocera zonata, assembly GCA_037783105.1. Taxonomy (NCBI): domain Eukaryota; kingdom Metazoa; phylum Arthropoda; class Insecta; order Diptera; family Tephritidae; genus Bactrocera; species Bactrocera zonata. The sequence continues at coordinate 154,702 of JBAWJQ010004578.1, read as the reverse complement.
AGTAATGACCCAATTCAACCCATTTTTGACTCAATGAAATACTATTATCAGAAAAAGAAAATAATGTTACGTTTCAAATTTTGTCGAAATTGATCAGTCGGGTCCCGAGATATGGGATTTCACCAGAAAGTGGGCGGTACCACGCCCATTGTCTAATTTTCACAACGGCTCCGATAGAGCCCCCTTATACCATTCTAAATACCACCCATATAGAATAATTAAGCAGGATTTCAGTATTTAATTAAAAATAAATAAAGCAGTACTCATTTTACGCAACTGACCAATTTTTTCAACGCGTTTTTTTTAAGGGGGAAAGACGGGGAAAATGTTTAAGCTTATATGTTAAGTAGAAACCCTATAGTTTACTAGGAGAAATAATTCATAGCTCGACCTCGCCCGACACTAAACCAAAAACACCAATTTCTAAAAAAAAAAAATGTTTTCTTAATGATTCATTGTTTTTCCGAAAGGCATAATAATACATTAACTAAATTAATTTTTATATCATTAACATTAAATACATACCATGTTGTCCTGAATCCATAAAACATATTTTCACGAATTCCGTTCACACAATAAAAAACCACTTGCAATTTCGAGAACAATAGGAAGTTTCGCGAATGGGCACGTGTGTTCTGAACGAAGTCTAGGTTCCGACTATTTGCGTGGGAATATAGCGGCCTAAAGGTCATTCATTTAATCGGTTCATTGTAGAATGGTTATTTAGTTACCAAAAAAAAAGAATCAATTTTGAGTACCATCGCTGAAGTTTGTAATTTTCAATTTTGTCCGGCTTTTGAGGGTAAATGCTCTTATGTGCGACGTCGGGAGGCCCTATTACAATCCACAGCTAAACGGTTTCCACTGCACTCTTTCGCTCTGAGGACATTCATCGGTACCTCTGTATAAAGAAACTTGGACAACTTTTCAAGGTCATTACGTATAGCTGCAACCGAAACCATGGGCTGAATGAATTATACGACGAAATTCATTTATATAGTTAAGCGTTTGAAGGATCAGATGGAGAAGCATCTGGCTGCACTTGGTATCTCGTACTGGCGTCTACGCCAGTAAAAAATAATAATTGCTTTTGTTTTAAATTCTATTATCTTAATTTAACACTTCACTTTGCACAGCAAAATGTAAGTCTGTTTATACCGTAGGATATTTTTCCACCCTTATTTAAGACGAAGGCAGTTACCGGTTCGACTATACACTCACTTTAAAGGACGACCGATGGGAAATTTTGATGATTTCTGCCATAGATGGAAGGAAGACTATCTCAAAGATCTTCATAAGTGATACCGGTGGCAAACGATCCAAATGGAACCCAGTGTACGAGAATGTATACACAACGATAGTCGTCCACCAACTGAATTTATCTAACAAGCTTATTGGGAATCCGACAGTCTCAAGGGAATAGCAAATGTATGAAAGCAAACCGGCATACTAACCTGACCGCTTGTTAAACTGTTTTTCCTTTCAAGTTACGAAGAGTCGATAACACAAAAGACAAGAAATTAAACGCGGACGGAGTTATTAGAACTCGCATGGGCAACAGCATTCTCTGTTTCATGGCTTTTTAATAGGAGCCAATCTGCGTTCTAAGAGGCTGAGACGTTCATGTAATATATGATGACACATCGCAAATACTACCTGCCAACCGAAATCACAACATATACTCGTAATACAACATCCCACACAACCTAAGCACATTCAGCAAAAGTATTTTTTCGGTTTTCCTCGGTACAACCAGCAGTTTTCACATGCTCCTTTAGGCGACAACAAATTGCAGTGGAAATTACACCTAAAACTTACTTGTAAATTAAAAATGGTTAAAGAAAATCTAATAAATTTTGTGAATAGAAGAAAATAATTTTCAAATTTGTATTTTATTTATAACCAGAAAAATATAATCCAATAACTGTTTAAATAAACACGAAATTTTCATTAGAGTATTGAACCCCATTGATTTTGTTGCAGTGTGCAGGTTTGCTCATTGATTGTAAAGTTCGTGGTGCAGTTTCCAAACCTTATTAGATGTTTTTTTCTGAAATGGAGAAAGTTAATTCTAATTAAAATTAATTATTTTAATTATGTATAGTGTATATATGTATATTTATCAAAGATATGTATGACTTAATCGTTAAGACAACAGACATAGCCGAATAATTGGTTAAAATTTTGAGATTCAAAGAATTGAAGTTCGCCAAAAAAAATTATGGAATGGCCTAATTTGAGTTATACCAGTCATGTGCCTTTTCAAGGTTTCGTGATGTATCTATTCAAACTATCTCATTTGTGTTTTGCCATAAACCATTGCGGTCTCTTCGCTACCATTGCACACATTAATTTGGCGTAATCGGACCACTACTACGCCCACCATGTCATGAACCGAAAACATATAAAGCATATTAACTAAGTATTAAGTTATGACATAAAACCCTGTTTTGGATCAAGGGATCGCAGTAGCAAGGAGCACCTGTGGGCAAAGATTTCAAAGTAGTGGGCATGGCCCCGCCTCTTATAAGTTTAATGTACATATCTTCTTAACCATTAAAGCTATAACAACCAAATTCGCCTACCACAAATATTGCAAGCACTGCTACTGACTCTCTCCCCATACAATGGTACTGTTAAACACCACTGAAAGAGCGAAAAATCGTAAATTAGGGAAATTGTCCAGTTGTGTGAAACAAGATGGGTAGAGAGGCACGATGCTGTCCTTCAACTTGTTGCGAAGTTACCGTTGATCATCGAAGCTCTGTCAAAAATCAGTGAGTGGAAGAACAGAGAGTAGCAGGCAAAGCAACAATTCTAATATCGGCTTTGTGCAAGTTCGAATTTATCGTCGGGCTCTTCTGTCTCAGCGCTCACCTATTCGCTCAGCGTAGTTCTTCAAAAGGAAGCAATTGATTTGGCGAAGGCATCAAAAATGATTGGGATGTTGCTTGCCACGTTGGAAAAAAAGAGAGAACAAGCCAAGAGCCAAGAAAATGGCGGAAAAACTCGGTTTTGACGAAGCGAAACCAAAAACATATGGTCGACAAACGAAACGCGAAAATTACGACGTGAAAACTTGCGAAGATTACTACAGGGTTTTTGTCAACATACCTCTTCTGGATACCATCAAAGAAGATTTGGAAGTTCGTTTTTCACAAGAAGTTTTGGTTGGTTACCAATTGAGTGTGTTGTTCCCAGAAAAAGTAAGTCTTTTAAAAGAAAACGAAATCGATGATCTAATCTTATGCTTGATAGAAAGATTCGGGAATCTTCTGGATGATGAAAAAAGCGTACAAAAATTGAAATTCAAAGGTTGACAAACTGGCAATGTTACTGGCAGCAGCAACAAAAAATTGAAGGCAGCGAAATTGCAACTTCTGCACTGGAAACATTAAGAAAATGTGATGCCGATATATTCCCAACAATCCACACCTATCTCCGAGTATTCTGAACACTTCCCGTAACAAACGCGAGCTCTAAACGTTCTTTCTCTTATCTTCGACGCATCAAGACATGACTTAGGACGACCATGCTTCAAGAAAGACTAGATGGATTAGCGTTGCTTCATACGCATCATGACATCGAAATCACCGCCGAAGAAGTCATCGAAAGATCCGCAAAACTTGGCAGTCATCGTTTTGCGTTATGAAACACGCAATGTAAAAGGATTTTTCTGTTTGAATTTTTAATAAAATGAGCCACTATGTAATGCATGCATGTTGTTGACTTTTCGATTATAACCACTTTGTTTACCAAAAAATTTGAATTGATAATTTTTGATTCATAATTTTTACTGTATTTCTCGCAATAATAAGTTTGAAACCAAAATCGAAGGATAAATTCAATTACCCAACCCCCACACCCCTCAAGAATCGTCTCTGGATCCGCCACTGGTAAAGTTGACCATGATGAAGCCGTATCGACATACATCGAATTGCATCCGTTCGTGATTAAATCATTAGAAAGAATCGTAACTTAGAAGGATCCGGAGACTTCAACTACGGCCTCTCAGCTCGTCGTTGCGATTTCTGCTGCAGAATTCCAAATTTCCTGCGTCATAATGCAATTCGTACAGGCAGTCGATCTACCTCTCAGCCGGCAATTACAATCGCCTGATGAAGATCTTGCAGAAGCCATTAGATCAGCGGACGACGCTTTAAAAGACTTCGAAGAAATGCGGCAAAATGCCGAAAAAAACTTTTTTTTGATTTTGTAATAACGTTTAAGAAGTATGCACCGAACTAGGTTTCAACGTTTTCGTTCTGGTCTAGAGGTGGTCGAAGATGCGCCACGCTCCGGAAGACCTGTTGTCGAAAATTGCGATAAAATCGCTGAATTGGTCGAAAGAGACCGGCATAGTAGTCATCAAACCGTTATAAACCCATTTAAGAAGCTTGGAGACACTAAGAAGCTTGATGTATGGGTGCCACACGAATTGATTCAATAAAAATACCGCAAGACTTTTTTGACGACCCATTATATTATATATATATACATATATATGTATCAAAACAAACAGTTTATGAAAACAGAAGTAGATGAACTAAAATTCTGAAATCCATTAAAATCAAAGAAGTAAACGACAAATGAAGCGCTAAACTAAGGAGCTGGCTATACAAAACACCACACTTATTCAATCATTTGACGGCGATCGTATATACTTGGCACTATTTATACAAGAAGTCGATTATATGTTGCCACAGTCTCCTGTTATATCAGAAGAGACAAAATTATTTTATCTATGTTATAAAAACACAGAGAGGCGTTGCATTAGAGGTTGTTAGCGAGCAAAACCTCCAGATTGGATGACGTTTATACAGCTACTTATAGACGAATTCGGGGAACACACCGCAATTTCAGCACTAATTTTAGATATAATAATATTAGATTTAAGAATAAGGTTAAACTATTATGCGAAGAAATTAACACAGAAGTTTGTGGAGTAAAAGACGTTAAGACGTAACTAGTAAGGAAGGGCTAAGTTTGGGTACAACCGAACATTTTATACTCTTGGAACTTGCAACAATCAAAGCCAGGGGAATACTTTAAGGTGTAAAACGTCAACCATAGGATCGAAATCCGAGCAACTTTGTACATACATATCTTATATTAGGTTGTCAAAAAAGTCTTGCGTTATTATATTGGTTTGTCAAAAAAGTCTTGCGGTATTTTTATTGAATCAATTCGTGTGGCACCCATACATCGAGCTTCTTAGTGACTCCAAGCTTCTTCAAATGGTTTATAAAGGTTTGATGACTACTATGCCGGTCTCTTTCGACCAATTCAGCGATTTTACCACAAGTTTCGACGACAGGCCTTCCGGAGCGTGGCGCATTTTCGACCACCTCTAGACCAGAACGAAAACGTTGAAACCATCGTTGTGTGATGGAAATGGAAACTGTATCAGGTCCATAAACTGCACAAATTTTATTGGCGGCTTGAGATGCATTTTTGCCTTTATCGTAGTAGTACTGTAAAATATGCCGTATTTTCTCTTTATTTTGCTCCATGTTTGTGACGCTATAACTCACGAACGACTTAAAAAAAACGACAATCAATCAAACACGTGTTAGCGCGTGAAATGAGCTTTCCAAAAAGGTATAGCATGACCCGATGCGACGAATAAAACTAGAACTACGTGCTGTCAGCGCCAACTAGCGAAAATACCGCAAGACTTTTTTGACAACCTAATATATAAAAAATCAGAAACTGTTAATTTTCAACCGACTTATAAGCGTAAATTTCCAAAAAACGTCTTTTCTATTCAAATTTTTTTCTATTTTTTTGTTTTGTTTTCCAATTGATTTATTTGTAAATTATTTGATTCGTCGTTTGCTTTCTTTATTTCGGCTATTCAAAAGGCAAATTATAAAAAATTATTCAGTGAAAACTTTATCAAATTACAGATTAAAATTTATTACAATGCCACGAAGAGGTCGCCCTAATATGGGTCGGCGTTCTTTTTGCCATCAACATACATTGGCAGCTCAAAGCACATGCACGAGTACTCGCAGGATGCGATGACATACGTGCGGAATTATATATCGCGGTCAATTAGCAAGCGATAGTCACGATGTCACAGCACGACTTTTCAAACAACAGCTACGATGTTTGATGGGCTTTATCTTGAAGCAACGTATAAATGGTGCTGTTAGATTCTGGATGTACTCTGATGAACTGTAGTAACGAAATAATGCCGATGTAAACGTTACCGACCTATCCTAAACTACTTAAAGTCAATTGGTTAACTTAAAATACTTTCCTTTTTTATTATAGCAACAATGTTGTGACCACACGAAATATGCACATCATATTTCGAAACAAACTAGTACACATACACTAGATCACATTGCATTTTCGTTGCACATTTCATTATTTTATGTACTCAAACGAATATTGCGACAACCAAAGATAAAAAGCAATTTACGTCACAATAAATAGTGCAACGTAAACATTTAAGGGAATGCAATTGATGTAATGTGAGAAGTAGGCCATTGACAAATATTGTCGCAACTACAAGTGATTGCGCCAATATAACAAATAAAGAAAAAGATAAAGAAAGAAAATATTGTATAAGAAAATAGTACCTAGTTAAGGGGTTAGGGGTAGTTAGCTTTTACAAAAAATTAATTTTTCGTTGAAGTTATACTTTTTATACGAGTTCGGAAAAGGTTGCGTTAAATGCAAATTGCGCAACCTTGTCTGCGAAGATGTTCGAGCAGCAAGCGAAGCGGTGACAATCGGCGATCGTTTGTTCGTTTCTTTCGGCACAGCTTGGCTTTTCTACCAGCAACACAATGTTGTCATGCTTATGCTATTGTTGTTTTTGTAGAACAATGTTTAAATTTTGGGTCGGTGACATATTCACATGTGTGCGCATATGTATGTTTGTATGCTTGTGCATTATTTCTTTCGTTTGTGTTTCATTTCTGCGAATTCTCAACTATTTTGTGTGACCTTTGGTTGAAATACTCTGCGTTGGCGTTGAAAAGTTAATAGCAGAACCAGTGAAAAACGTAAAATCGTGGCCCGAGTCAGCTGGCACGACCTATCTTATGGGCGCGCAATGTAACTGAACAGTGGAAAACGCTACTCCCTTCTCTCTTTGACGTAGGATGCCGTGAGAATCCACGACATTTGGATTTTTGCCGCAGATAACGTGGCAGCTGATTGCCTCTCACAACGCATGGCTGCCAATTTCGATATACTGCAGTAATTATCAATTTTTATAATTCAATCTGTTCAATATGTTTCAATATGTTTGAAATTTTCTTAAAATAACTCAAAATCAGTGTCGAATGCTATTATTTATAAATATATAAACTATTTTGAATAGTTTGTTTTCAGTTTTCATATTTTATATTGTAAAAAATTGTAATTGAAAACAAAGGTGTGGTCAAAACTATGTATGCGTAGTGGGCAATGGCAACGTTGTTCAAATATAAACAAGCGCCAGTATTTTAACAAACAAACAAACAAATGAAAAGTTTATTGGATCGGTTCAATAAGTGAAATTACGTGTGTGCTAAAAAATACTTGTAAACTATGGATGACGAGAAATTGATTGCTTTAGTTCCAACTAAACAGGAATTATTTAATAAGAGCAGTCCATTCTATAAGCTGCAATCGAGGAAAGATGCCTTGTTGAACGCAAGTGGTAAGTTGCTTTGTTATTTACAACTGTTTATGTTGTTAATAATAATTAATTCTATTTATAAAGGAGAAATGTGTCGCCGAAGATGGCTAACACTTCGCGATCGATACGGGAGGGAAGTTCGAAAGGCTAACGCGGGATGGAGTTCCAAAGACAGTGGCATTTGCTGGAGGCAATGAAGTTCATTAAGCCACATATTGTACCACGGCGGTAAGTTTTAGTATATTAATTGAATCTACATACTTGTCTTTGAAATAAAAACTTAAATTCACAGGATTAGATTCTCACAAAATATTTGTGAAACCGCTGTCACCGACCAGGGTCAGTTGCCATCAACAATTGAAGACCCTCGATTGCAGCCACCTGGACATGCGCAGGAAGTGGAAATGCCATCACCGCTATGGCCCTTGTCGTCTATAAGTCCAATTGCAACATCGCTGCCGTCGCCATCGCCTTCTTTCGCCGCGGCGCCATCCCTGACTCCTTTCGCATCCACCTCGCTTCCCTCACCATCCTGCTCTACGCAGGCGGCTACCCAAAAGAGTAGAAAGCGAGGTCAATCTGGACCAACTATTAGCGAGGTTGACGAGAAAATGATGGAAGCCATCGAGATTTTTAAAAATAAATGGTCAACACAACCAACCCAGCAGATCCAACAACAACAATCAACAAGTCCGGCTGTGCAATCATTCAGCACTTTAGCCGTGTCCATTTTAAATAAAATGGACGAGACAAAACAAGTTAGGGCAATAGAAAAAATGTTAGAAGCTGCGTTTGAAGTGCACAGAGGAGAGTAGTATTAAATAAAATGTTGAGTTAATTTAATATATAATATATATAAATGAAGTATTTATTTTTAAATTATTATTTTACTTTTATTTACATATATGTTGTCAGATAATTCATTTCTTATGTAAATAATTCTAAAAATATGCTTTTGTTTTTAATTAAAAAAAATGAAATGATCTCATGAACTAAAAAAAATAGGTAATAAGGTCCGCCAGGAGCATATGGTCCTCCTGTAAAAGAGTCCAAATTGTTCTGGAATGGTACAGATCCTTCATTTATAAAATAGTTAGCAAGTTTCTCCCGTAGGTTAAACGCAGTTGAAGGACCTCTACGCACCGAAGTTCGCATTGGTCGTAAAGAGCTGTTTTCATTTTCCCGGCGCCACTCACCGGCATGAACAATGTTATGTCCTTCCATTCGGACAATACCACCGATTGTGAACATTCAACATTATAAAATTGTGTAAGGCTATGTAAGCCAACATAATTTTTTCACAATTTTCTGAATTACATTCAATCGTTGTTTTCAAAATTCTCCACCGAGCAGTCAATATACCAAAGGAATTTTCTATGACTCTACGAGCGCGTGACAATCGATAATTGAAAATACGTTTCGAGTGTGTTAGATTAGCTCCAGGAAATGGGCGCATTAAATTATTTCGTAATGGGAATGCAGCATCTCCAACGAAAAAGTATGGAAAAGGTTCCGGGGACGCGTCAGACAGTGGCACAGGTGGTGGCAAAGGCAGAGTGTTTTGTATTAATGCATGTCCAAATGGAGTAAATCGAAAGATTGCTGCATAAATAATAACAGAAATGCATTATACTATAATGTTAAACAATTAATTATACAGTACCTCCGTCACTTTGACTTCCATAGCTGCCAATACTAACTGCTGTGAACGTATATTTCGCATCACATACAGCCATCAAAACGATGCTAAAGAATTTTTTATAATTGTAAAACATCGAATTGGAATTGGCCGGGCACTTAATAGCCACGTGTTTACCATCAATTGCACCGACACAATTCGGAATGTTCCACATGTTATAAAAATCGTTTGCAATGTCCTTGTATTGAGACTCTGTTGGCTCGCTTACATAAATTGGGGTAAGTAGCTGCCAGATTACTTCCCACGACTCTAATATGATTTCGCGTACTGTTGACTTTCCTAACTTATAGATCCATGCAATGCTCTGCACCGACACGCCTTGTGACAAATAGCTAACAATTGTGAGAGAAGTACATATGTATATTAGGGGTATAACTTTTTGAATTTTTTTGAAAAAAAAATTTACATGGCATAACACGATGAGGAATAGTAAAAAAATGATAACTGCGTTTTTAGTTTTTCGATTTATTTCAAAAACTTCACGCATAATTTAAATTGAAAATTCGTATGAAAATTTCATACATATGCCAAGAAAAACCACCATATGAGATTATGTTCTTTTCTTTGTGTCTGTTTTGTTCTGCTCTTCTTCCGTTATTCGTAGTATTTTTGCATATGACAAAAATAGATAACGCTAAATTTGAGTAAATGCTTTATGAATGATTTAAACTTCGTATAAGCGTCGCGCCAGTTGCCTTTATTTAGCTGTCGGTCTCTCATTCAGTGCTTGGCGGCTGGAGTGAAAGAGTCTTTTTTAATTAACAATGTCTTTTAAAAAAAGTGGTGCTGAAGTTTTAAAAAATTCAAAACAGAGGGAAAACAATTTAATAACATTTGAAAAATCTAAGAATAAGAGAAGAGAAATCAATAACATTGAAAACCCCTTGAGTGAATTGTGTAAGATTCCAAAACAGACCGTGATTATAGGAAGGTATAATGAATTAGCAAAAACGGAGAAATTGAAAAAGAAAATATGCCAGATTATTTCAAACGAAATGATTGCCTTGTAGTCGAAACTAAATTTTCCGAGTATAACACGTATAGCTGCACAACGGAAGATAACAAAAGTTTTAAATGATTATTCAACATTTTTAAAATTCCCGGATGGCAGAAATATTACAATGGCGTTCAACAAGTTATGTGATATAACTGATTTAAAAGGTGTCTGGCTAGGAACTGAGGATAAAAAGTTGTATGAACTCCAAACAACTACAATTGGAGAAGTTGGGTACACGACAGTTTGTGTGCATCCCTCCAAAGCTGCCCTTTTAAGAAAAAATGTTCAAAGTACCTCGTGTTTAAATAAAGTGGCGCTCAACACTTCAACATCATCAGATGAATCTGTCGAGCAATCACATTCTCCACCTGTTGGTGAATATAAAGCTCCTCTTCAAAGAAAAAGAAATGCGAAGTGTTCAACAAAAGCAGCAGTGACAATGGTAACAACAGCCCATGTAAGCACCAAAAGCGCCGCTAAAATATGCAATGAATTGTCCAAAGAAGGAATAAATATAGCAACACCAACACAAGCAGGTATTCACAAAGCGATGATTAAAGCAGCGCTGAACTTGGAAAAAAATTATAAGAATTCCTTAAGAGATGACATTTGGTGCATTCATTTCGACGGCAAGAAATTTGGGAAGAAAGAAGTGCAGACCGTGGTGTTAACAAATGAAGCTAAGGAAGTAGGAGTAGCGGCAATGGTTCTTAAAAACGGGAAAAGTTTGTCAATTTTTGAAGGCTTCTATTTAATAATATATTTTTAGAGCATTAATTAACTTTCTATAACTTTTTTAAGGAATAAGGAATGTATTGGATAAATTTAACCTTTGGAATTCCAAAATGAATTGAATGATTGTTAGTGACACAACAAACGTTAATACAGGGGTTAAAAGTGGAGTTGTTCGTTTACTGCAGAACTGTTTTCAGGAAAAACATTTGTCCTCACCGCAGTATATTGAATGCCAACATCATGTATTAGATTTAATTTTGAAGCATGTGATGAATGAAGTACTAGGTGGAAAGTCGACATCGCCAAACATCAGTTATGACATATTTGCAGAATTGATTATGCACTACGAAAACCTAAAACAAAACTACAAACAAAACGAAGAAAAGTTGATCTTAAGATCTATTAAATGGCGTGATGACATGCAATTTTTATATGAACTAGGGAAATATTTTATATATTATGAAGTAAACAACAAGTTCCCCTACATAAAATTTAGAGTTTTACCAGCGCTTAGCAACGCTCGATGGAACTCTAGAGCTATATTAGCGATTTTAACGTTCATACTAATACCGGAACACAGAATACAACTTTTGCCAATTTGCCAATTCATATGCAGCGCATGGTATGATGCTTGGTTCTCGGATCACCGTTTTCATAACAATGATTTTGAAATATTGAAAAAATCCGTCAAGCGATTCGAAACTGCGCATAAGTGTTTTCTTAAACACTGGGTAAAGGAAGATTCTGCCATTCTGAATTTAAAAAGATCTAATATTTACGCTGAAAGAGCCATCAAAAGTATTCAGGAAATTTACCCTTTTTGTGAATCTGAATATAGTTTAAATTTTAAGTTTATCTCAAATAATATCAAAATGAATTAAATAATGAACTAAAACGTATATTTACTATAACAATGTATTTGTCTTGTACTTAAATTAGTCTTATTGCTTCTAAATCAAAATTTGTCTTCTTCGCATATAACATATGAGTTTTTTCAATTTAAATTCTGAGTGAAGTTTTTGAAACAAATCGAAAAACTAAAAACGCAGTTATCATTTTTTTACTATTCCTCATCGTGTTATGGCATGTAAAGTAGGTGTTACAAAAATAGACTACCCCTAATGTATATACATGCTTACGTATATTTGCAAAACACAACAAATCAACCTACAGTAATACCAACGAGAGCCTTTCCTGGGGTCCAATCCGCAGCCATGGCTTTTTCAAGGATTTCCATACCAAATTCAAAAGTAAATTATAGACGTCCGGCGGCACCTTGTATGCAAAAAAAGTTGTTCTGGTTCGCTGTTTTTCATTGCCAGAAAAGTTTTTATCTGGTAACCGCAAACGCCACAGTTTCTATTGTTTGGGCGAATTTTGTACCTTCTCTTTCGTTTTATATAGACTATATAAAGAGTACAATTCGCACAAACTTAAAAACATTTCTCCACTATTGTCCACTTCCATATTGCTGCTGACACAATTTGAAGAATTGTATGAAATGTCAAACAAATGAAATGTAAACAAAAGAGAACAGCTGATTTCTGCGTTTTTACCACGTTTTTCAATGTGCACACATTTTGCTGATGAGGAAGGAAAAGGAAGGAAGGCAGTAGCGTTTTTCACTGGTTCTGCTATAAGACTATACTTCACAGGATCGTTTCTGTAGTCAGTCTTCATTTACTTTCTTTGCAAATCGACCCGCCATGATGAGGTATATCGTTTTATCCGACAGCGTGAGGTTTATGGACTTCATTTCTAATTTTGTCTTGTGGCATATTAGAAATGATGTTTCTTCCATGATCGCTCGGTTACAATGGATAAAACGACTTCTGAGTAGTGATTTTAATGAATAAATTCAAGGTTTTATACAAATAATTATATATGCAGCCAATAAGTACAGTACATATGTATATATATAATAAGTACAATACGCATATGTATGTTTGTATGCTTGTGCATTATTTTTCTTTCGTTTCTGTTTCATTTATGCAAATTTTCAACTATTTTGTGTGACGTTTGGTTAAAATACTCTGCGTTGGCCTTTGAAAAGTTAAGACCATACTTCACAGGATCAATTCTGTAGTCAGTCTTCATTTACTTTCTTTGCAAATCGACCCGCGATGACGAGGTATGTTGTTTTATCCGACAGCATGAGGTTTATGTACTTAATTTCTAATTTTGTCTTGTGGCATATTAGAAATGATGTTTCTTCGAAGATCGCTCGGTTACAACGAGTAAAACGACTTCTGAGTGGTGATTTTAATGAATAAATTCCAAGGTTTTATGCAAATAATAAAGCAGTCAATAAATACAGAATATATATATAGTATAATAAGTAAAATACGCATGTGTAGGTTTGTATGCTTGCGCATTATTTTTCTTTCTTCATAAAAAATTGTAATTGAAAACATAGATGTGCTCAAAACTATATATGCGTATTGGGCAATGGCAACATTGTTCAAATGAAAACAAACAAAGATGGCTGATTTCTGCGTTTTTCCTACGTTCTCCACTGTTCACACATTTGTTCGATGAGGAAGGAAAAGGAAGGAAGGCAGTAGCTTTTTTGACTGGTTCTGTTATTAGAAATGATGTTTCTTCGATGATCGCTCGGTTACAACGGATAAAACGACTTGTGAGTGGTGATTTTGATGAATAAATTTCAAGGTGTTATACAAATAATTATATATAATAATGCAGTCAATAAGTGAGGTATATATATAATAAGTACAGTACGCATATGTATGTTTGTATGCTTGTATGCTTGCGCATTATTTTTCTTTCGTTTCTGTTTCATTTCTGCGAATTCTCAACTATTTTGTGTGACTTTTGGTTGAAATACTCTGCGTTGGCCGTTGAAAAGTTAAGACTATACTTTACAGGATCATTTCTGTAGTCAGTCTTGTGGGTTGACAATTCACAAGTCGGAAGGAGGAACTTTCAATGAAATTGTTTACTATTAATATTATCTCAACAGTTAATTTATGTCGCACTGTCAAGAGCTGTTGCCATTAAGGGAGTTTACATTATCCTAGTGAACAAACAGAAAAAATTTTATCATGGCATTGGAAGCAATGACAGGTCATGTCGCGCATTGCGAGATGAAATGATAAAATTACGTCAAAAATCAATTATCACCTTATAAAAAGAATTATTCGAGTTTCTTAGCACAAGAAAATGTTTATCAATAATATCATTCAATTATCAAAGTCTTCGCGCACACGTTGATGATTTCTCAGATAGAGTGTTTAAACAACCAAACATCTTGATGTTATCAGAAACATTTATGAACGAAAATTAGCCTCCTGTATCCGTACCAAATTTTGATTTTTCAACGATTTCAACGAAATAAAAAAAATGCAGGCGTTGCTATTTATCACAATGAGCAAGACATATGTCATATTCTAACTCCTCATTAAGATATAAAGGCTCCGTACGCGAGTGATTCTGATGTGACGATATCAACATCAACAAGAATTGGCGATTTGTGCGCGGTAGAATGCAAAATGAATAATAGTAAAAAATTGAATTTAATTGCCATTTATATATCACCAAATTCTTCGATGAGAGATATAAAATTGTTCATAGGTAAAGCTTTATTACCGATGTCAACTGCAGGTTCGCAAGCTTTTGCAGATATTATCGGAGAACCAGTAGAGTATAGTGAATAACCGGACTCCTTGCGTGAGATTTCAATGTAAATTTCTCATTGCCAGAAGCTCAACCATTACTGGCATTCCTCAGAGAGAAATTTTCATCAGAAATGATCAATGGAAGAAATGATCTTACGACAAAAGGAAGTACGACTATTGATGCGGTATTCGCGAGAAATATAGATAAAATAGATGTAAGACATTTCATATCGTATTTTAGTTATCATAATTCAATTGTAAATATTATAGATATCAATCCATCAGAACCCATAAATGATAATTGAATTAGACTTTGCTTTATAAAATGTACATAATAAATTTATAAAATGTGAATTTAAGAAAGTGTTGGTCACTCCACCATATTTTTATCCTTTCCCTCTCGCTAGTTTTCTTTCATACAAAATGATATGCATTTCTTGGAATATCACTAAGAAGTATAACTTCTTCCGCGCGTAGAGACTCCACGCACCTTTTTTTCGTTAAGTGTAATATATTAATATTTCCTGTAAATTTCATGTTGATTCGAGAATTAGTTTTTGAGTTATTCGAGAAATAAGGAAGAGAGCTCGGGCACTTCAAAGCGCTAGCGTGAAACTTCAAATGCGCTTTTCTCAAAACTATGTTTTTTGAATCAGTGACAACTGTAACTCGAAAACCGTTCAGTAGATTTTAATGAAATTTCTACAGCTCTTAGAGTAGTACATAATAAACTCGGGCCTAATCGAAGGAATTTTATTTTTTCGAAAATTTCGATTTTTTAAGACCATTTTAATGTTGATTTTTTTGCAAAAATTTAGAAAAAAATTTCCTGAGGTCGCCATTTTGTTAATTTAAAAAATAAAAATTAAAAACCTTTGATCAGGCCCGCGATTATCTATTTATGAAACTAATTTTTTTTGTCCGATTGTGCTTAAATGAATATCCAAGGATTTATGCTTGTCACCGCAAGTAACTTTTTATGGAACAGGGTCAACATAAACAACTATAATTTTGGAAATAATTTTTTTTTTTTGAAATGTGCGTGACTTGAAGCCAACACATCCTATAATAATGCCATATTACTTCTTCTTCTTCTTAATTGGAGTAGACACGGCTTACGCGATTATAGCCGAGTTATCAACCGCACGCCAATCGTTTCTTCTTTTCGATACGTGGTGCCAATTGGATATTCCAAGCGAAGCCAGGTTCTTCTCCACTTGGTCCTTCCAACGGAGTGGAGGTCTTCCTCTTCCTCTGCTTCCACCGGCGGGTACTGCGTCGAATACTTTCAGAGCTGGAGTGTATTCGTCCATCCGGACAACATGACCTAGCCAGTGTAGCCGCTGTCTTTTAATTCGCTGAACTATTTCAATGTCGTCGTTTGTCTCGTACAGCTCATCGTTCCATCGGTTGCGTTATTCGCCGTGGCCAACGCGCAAAGGACCATAAATCTTTCGCAGAACCCTTCGCTCGAAAACTCGCAACGTCGACTCATCCGTTGTTGACATCGTCCAAGCCTCTGCACCGTACAGCAGGACGGGAAATATGAATGACTTATAGAGTTTGGTTTTTGTCTGTCGTGGGCTTTGCTTCTCAATTGCCTACTCAGTCCGAAGTAGCACCTGTTGGCAAGAGTTATCCTGCGTTGGATTTCTAGGCTGACATTGTTGGTGGTGCTTACGCTGGTTTCAAGACAGACGAAATTATCTACAACTTCAAACGTGAGTGCCATGTCGCGAGTGCGACGACTGTTTGTTTGATGACAGGAGACTTTTCGTCTTGCCCTCGTTCACTGCCAGACCCATTCGTTTTGCTTCGTTGTCCAGTCTGGATAAAGCAGAACTAATGGCGCGGGTACTGAGGCCGATAATATCAATATCATCGGCATACGCCAGCAGCTGTACACTCTTATAGAAGATGGTACCTTCTCTATTTAGTTCTGCAGCTCGAATTGAAGAAGTCGCACGATAGGGAATCGCCTTGTCTGATACCTCGTTTGGTATCGAACTGCTCGGAGTGGTCCTTCCCGATTCTGATGGAGCTTTTGGTGTTGCTCAACGTCAGCATACACGGCCGTATTAATTTTGCGGGGATACCAAATTCAGACATCGCGGCATAAAGGCAGCTCCTTTTCGTGCTGTCTAAAGCAGCTTTGAAATTGACGAAGAGGTGGTGTGTGTCGATTCTCCTTTCGCGGGTCTTTTCCAAGATTTGGCGCATGGTGAATATCTGGTCGGTTGTTGATCTGCCAGGTCTAAAGCCATAATGATAAGGTCCAATCAGTTTGTTGACGGTGGGCTTTAATCTTTCACACAATACGCTCGATAGAACCTTATATGCAATGTTGAGGAGGCTAATCCCACGGTAGTTGGCGCAGATTGTGGGGTCCCCTTTTTATGGATTGGGCATAGAACACTTAAATTCCAATCGTTGGGCATGCTTTCGTCCGACCATATTTTACAAAGAAGCTGATGCATGCTCCTTATCAGTTCTTCTCCGCGTTTTTGAATAGTTCGGCTATATTACTGCTTTTGTAAAATAAAATTATTTAGTAGAAAATAAATACTGAAAACTCTAATTTTGTCATGCCTCTGACTACCCCTGACCCCTTAAGCAAAATTTCTAAATTAATAGACAAGTCGTGTTTTTCTCTTCGCGATTCCCTAAACCGAAGTTTAGTATTAATAAGAATATTTGAACAAAAGTTCAGTATTTACAGGCAACGAGTTAAACATAAGTTTAACAAAAATTTAAAAATTTAGTATTGAAATCGGGTTTAAGAACTATAACTGGCGCAGTTGACAGAACTTTGTCTTTAGACAAAGAAAAAGAGCCTGACACAACATGTAAACCGCTTAAACGTACTTAGTTAAAGTGAAAAGTGAAAAACGTTAAATGATTCAAAGGCCACTGAAAAGACAAGACTAAATATAAATATAATTTTACAAGTTGTGCAAAGTTAAAAAATTAATAGCACTTGAAATTTTTATAATAAAAGTTACATAAAGAAATATTTTGGAGTGAACTTCTGAAATATTATGAAATCTAACTGCCAAAAGTCGTAGAATCATTTGTAAGAAACTTACTATTGCTTGCGGGTTAAAACAGTGTTACATCATTTTATAAATATAAAAGAACTAACTTCTTGAAAAGGGAACAAAAAACAAAAACAATTATACACATATAACTACCACAATGGCAACCACCAACAACGATCTAAATCTGATCTGAAGGGCGACGGATGCTACGACGTTGCATCATTCATCAGAGAGGGTAAGCTGAGAACAAAGCGACCAAAAACTATGTGTGGGAAAGACACATAAAAGCGAAAATCCAGGAGAGGTGTTCCAAACAATAAGGACACAACCCAGGGACTCATCGTGGGAAAAAGTTGAAACGGAACTTATAAAAAATTTTGCGGGTAAGAGAGAGCTACCACCAAATCCTCCACCAGGCCATCACGGCAAAGCAGCATAAAATAAGTAATTATTACTATCAATTAAAAAACATAACATAAGCTTAGCTCTAAGTATAAGTTAGACCGAAATAAGCCCGTAGAATTTTCCCCAAGGACATATGAATCCTTCATACTAAAAACATTTTTAAACACTATTCCGCCTCATTTATCGGCAATAATTAATAATAGAACAAGAAAATAATAATCAAAGACCTGGGAGTCATAATCCAATAAAAAATAGCTATTACAATTCCAACAATAGACACAACAACGAACGAACAAGAACGAATCAAAGACAAGGAAATACTTTACAAACACGACTAAATAGTAATCGTTTTAATAACCAATAGCTATAACACAGCAAGCACATTTAGACGGAATTACCAGAACCATAACAATTATAATGGTGCAAAGAGTACCAACTATTGGAATGAAATTCCAATGGAAGTAGACCATATAAACCAAGAAGAATATTTTCCTTTGGACCGTACCAGAACTACCTTCCGTTAGTAGAATTAGTAATCAAAAATAAAAAGATTATGTGTCTAATCGACTCAGGTTCTACTACGTCCCTTATTGATAATTGAAAATTAATTAAGTATAAAAGAATACCATTAAATAACTCAATAAAAGTCCGGTAATTTAATAGCGAAGCATTAAGGGAAATAATAACAAGATTACCTCTCGAATTTAATTTTGACGCAGATATGTCATGGGAATTAACTGACCTACATAAAAAAGGATTCGATGCAATCATTGGGCAAACATATTAAAACCATTACAAGCAGTTATTGACATTAGAAATGATATCTTAATAATTAATAACGTAGTGATAAAATTTATAAACTCTTGCCCATATAATTTTAACCAAATTTACCAATTAGAGAGTATAGAAAATAGGGATTTACAAATTAGAATACATTTAATCTCCTCACTAATCTAACTGTTCTCACTGCCGTTGGATAGATGATAAAACAGATCTTTTTGCCATTAAAGAATTCACATCGCTTAATATTTATTAAAATAAAACATTGTTATATAGTATTTTGTTATAAAAGCCGTCTTCTTTTAAGTATTTTCCATATAGTATAATGGACGCATTCGTTTATTTTGGAAATAGATTTTCAGGTGAATTCAGATTCATTGCGTTTAATTCATTTGTTTGTTTGTTTTTCTCTTTGTAAATTCTAAATCAGCTGTGATAATGTAATAGATTTCCAATGCTGACAAGTAGATGGCACAAAATAAGAGTCGCATTGAGATATTTAGAGTGAATCAGTTTCAAATCCCTTCCATGAAGAGGTTTTGAAGTGTAATTTTTGTATGGCGAAATCTTGTTAAATTTATAATATTAGTGGGATAAACTACTCAACAGACGAAATCGTGTGATTAAATGTCGGTCTGAACATGGTATTAGTAAGTTAATAAAAAATTACAAATGCTTATTTTATAAAGAAGGTGATGAAGGCTTTCGACACTCGATCCCGAAAAAGGATTCCAGCAAATCTTAGTAAAAGAAGAAGATCGAAAGAAAACTGAGGTTTCAAATTCTTTTGGACATTACGAATACGCTAGAATGCTATTTGGTCTAAAAAATGCCAAATCAACCTTCCAAAATCTGATGCATTATGTCCTTAGAAAACACACTAAAAAAATTTGCGTAGTGTACATGTTCAGTACAACATTAACAAATTAAATGTTAAATTAATGTTATCCAGATTTCAAAAAGAAATTAACATTAACTACTGATGCAAACAATTTCGAAATCGGCGCCGTACTACAACAAAATGGACATCCTGTATGTTATGCGAGCAGAACTTAACGACCACGAACGTAGATATTCTGCAACAAAAAAAGAGTTGTTAGCGATCGTTTGGGCCACAAAGTACTTCCGGCCATATTTACATGGCGTCCAATTTGATTTGTTAACAGATCATCAACCAATAAAATGGCTATACACTAAGGCTCCCTATAAAGATATAAATCCTAGACTAAAAAGATGGATACTAAAATTAGGAGAATACAATATGAAAGTAGATTATATAAAAAGAAAAGAGAGCAAAGTGGCAGGTTTCCTCAGCAGATTAAACATCGATACAAATTCAATAAATTTTATGGAAATAGATAGCAATCGATCTTTAGATACTAATTTAGACGGAAACGATACAAACACCATCCACTTTAAAGAGGAGCAATTGAAAATTGAACCTCATAGTCAATCGGTTTAAAACTCAGATAATTTTAACAGATAACAAACAATTGGAGTTAGAAATAAAACGCAACAATAAAAAAAAATATATGTATCACCAGCAGATCTCGACAATAATATTTCTAATATCCTCCGAAGACACATCATATCATAAGTTAATTACCATGATCATAATAAATTACAACAAAAAACTATCGAGTTATTTGATGCATTCGACAACATTAAATTTGTTATAGTTCATATCACGCTAAAGATATAAATAGCAAAGAAGAAGCTTCCAGGCATATCCAAAATTATCACAAGTTCGAAACAGGACACACAGGAATATCTGAGAACTACGAGGGAATTAAAAGACACATCTTTTCAAACTCGAAAAAACTGATAAACAAATTCTTTAAGAACTGCGATACATGCAACAGAGTTAAATATGATAGGTGACCTATAAGAGCTCAATTTAATTTAACAGAAACACCAAAAGTTTGCGAAGAAATAATTCACATGGATTGCTAACTTTCATACAAGGTATGTCGACTGGTGCGTTAGAATCTGCTATCTTTATCGATTGTCCAGTGAGAACTTTTGGACATTTCATAGATTGAAAGTGAAGTTATTGCTTTTTAAGTGTCAGTATGTTTGTGTTATCGGTGCGAAAATTAGCTTCGAACAAAGAGCCATCATTAAATTTCGTTTTAAAATTGGTAAACCTTTTACCGAAATGTTTCAATTGATGAAACAATTGCCTATCCCGGAGTAGAGTGAACGAGTGGTTTCATCGTTTTCATAGTGGTCGTAAGGACATAAATGACAATCAACATGTGGGCCATCATTGAAATTCATGGAAATGGAATTGAACATCTCCAAAAAAAAACATCGGTTTATCGCATTTTGACCAAACATTTGGACTTACGAAAGGTGTGTGCACTTTAAAAAACCTATTGCTGATAACGAATTTAAAAGCATTAATGTTAAAGATTCCCTCAGAAACGAAAATATTGAACTACCTCTCGTTAAACCGGATATCTTCACCGGCAATTCTGATGTAGAATGCCTACACAATACACTAGAAGAATAAATAATAGTATTAGGTATAGAAAATAAAAATTCAAGAATTTTATAATAACAATTACCATTCAGTTACAAAAGAAAAACCCTTAAATATGGAAGAAGGTAAGTGCAACAAGAACACAATCTATGAACGAATATTTAACGAAAAGTCTAAGAGAATAAATAAGAGTATTGAAAACAGAGAACAATATGTGGAAGAAAGAAATATAGGTTACGTAAGGAATTATAAAAGTTTTAGGCATAATGAACAACCGAAGTTAATAAAAAAAAATAAGCGATATACATTTGAACAGCGTTAAACGGAAATTCAAAGTTGCAGAAGCAGTGGATCCTGAAACTTTTAATCCTGACAACAATTTGGACCCTGGGCTGGGACAAGTAACAATAGAGAAAATATAAACCAATACAGGATATATTAAGATCCAAACAGGAGATGCTGATATAGTTAAGTCATATATAACAATATTACATGTAATAAATCCACAAGAAATATCAGAATTACTAAATGAAATAGAATCGAATATAAAATCGATTTACAAGTAGGACATACAACACTAAACATGCAGATTAAATTTATTAGAAATAAAAACCACTATCACATCCTATACACAAAAATGAGGCCTACAGAAGTGGCTTTACGGTACCATGAACCATATTGATAGACAAAACCTCGAGCAACACCTCAACATTATCGACATAATAATATGTATTATTTTTGCTATCAAAATTCCAACAGAATTAGTAACACTGCACACATCTATATTACGAGTAATACCGCTAGGAGAAAGTAGCGACCTTGAGTTAATGTTTCAACAAGTATATACACTAAGATATAATCAGTGGCGGATCCAGAGACGATTCTTGGGGGAGGTAATTGAATTTATCCTTCGATTTGGGTTTCAAACTTATTATTGCGAGAGAAATACAGTACAAATTATGAAACAAAAATTATCAATTCTAATTTTTAGGTAAACAAAGTGGTTATAATCGAAAAGTCAACCATATGCATGCATTACATAGTGGCTCCTTTTATTAAAAATTCAAACATAAAAATCCTTTTACATTGCGTGTTTCATAACGCAAAACGATGACTGCCAAGTTTGGCGGATCTTTCGATGACTTCTTCGGCGGTGATTTCGATGTCATGATGCGTATGAAGCAACGCTAATGCAACTAGTCTTTCTTGAAGCATGGTCATCCTAAATCATGTTTTGATGCGTCGAAGATAAGTGAAAGAACGTTCAGAGCTCGCGTTTGTTACGGGAAGTGTACAGAATACTCGGAGATAGGTGTGGATTGTTGAGAATATATCGACATCACATTTTCTTAATGTTTCCAGTGCAGAAGTTGCAATTTCGCTGCCTTCAATTTTTTGTTGCTGCTGCCAGTAACATTGCCAGTTTGTCAACCTTTGAATTTCAATTTTTGTACGCTTTTTTCATCATCCAGAAGATTCCCGAATCTTTCTATCAAGCATAAGATTAGATCATCGATTTCGTTTTCTTTTAAAAGACTTGCTTTTTGTGGGAGCAACACACTCAATTGGTAACCATCCAAAACTTCTTGTGAAAAACGAGCTTCCAAATCTTCTTTGATGGTATCCAGCAGAAGTATGTAAACATAGACCCTGTAGTAATCTTCGGAAGATTTCACGTCGTAATTTTCGCGTTTCGTTTGTCGACCACATGTTCTCGGTTTCACTTCGTCAAAACCGAGTTTTTCCGCCATTTTCTTGGCTCTTGGCTTGTTCTCTCTTTTTTTCCAACGTGGCAAGCAACATCCCAATCATTTTTGATGCCTTCGCCAAATCAATTGCTTCCTTTTGAAGAACTACGCTGAGCGAATAGGTGAGCCATAGTATGTCGCTGAGACAGAAGAGCCCGACGATAAATTCGAACTTGCACAAAGCCGATATGAGAATTGTTGCTTTGCCTGCTGTTTCTCCGTTCTTCCACTCACTGATTTTTGACAGAGCTTCGATGATCAACGGTAACTTCACAACAAATTGAAGGACAGCATCGTGCCTCTCTACCCATCTTGTTTCACAAAACTGGCCAATTTTTTCACCAAGTATCTTTGCTAATACAGTCACACGTTTTGAAAATGAGTTCTTGAAGAATTTGTTGACTTTCTCGTATGGCACTGGCAACGTTTTCGATTAACCGTACTTTCACTGACTTTGAAATACTGTTGTTGAGTTTGTGCGAGAAACACGGAGTCATGACAGCATTTTTTGCTTCTTTCCGAATTTCTTTGACTGCTCTGATATCTGACAGCATGACCGCACATCCATCAGTCTCTATCGAAGCGCATTTCTCCATTCGGAGATTCATTTTCTTCATGTCTCCAAGAGCAATCCACCCGATGGCACTTAGAGACAATTCTTCATCGGTTCGATCATTTTTTCCAGCAGTCCTGTAAGTCATTAATCCGTCTTCATCCTCGATTTATTCTGATCCTGTGCCCTCCGCGAGAGTATTCTTCGAAAGGTGACCGAATGTGTCCAAAAAAGATACAAAGTCTTCTCGTATGCGTGCTTCGCCAGAAGAAAAATCGACGTATCTGAGTACAACGCTACTCTGTAACGAGAAACATTATTCTTCTGTAAATTTCAGTTTATTTTCTTGGGAACAACCACTATCCGATAGTTCAGACAATAGGCATCAATTATTATATTTATACGGAAATTCTACTTCTACGTAATAATTGGCAGGATGAAAATATTACATGAGCTTTTCCCGACAGATCTGGAGATTCATCGAAAACAATCGTGTAAAACTCAGCACGAGCCCCTCGTTGCAAAATTTTGTCCAGTATCTCTGCCCTGCAGCATTCAATTAGTTGGTTATGAATCGTTTTACTGGTATAGGTCGCTCTTGAAGATGTGCTCCCAAGGTGATGCTCCAGAGTTGGACAGACACGATGCCGGTGACGATCGATAGACACGATGCTGCTTGCGACTATTGAACGCTCCATTAATTCGATATCTCTGCGGGTATATATGTCTCATACTGTACTCAAGACTTCGACTCTTTCTCAATTCAGAATTTAGTACTTCCGATGTGAGTCGCCCAGAAAAGGGTTAAATAAGTTTAGACAGGTCATATAATGCAATTCATGATAGTATCATGTTGTGATTTCCATAGTGTATTTGGTGAGAAGAGTGTCACTGTTGTATTTTCATTTTCTTTACTGCAGGAAATATTTTTCTAGCAAACAAGTGAAATTTTCAGGTTCTGCGGTTCCAAAGGTGGGGAAATTTCCCTAATTTTCCCCCCGTGGATCCGCCACTGATATAATCATGAATTGTACGAATTTAATGGTAACATAGACTTACAACGTCTTAAACGAATTTATAATTGTTTCATAAAATGAAATTGTATGAAAGTTTTTAATAATGCTTCTGAAATTATTAACACTAACTACACCCGCGCCGTTAGTTCTGCTTTCTCCAGGCTGTACAAGGAAGCAAAGCTAATGGGTCTGGCAGTGAACGAGGGCAAGACGAAATATCTCCTGTCATCAAACAAACAGTCGTCGCACTCGCGACTTGGCTCTCACGTCACTGTTGACAGTCATAACTTTGAAGTTGTAAATAATTTCGTCTATTTAGGCACCAGCATTAACACCACCAACAATGTCAGCCTGGAAATCCAACGCAGGATTACTCTTGCCAACAGGTGCTACTTCGAACTGAGTAGGCAATTGAAAAGTAAAGTCCTCTCTCGACGAACAAAAGCCAAACTCTATAAGTAGCTCATAATTCCCGTCCTGCTATATGGTACAGAGGCTTTGACGATGACAACAATCGATGAATCGACGTTACGAGTTTTCGAGAGAAAGGTTCTGCGAAAGATTTATGGTCCTTTGCGCATTGGCCACGGCGAATATCGCATTCGATGGTACGATGAGCTGTATGAGATATACGACGACATTGACATAGTTCACCGAATTAAAAGACAGCGGCTACACTGGCTAGGTCATGTTGTCCGGATGGATGAAAACACTCCAGTTCTGAGAGTATTCGACGCAGTACCCGCAGCGGGAAGCAGAGGAAGACCTCCACTCCGTTGGAAGGACCAAGTGGAGAAGGACCTGGCTTCGCTTGGAATATCCAATTGGCGTCACGTGGCGAAGAGAAGAAACGAGTGGCGTGCTGTTTTTGACTCGGCTATAATCGCGTAAGCGGTGTCTACGCCAGTAAAGAAGAAGAAGACACATCACCATCGTTAAAGATGCCGCTGCGCTTGTAGGTGAAAGGAGTCGAACTGCCGCTATGAAAATTTGCTGGTATTGGCTCATTAATTTTTATGGAGTGTCTGTGGAGGGCCCCCATTTGTCATTCAAACAAAATGTCCTCTATAAACTTTTCGCAAAGTATTCTTTGACCAGCAGGCATTCGCTGTAGCTTTACCGCTACAGCAAATCGGCAAATCTTTTTGTTGCAATTTCTAATAGGGCATCAGCAGAATCTGGTTTTCTTTTCGCCGACTTGGTGGCGGGTTATTTACGGGGATTCTGAAATTATAAAGAAATTCAAATATATTATTCATGTGTTATTTATTATAGTAAAGAAATATTTATTTTTTGTATATGTTTTATTTTCAGGTGCCGCAATAGGAATCAGATTGGAAAAAAATTGCAGATGATTTCAATGAAGCGTGGAATTTCCACAATTGCATTGGAGCTATTGACGGCAAACACATGGCAATTATAATACTGGCTAAATCCGGCTCATTCTATTAA
The DNA here is from genome assembly GCA_037783105.1 of Bactrocera zonata. Classification (NCBI taxonomy): domain Eukaryota; kingdom Metazoa; phylum Arthropoda; class Insecta; order Diptera; family Tephritidae; genus Bactrocera; species Bactrocera zonata. The sequence goes on along the minus strand of JBAWJQ010004578.1, from coordinate 128,520 downwards.
AACTATAAGAAATTTCATAGTATTGTACTCATGGCAACGGTTAATGCAAACTATGAATATATAGTAGCTGATGTTGGCACGAATTGTCGTATTTCGGACGGTGGAGTAATAAAAAATATCGATTTTGGGAGAGCACTCTACAGCAAATCTTTGTCAATACCTCCACCATCGCAACTACCAAACAGCGACAAGGTGCTGCCGTATGTTTTTGTGGGAGATAATGCTTTCCAAATGCAGGAACACCTTTTAAAACCGTTTTCCGGTTCCAATTTCACAACCAAACAACGCATTTTCAATTATAGATTGAGCAGAGCACGCAAAATTGTAGAAAATGTATTTGGAATATTGGCATCAAGGTTTGGCGTTCTGCAAACCACTATTTCACTCACACCAGAAAAAGCACAAACTATTGTTTTAGCTTGTTGCTATCTGCACAATTTTTGGCGCCAAAAAAAACCTTTGCATTTACAAATTAATTGACCAAGAAATTACCAACAAACGCAAATACATAATTCCTCAAATAAAGCGACACAAATTCGCGATACTTTCGTTGAATACTTCAGCAACGAAGGTGCAGTATCTTGGCAAACAATATTCACAAATTAACAAACATGAATCACTATATTATTTTAATATACAGATGCAATGAAATAAAAATTTTGTTTTTTATCGATTTTACTTACCGTTATATTTTTTGATGAGCTGGGTGTTTCTACGTCATTTAAGAACTGCATTTCATTAAAATAAAACAAAGTACGCTCGAACGAGTCCTCGGCACCATCTCCACTTCTGCTACATTCGGCCAGTTTTTGCTTTTCGCGACGAAAATTTGTCCGCAAGAGATTAATTTTTCTTTTTACATTATCTAAAGTTGCAGTCGGGTATTGTTCTTTATAGCTTTCTAACAGCACTTGATATTGTTTTTGCTTTTCATCCCTGTTACTATGTATGTATATGCTTTCAGCTTTATATTCCATAAAGCTGGTAAGCATTGGTACAGTTCAATGAAATTCAAAATAAATTTTTCCTCGTCCGCGCACTTGCTCATACTTGAAATCAGAGATAAAGAATAGTCCAACTCCTCAATTGCTAAACGGCAAAACCTACTGAACTTTGACAGCTAATCGAGTTCAGTAGGTTTTGACGTTTAGCAATTAGAAACGAGCGATGGCGATTATTTTCAATGAAAAATGATTAACAACATTTAATGAATGGGCTTAAATCCTTTTATTGGGTATTGAAAGGTCAAAAACAGTTATTCTAATATACTTTAAAAAGATTTAAATAGTGTCTCCATATAATAAATAACCACTATATAGTAAGTTTTATTCGTACTAAATGTTGGGCAGTTGAATTTAAATGCCCAAAAATTATTATTTTCTTCAATCTGGCCATAATGGAAAATGTTATAAAAATCGCTAATTTTGAAGCGCTCTCACACTAGAATAAGTTAGACATCCCTTTATTCCTGCTTGAAATATCACAACGTAATTGAGCTTGTTTTGTTTTGTCAAGCATAAGTGGAGACGATCAAATTAGCGGCCGTCAAATTCAGATATCAAAAATATTTGAGTTTCATCAAACAGAGCCGACAACAAGTCGGTGTAATATACGTGTAGCCGACAAAAGCCGACGACACCAATACACTTAAGGTTTTGATGAGTTAATTTGATCGTCTCGCCAGCTCATAACGGAAAAATGGCAAAAATTGGTCGACCAAAATGATACTTATTTGTTTATTTATTTATTATTATAAATATAAAAAAAAATAAGTTGAAGTTTGATTAGAAATACGAAAAGACTTTCTCGATTACCCATGTACACATATAGTTAATTTGTCGAAACAAGCTGTAACTTGTAAGAAGTGATACAAATAAAGCAATTAAAAAACGGTTAAGTTCGGGTGCAACCGAACATTTAGTTCTCTTGCAACTTTCAGGAATCAAAGCTAGGGAAATACCTGCAGCCTCAGGGAAGTATTGACCCGATTCAGCGTATGTTTGAATTACAAATTGTATACGTTATATTATTTACATCGTGATTTGTATACTGGAAAGTGAAAGGATCAAGTGGAATTTAAATACCTACTTACCAGATAGTAGGTGTGGTTGTAGCCCGATTTCGCCGCTTTTCCCACTGTGACATAGGAATATGAAGAAAATGTCACGAACAAAACTTTGTCAAAATCGGTCTATCGGGCTTCGAAATATGTGTTCTTAGCGGCTCCTATAAATCCCTCTCATCTTTCTCAAGAGGTAAAGATGTATGTCGCTGGCGTATTTAGTCACTGATTTATTGCGCTTTTAGTAGTTTCGAAGAGTACCGTTATATGAGAGTGAGCGGGATTATCTTCCGACTTCATCCATTTTCACATTGAGGGTAGGACTTCTAATAGTATTTGCGTTGAGCAAATTTTGTTGTTGTAGCTTTAATAGTTTAGGAGAAATGTAAATTAAACTTATTCAAAAATTCTTTACCACAGGTTCCCTTGCTACTGCGATCCCCTGTGCTAAATAATAGTTTTATATCTTAATTTGATGATTAGATATTTCTCTTTATAGTTTTTCGGTTACTGGGCGAGGCATAGTTCATCAAGATATCTAAATTTGTACTCAAGTTACAGCTTGCACAGACGGGCGGACGGAGAGTCACTCGGATTTCAGCTTTACTCGTCATTCTGATCATTTGCATACATACAGTCAGCGTCATATTTCATCGTACGGCAACTTAAAATAAATTTTTCTGATTTCTTTCACAAACTGATCAAAATAAAAGACAAAATATATTTCATTATCCAGTTTCGCTAATTATTTTCAAAATAAATGTAAAAGCAAAAATTGATTGTAAAACAAATAAGAAGTGAAATCGGTGAATATGGGCAAGTGTTTATTTTATATTTTTCCTATAATGAATAAAAGAAAAAAAGCTTCCTCAGATTTTCGAAAAATACTTATAAAATTATAAAAAGAAGTAAAATCATTGAGCGACATTGCTGATAATACATCTAAATCTAAGTGTACAGCATACATACAGCATATTGTAAATTCGTTGAAAAATAATAATACTTGCAAATACCAAAAAAAAAAAAAAAAAACGGGACGCGCGCGAGACTTAACGAGAGAGATGACGGGGCTGTTGTGGATATGGTACAAGAAAATGCTCGCGTGATTAGTTTAGAAATATACAGCGAAATAGAAAGAACTTCGGAAAAGTGTGTGAGCAAGTCTGCAATTCAGAGAATATAGTATTACGACTTAACGGATATTCTTCACGAACAGCGCGTCAAAAATAAGGCAAATAGACAAAACCGCCTAACTTTCGCAAAACAGCACTTGAAAAGGGTATTGGCTTTTGGCAGACAGTGCTTTTCACAGTCGAAAGCAAGTAGAACATTTTCGGATATGTTGGACATTCAAAAGTTCGGCGAAAACCGGGTACAGCTCTTTAAACTAAAAATTTGTGATGTACTGTTAAACATGGTAGAGACAACGTGATGGTTGCGGGTTGTGTGGCAGCTTCTGGAGTTGGAAACATAGTTTTTATTAGGGGAAAAATTAATAAATTATAATATTTAGAAATTTGAAGAAAAATTTAAAGCAGTCTGTTGAAAAATTGGGTTTATCTGATGATTATGTTTTCCAGCAAGATAACGAGCCAAAGCACTCTGCGTATTTGGTTCACGATACAATACGCGAAAACAGTTCCGCGCTCCTCCACAATGCCCGAACTTGAATTTTATAGAAGACGTATGGGATTATTTGAAAAAGGAACTTCAAAATCATACAATTTCGACGTTGGCCACTCTAAAAAAGGCTTTAATAGAAGAGCGGAAGAAAATACCACTGCATTTACAGATAAACTCATCTCTTCGATGCCAATTAGAATGCAAGAGGTGGTAACTCTAAATAGTGGACCCACAAAATATTATATTTTTGGTTTCAAAACAAATGAATTGCATAAAATATAATAATAATGGATATTGATTGCATAAATATGTAGCGTATGATGAAATATGACGCGAAAATTTTGTTCGATTTACGCTTTTTTTAATTTATCATGTTCATTAAGAAATATAATCAATCAATTTGCATATGAACTATATTAATTAATAATTGTGTAATGTGGTTTCATTTATATTATTAATGAGCCTTAATTTAATAAAGTGTCTACTTGTTAATGGTTAAACTTGAAAAACGTTAGATTTTAAAGTGGTTAATAGTTAATAAATGTGTAGTATTTTTTCATTTATATTATTAATGAGCGTTAGTTTAATAAAGTAAAACAATTCGTACCGATCGCGTACTCCAACATATTGTGCCTCTAAGTACTCATGTTTCTTCAAGCCCTATTGAAAGACACCTTCGGATTATACATAATCGTCGAATACGTCTAGTGAGGTCACGAGCATTGACGATCCAGGATTGTAGACGAATTAAAGCCACCAGCGCTTTTGGTCCGGCATGGTAGTTTTTAATATGTAGATATCGAACATATCGCGTAACAAATCCACATTTATTTGGTGGTAGAATAAGATGTTTCTGGCTTTCTGGAAGATTGGGATTAAGTAGTTCAAATCCTTAAGTCGTTTCCAAGAACGGATTCAAATTTTGTAGTACGTCATTTTATTAATTATCGAATGTCTGCAGCGTAATGCTGTTGTTAAACGTTCCAAACAATGCATAGCAAACCGTGATGTGACACAATCCGCACTTCACGAATATGAGCACTGTACCTGAATATAATTATTATTTATAGTTATGTTAAATACTGATTAACGCATTTCTGCATTAGCAATTTCCATGTCAACCATTTTATCTTCGTGTAGAAACTCAGGACCATTACACCAAATTGAAGTTGTGAGTTCTAATGGTGTGCTTCCTCTGTAAACAATGTCTGCTGGTTTGCTCGTTGACACATGTCTCCAATAAGCATCCGAAGGTCAAATCTTGAATTTCCGATACTCTATTCTCGACAAAGGTTGAAAGTGTACTCGAATACATTTGAAGCGAAGGAAGAACAGAAGTAGTAGCGCACCGCAGAGTTCCAATTGTGGGAGCGACTGTCGTTAATTGGTGTCACTCTTGTTTTTGCCGTAAGAAGGCGAACACTAATATTACCCACATGGTCAACTATGCGTGTTTATATTACGCAGCCGTAAACACGTATCGAAGAATCACAAAATCCATGTATTTGTAAAGGAGTTCTAACAGAAGGCAAATCCGAGAGATTGCTGACAAATGTTTGCCATGCCGATGCGATGTTTTGTGGGACCGATATATTCCATTCTATTTTCAGAAACCAGAGCTCCTGAAGTAGAATTTTAGCGGAAACGATCGCAGCAGATCATCGACATAGAATGATGACTTGGTGGCATCTGGCTCAACGACAAATTGCGACACATACTGCTCCGTGAGGTGGTGTGGACTACTCGCAGCAAGATAGGGTGCGGCTGCCATTCCGTATGTAACAGTTTTGAGCTGAAATGTGTGAATTTTCTTTTGACGCGAACTCCTCTACAAAATGTACTGGAACCTCCGATGTTCCTCATGGATTAAAAGAATTTGAATTGTTCGATAAGATGCATCAAATACAACTCTCAATTTCGTTGCAAGTACAACTCTCAATTTCGTTGCAATAATGTTTCAAAACGCAATGATGATTGATAAAGTAGTGAGGTTCATCCAATTTTGAATTGAGTAGTGCTTCCATGTGGCCTAGACTCTCATATTTACCCGTGAAGGCTACGTATTCTTTCTTTAGTATAGGGGACTGTTGCAATTGGCGTTCTAGCGCATTAAATCGTAGCAAAGCTGTGTTATAAGATTAGATTCTTCGGTTCTGGATTATAGGCGATGTGCGAAGTAATACAAAAATCGAGAGATAACTCCAAGCTTGTTGCTTGCGATTTAATATTTGTGGAAGTTCTATACTTGATATTGGTAGAGGACTTACCAATACTTTCAATCTCTATGTTGTGTTTGCTGCGTGGAAGCATCACTTTTTGCGAAAGTTCTTCAGTTATGAAATTAACGTATGAGCAAGAATCCAACAAAGCTCAGCCAAGATAATAGTTTAAGGAAACGTCGCGCACTAGAATCTCTGCTCTGACGATAATGTTGACGAATTATTTAAGTGTGTATGAACAGTGAATGCCGAAGAAGAATTTGACAAAACTGGTGTATTCCTACGATGTAACAAGGTATGGTGTTGACGATAGCAAATCTTACACTAATGCGTTAATGCGCAGTTCGATAACTAATGTCACCTTGATAAACAGTTTATACAGAGACCCATCTTTTTTGCATGGTCATGGCACACAAAGTGCCTTAAAATGGTTGCAGTTGTGTATTTTATGACTGTTGCTGGAACACACCAAACAGCAAGAGCTAGAGCAAGAAAACGAATAGCCTTTAGTGCTTTGTTGTATATATCCAGCGGAGTGAGCGTTACCGATTGAGTCGAGGTACTGGCAATGTCTCTTCAAAATGTGGGCGCAATTTTTCCAGCTCGGCAAAGTTTTAAAGTCCCGAGAGTCCTTTCATTTGGAACTGGTTTCGTCATCTGCCTTCTGTAAAACGAAGCATAAGCATAGCTTGTGAAATTTGGCTTTCAGTTCTCAATGACAATAATGAGCCGTAAATTGCAGATGTCTATCAAACTTCTCAACCGACCGCCATTAGGCTTAGAAATGGACGAAAGCTCAAATGAAGAGGAAATATTTTTTAACAAAATGAGAGTTGGGTTGTCATATCGAGTTTTGAGTCTCTCCAATGCTTTCATTGGTAACCTGAGAGGCGTTTTTCTATGTTGAACAAGCTACATTCTCGATCAATAATTTGCTGAAAGGAAGTTATAAATTTTGTTATTCTGAGTGCTTGCCTTTGAATGTAGGAAATTTGAGTTTGGGCAGCTGCTATCCTGCCTGCATTACGCAAGTGGTGTCTGAGAGTGTGGTGTTGGAATCTACGGTAACTTAAGGCTGAATAATTACCTTCTTTATTATGCACAGCTCTTCAAGATCCATGCGACCGCAATCCTCAGGATCTATCCTTTCAATTTCCGTTTTGAAATAAGATTTAAGAATACCAAGTCGGCATTTGTATTCAACTGCTGAAAGTGTTTTAACACCTGGCGGTAGATTGGAATCAAGTATTTGCAGTGTAGTGCGAGAGTAGCAGAGACGGCAGAGGAAGCGAGCAGTAACGATGGCAGAATTGGCAAAAGCGACGGCATTCAACTCCGAGCAGTGCAAATCAGCGGTGTATAACTGATTTAGTTGTACAGTAAGGGATTACTTTATTTTGTATCGACTGCAATAACTATTATCCAAGACTCTACAACTTATTGTAAAGAATTGTTCAACTAAGTTTTACAACGATGTGATCCTCCAGCGACGATAGTTAAGTTGATTATTATTTCAGAGCATGGTTATGGCAATTTATTGGTTTACTATTAATGGCATTTTAAGGGCATTGGAGTGGTCCAATTACGCTTGTCAACGACCTTGCCCTCACTTTTTTTGTTTAGGAACGCGAGTACCAATTGAGATTAAGATACCTCAATTTTATTCAAGTTATATCTTTCACGGCCGGGCAGACCGACAGACGGACAGACACAAAATCACTGCGATTTCAACTCGTTGCATTATCTTGATAAGTATATACAAACAACCGTGAATTGGACAAAGTTATTATAACTATTTGCAACAAGTTGTAAATGTACAAAAATAAAAACTTTTTAACAAACTAAGCAACAAAGCGGATGCGTATCCGAAATACAAAATAGGAAAAAGGGGGCGTATTTAGGTTAATATGTATGTGTAAAAAAAGTTTTATTTAACATAAAACGTGTAACTGAAAAATCGTGTTGAGAGCGTAAAACCGTTTACCAAACTGACATATTTTCGATTTTCATATACTCGTACGTGAAACGCCGAAAAGAGTCCGGTGCAATATACAGGGTTTGCCCGAAAAGTAATACAAGGTGTTCTCCAAAGTAAACAGGACTTTTTGAATCTAGCGCCCCCTAGTGGCGCCATCTATATGTCGACTGATGCGTTAGAATAATTCCATCGAAGCTGCCAGTGAAGTCATCAAAAATCAGCCGAAACAATCATTAAAATTCATGGAAAAAACATCGATTTATCGCATTTTGACCGATTATTTGGGCTTACGAAAGGTCCGCAGACACCATTCAAAAGGCTTGCACTGGCATACTGGCGGTCATACCGGCCACCGAGCTAAAACACTCGTTCGACATGCTTTTGGACCTTGCAAAAAGCTGTAATGAAGCAGAAGGAGACCATTAAAATTAAAATATCGCATTAAAAATTCATTTGTTTTATACTATGTTCGGACCGACATTGAAAACACATTTGCATGTTGTGGAATCTAAGTCGTTCGGACCGACATTTTGTGTTTTGGATGAGTTTGCACTGACAACTATCAATAGTGGCATTCTCTTGCTTTTGCAAGATTGCACGATGACACAATATGCAAAAATCCTATAGCAAGGCCAAGAGAGCACCCATTGCGGAATCTAGAGATATATGACGGCACAAAAATAAACATGGGTTTTGATCTGACATATTTTGCAGCCATAGCAAATAATTTTCTGCGCGTGTTTGTTGTTATGCCGTTGTACCAAGAGGAAAATTCTGCAATTTCTGCACCGTTGCAAGTTGATGCACGAACAAGAAAATTTCCCTTATATGAGAATATCAAGTGACAGCTGTATTTGTATATGGAATGTAAACAAATATCAAGTGACAATTTAGAGCCGGCAAAATATGTATGTACTCCAAAAAAATCGATTAAACTAGCGCAGGCACCGATTATAATGAGTGGAATATAAGTTTTCAAGTGGTTTGCAGCGAAAACTGTGTTTTCGTTTGACAGATTTTACATGGACGAAAATACAAGTTTTCTTGCGAAAACCAGGTTTTCCCACGAAAACATGTTTTCAATGTCGGTCCGAACATAGTATTAGCATAAATGAAAATATATTCATTGAAGTCAAGAAAATGTATTCTCTGTTCAACCAAGTTTGAAGAAAAAGCAATTTCGATAAACGTTTTGTTGTCAAACGATTGCGGTTTTCGGTCGCAGTTGCCCCCGCCTTTGGGAAAAGCCGCTCACCTGGTACTGAGGTACGAGTATCATGTAGATGGCAATACTTTTTTGAAAGTCCGTACAGTTTTGGGTAAACGGTTTTCATTTCTTCCCAAACATAAATAGTGTTTCGACTTAGTTCTTATACCTGACAATTCAAATAAAAGCTCAATTCATCTTGTGGAGATGTAAAATCGTTGCCCTTCCTTCTTCTTTTGTGCACTAGATTTTTGTGAGGAGCTCAGAGGCCAAACTCAATCTCTACTGATTCCACAGACGACTCGCTGCCCGTTTCCATAGTATCATTTGCAACTGTTATTCCAGTACGTAAAAACTTTATAACTGGGGACAACGCTAATGGGTCTTTGAAATTAATTATTTTGAATCTCGGGTCGAGTAATGTTGTTGCAGCTAGCAAAAAGGAATGTTCGATGTAGCCAAATGTACGATCAAACTGATTTAACACGACATATTTTAGTTTTTCAGCGACTGGCTGTTTAGCTGTTATTCTCACTGTGTTATTCTCTTCACCACAGTGAACTAATGGAATCACTGGACTTAACGTAGCTCGTTGTTCACCAATTAGTTGTGCAGTTATTGCCTCTATGGTCTCAATATACTGATTATTTCCATGATATCATCTTTTTCCTTAGATGTTATCATTACCGGTGCGTCAGAATAGTTGAGGAGTATTCGGTTAATATGTGAACATAGTTTAATGAACCATTCAAGCATGTAGTAGGTCGAATTCCAACGTGTTTTCACGTCCAAAATTGGCTTTAGCATTTTGCCTTCAGGTACTCCGGCAGCAGCTTGCATATTTCGAAGATCATCATTAGCTTTAACACTTCTTTTTAGCCACTTAACTATTTCTTTGCATTTTACAACAACTGCATTTACTTCAGGATTGTTCAGTGAGTTTTCACATACCAAATTGAAGGTGTGTGCAAAACAAGGAATATGGCGTTTTTTGCCAGATGAATCATGTTCTGCTCTTACGATGTTTGCACCATTGTCGGTCACTACAGCCATTACTTGTTTTTCGTAAATAGAAAAGTCTTTCAAAGCAGCAATGAGAACTTCGGAAATATGTGATGCAGTGTGCGCTTCCGTTAATTTATATACGCCAATTGTACCATTAAATTGCTTCGTCCCATTTACACCAAGAATGGTCACACTAAGCGTGCTATTCATTTCTACACCAGTCCAGATATCTACCGTTAAACTCAAATATGAAAAAGTTTTTAGCATCACTACACATTTTTCTTTTTCTTCATCGTACATTTTATCAATGTGAGCCTTGATGGTATTTCTTGTTGGGACTTTGTAAAGAGGAAAGTGTTGCTTCATGAAACTTAAGAAGCCTTTACCTTTTAAAAAATAAATAAACAAAAAGCGTCATTAATTATCAATTTGTTTTGTAATGTATTTTAATACACCTTCAACAAAGTCAAAAGGTAGATTATCCTTGATAACCATTTCCACTATTCCATGCTGTAGCTTTTGGTTCTTTGAGCCATGAAGCGAAAAGTTTTCAATATTTTGGAAGACTTTAGAAATGAGGGGTTGAAAATTTTTACTGCTACAGCTAGGTAGCTCTCTTATGCTTCTTTCATTCGGTTTCTTGCTGCTGAAGCTTGGCCCCTCACTCAAAAGGCTTTCATCAATTGGTTTGCTGCTGCAACTCGGCATTTCAATCATGGTGTCAGTGTCATCATCACTTAGGGAAACATTGTCTTTACTCCTAGATTGCAGAGTCTAATTTGTACATATATATATATAACTAGAAGAAATTTAAAATGTAATACAAATTGCTTCAATTTACCACCAATTTGCAGGTTACAGCATGTTTTAATTTTAAATGCTGCAACATATTTGATGTGTTATTAGAAAATTTTAAATTCATATTCATAAAATCAATGTTCACATTTAACATAGTTATTGCTTATTTTATTAAAAAATTTCCACACTTCGCTTTTAACTGGCGCCATTGCTCTTCAAACAACTGAACGTAAAATGCGTTTGACTTAACTGTAAATGCAGTGTCACCAGACAGTCATTTGTTGATATTAAACTACTTTGACATATTAGAATTTAACTATATTTACACTGTTTCCACTCATTAATGACTGATGCGACCAATTTCGACCCTCGTACGCTAACTTAGATGAACATAAAATGTATTTAATTTCAAAATGCTGTTTGCGATTATTTTGCAATTACTCGAGTAATAGTCGAGTAATAAGAAAAAGTGTTACGATGCAATTAAATCGTAAATTGAATGAAAATAATCGATTAATTTAATCAAATGATTAATCGTTGCCATCCCTACTCCGAGCACCTGGAGAGTCAGGACAAACATTTTCGCGCGGCGTGCTTCCGTGAGTGGTGCAAGCCGAAAATGCCGCGTTCGTTTGAACAGAGGAACGCGATTAAATTTTGTTCCTCCTGGACAAACCGTCAATGCCTTCCTTGACGTCTTCAATGCTTGGAAATCGCGCTGGCAGCGTTGCATCGACGCAGAAGGAGCCTATTTTTAAGTTTTAAAAGAATTCTAACGATTGGTTCAATAAATTTTTTTAAATCGACTCAGTCCTATTATTTTCCGGATAAACCCTGTATATCAAAATTATGTAAATATCAAATGCCTTCTATACATACCTTCGTGTATTCAAACACACATATTTACATAATAGAAAAACAAAAAATTCAATTATTTGCTTGCAAATTTATCCAGCAAATTGTCCCGAGCTAATCAAAAAATAATAATTTTGTGTACTCTTCAAATATAAATAAACAAGTGATAAAAAGTAGATGGTAAAATTAGCAGACGCATTTTTAATCAATTGCCAAAAAACGCTCGGTATCCTAAAGGCCCGAATACTATAATAATAGAAATTAGTGAACTAAATATTTGTATATGCAATTCTATCGGAGTAAACCACCATAAAATGAAGAATTCAAGATTTCTAAATAAAAAAATATCTCCTCTTTAGACCAATGATAAAAACAAAATATAGCACTATTTAGAAATAATCAAAACAAGGCACAACCGAACATTTTTTACTCTTGCAACTTGTAGGAATCAAAGACAAGGAAATACCACAAGGTGCAAACCGTCAACGGAATACAAGCGACACCGACCTTTTTTACTTTTAACATACCACGTACTAATAAATGTTCCCCTGATTCATTAAGATACTCACATACCATTACAAAAAAGAAATATACCCGCATGTTATGTGTTTGTTATCGGGGGACTATGTAGGTCGAATTTAACGCATTTGGTTTGCTTTCCGAATAGCTATAATATTCCAAGTGGATAAATGGTTTTAAATGGTCCAAATTACTTAAAATGTTTTATTTCTAAACAACAATGTGTAGGAATAGGCATGTATAAGTAATTACATTATCGATTGTATTTGCCGTGCAGATCAGCACAGTTAGGATAGGGGGAAAACAAACTGCAGCTTACAAGCAACAATTATAGTTCGCGCCTACCTGTTTATGCAAAGAATGGAGAACGACAAATATACGAATTGCATAAACAAGTAAGCAGAAGGTTTACAGTTGGAATAATGTACATAATATAAAAGGAAATGAAAATGAAACCTTCAGCTGTAAAATAAACATAGCAATTGAATATTAACAATTTTATATTACATATGTATTAGCAAGGGTAGCCAATAACCCCACCCCGTGAGTCAACATGATTCACCACCATCAATGTCCAGAACGGCTCGTTTTAAGACTGCTCGTTGTTTAACTACTGTGGAAGTTTGTATGTTTACTCGTCGCACTTCGCCATCAGTCCAAGATTATACTCTCTCCACTCTACCCCGACACCATTCTCGCCGTGAAACGTTAGAATCGCATATAAACACCAAGTCTCCCTCTTTCAATGACTTCCTTCGTCGACACCATTTTACATGACGAGTTAATGTAGGTAGATATTCGGTAACCGATCTCTTCCAAAAATAATCCCTCAATTAACGAGCGATGCGCTACTGCTTGCGTAGCATACAAGTGTTTCCCAAGTCAGCGTTTTCTATAGAGTTTGCAGCTCCCACAATGAAATCATTAGGAGTTAGAGGCTGTTCTTGGTTGGCGTTAACGACGTTCTCAGCTTCAATCAGGAAACTAATCAGAGTGTGCTCTCTTGGTGAAACTTCTATTAAAGTGTGACGTAAAACTCGCTTGACGTACTTTACCATTCTGACCCATACGCCACCTTCCAAAGGGTTAAATGAGGAATTAAACACCTACAGGAAGTTTTTCTGTGATAAATTACTTTGTTAGTGACCGCAGTTGAACATTTCTGCGAATCGCTTTGCTTCTCGGTCGCTGCCAACGGAATTTTTCCATTCTTACGTGTGCACCACGTCTATTCACAAAATTATGCAAAGCAATAAACAGGAATCAGTACTTGAGTAGTGAGCCAGTTCTCACAGTAAGGCACGTAAAGAGTGCAACCCATCTCTTCTCGGTGCTGCGTCGAACAGTCACAGTGACTGAGCCAAAATAATGTCTGAGCGGCGGTAGCGGTCCAGTCAAAGGTGCTGACGGGATAGCTTTATTCGAACGGCATACATTGCAACTTGCAATGATGTTGCACAGCAAACTTCTTAGTCGTGGCACCCAATGATGGATGTCACCAATAGTAGTTTCTATGTTCTGGCAGAATTTCTATGTTCTGACAGGGCATCGTATTCTGATTGGAAACCAGCTGGCAGCGTCGATGCGTCCCTGTACTCGAAGAACACCTTCTTCGCCTATATATGGTGAGGTTGTAACAGTGTACTGTCATGGGCAATGTCGGTAAGATGTTTAATGGACTGGAACTCTGCTGCATACACTTCGCTTTGTACTATGTGACATAAAAAAAGTTTAGCACTGTCTTCTTCTTTGGCAATTAAACCATAGTATTGATTTGGCTGTGTACGACGAAAGCAATTGTCGACAAAGCGTAAGGTCGAGGCAACGAGTCTTACCAATATTTAAAAGAAAGAAAATTTATTAAAATCTATTAAGTTACATATCACGATGACTATAGCGAATTTGGGCAGAAGCTCTTCATCAGGTTCATCATTTCCAGAGACTTTTACGTGTTCAGAAGGTCTGACTTGACGCCCTGGCGTAGGACGGGGCCCCAACGTGCTGTTGTATTAAAATTGGTGCAATCATTTGCTCACGTGGCTTCATTGTGTTTAGTATTCATCTCCAACTTGATATGCTTGTCGTAGACAATATCTCGGCTATTCTGTGATGAACGAAAGGCTTGAAACGACTATGTTCACTCTGTATGACTTTGACGGCCATTTTTGAGTCACTTCACAGGATACAATCTTTGATTTTGAGGAAATGCTCGTCGCGGATACACTGCATAAGACAAGTAGTCACAACGCTGCCTAAAGTTCAAGGCGTGGCACAATAACGTTTTTAATTGGCGCAGATTTTGTCTTGGCACAAATGAATGCAACATCAATTTTACCAGATAAAGATTAAGATCAAATATAGCAAGTGAGACGAAGATATCTTCACAAGCATCAGCAAATACGTGGAGTTGAAGTATTTGAAGTGTACCATTTCTGAAATAGTAACAAGGTATGGCATATTCTATCTCGGGTAGTTGTTTATGCCACTTCGCTCATATACGTCGTTTGGCAATGGGTCGTGTTTCTAAGGCTCACTTATAAGTAACTTGATCCCAATAACTAAATTTCTCAGAAACACCAGGGGGACAAAAATCGACAGGACTATATCTAGAAGTTTTTTTTAGCAGAGCGTTTTCCCATTTATCACCGCTTTAGCAACACTCTGGAATTTTTGAAGCCGAATTAATCTGATGATGGCTGCCAAAATAAGCCAAGTACCCTCTTACTAACGAAACCTTTTTTCTTGCCAATCGATCGTGAAACATCAGTAGCACCAAGCGTAAAATTGTGAGGCTCAAACCCAGCATCCATATAACTCGCTCGAACCAGTTCTGATATAGAAATTGCTTCCTTTTCCGAGCTGAAGCTATCAACAAAGTCATCGATATATTGGTGGTCTAATATTGCTTTTTCTGCGCGGGTCGTAGTTCTGTGTTCCTATTGGTCTTCCAGTGCGTTAACTTTTTTTTACATAAATTGCAGCACGTAGTGAGCAAGCAGCACCAAACGTCATCACGCACATTTCGTAAACATCAGGCGGTTGCGTAGCATCACCACTACGCCAGAGAAACCGCTGTGCGCAGCTGACGTCTACTCATATAAGAACTTGTTGGAAATTCGCCTTGATATTTCCACACACGGCTACTACGCCCTCACGAAAACAAAATAATATCGACGGCAATAGATATTCTTGTAGATCCTTCAAGAGCTGTGAAGTGAGGGATATTCCACTTACACACAGCAGGTTCTGCTGTCAGCATTTTTCGTGCATACTTCTTTGTGACGTAGGAGTTCATGATGTTCTTGTATTCGTCGGCAAAATCTGCATCACGACTGATCCTTCACTCTACACCGATGCAGCCGGTGCAGCTCTTACACTGAAACTCTCAATTTGGCAAAAATTAGAGACCATATTGTGAAGTGCCTGATCAGCTTGACGTATAAACAAGGAGGAGACGGTAGTGTAGATGATGCTATGCCGAATACAACCCGACCTGTCTCTGTATTAGCAATGAATAATCCGTTCTTTTCACAGTTGTTGATGTTAATCCCAAATGGCAGTGATCAAAACCAATTAACAGCTTGGGCTTGCCTTGTGCGTAAGATTGTACCCTGATATGGTATACGTGTCTATACTCATGACCTAAGCTTAAACCCTGTACATGTTACTGAGTTTGTGTTGTTTTTGCATACCGACGCCACTATTGACTAAGACTAGTACAAGCGTTGACTCCTGTGCCCCACGTCCTCTGAACCACTGTATATTTAAAGATTGCTCACTTCCACGAATTCCCAAAACTCAAAAAACAGCACTCATCGTAGTGGATGTACTTTCGTCCAGCAGTGCATATGTACCAACACGTCTGTGATTTCCGTATACGTTGGCCGGTAAAATATGGAAGAGGAGTTTGCTGTTGGCTGTTGAGTGAGCGAGGTGGTGATGCAGGCTTACAATTGGCATGTACAAACGCAGCGGAGAAAGGTGGATTTCATGTAAGAGTTTATGATGCACTCTCCGGCAACATAAACCGCATCCATGGCAATTGTGTGTACACTGGCCTAAATTGAGGCAAGCAAAACACAAGCGACGACGTTTCACCTCTACCCATCTTCTTGGCACTGAATATTCCACAAAACGCGCAAGTTATGGTTTCGTAATAAAAAACCTTCGGCTTTTTTCACAACCTGCTTTATTGAGGTAAATCTTAAGACTGGCCTTATTGACATTGCTTGCTAGTTTTCTTACTCCAAATCATAAAGCTAGCTGTACTAGCATTCTGTGTTAGTTCGCTTAATTTTTATATTAGAATTAACTGTATGGACATTATTTGTATGTATGTATGAGTTGACTTTGGTATAACAGGAATACGTTCCGTCTCAACTCAACTCAGGTGAAGTTGGAACCCAAATTTTATGTTCATATGTTAGTAGAATGTCCTGCATTTTCTATATATACCATATGGCTAGATTATAAGAACGTAACTCCTCCAACCTTAGATTCGAGATTCTCCTGAATCTCGTTACAAAAATATATAATAATTTTATTAAATTTTAATTAATTCAGTAGTATAAAAGAAGTTGTTTTTGTTTTTTTTTTTTATAAATGTGTAATTTGTTAACTTTTTTAATTGGGAGTTTTAAATATGAATTTAATAGATCAGCGTATCTATAGTGCATAAATAAAAGAAAAATTGTTTTATATTAATATTAATAAAAATTATAATGGTAATTATGGTTTTATATTTTTACAATTTTATTTTCAACATTTTTTATTAAAACTTAGACAATCGATGGTTATATATGTATATTCGGAATTCAAAAAAAGATATTTCGTTTTTATCTTCTTTTAAAAGTTGTATATTTTGCATTATACTGAAGGGGATAGATTTTTGTTTTAAAATGGGTTAGTTGTCTTTAGAGTTTCTGTTGTCATTGTTGTCGTTTGCAAATTCTTTTAATAAATTTTGGTTCTTATTTGTGCCTAAGGCTTTTGTAATTTTGAATGACACCTTTTCTCCTTGTTTCTAGGTAATTTTCCTCTCTTGTATTATCTTTAGAAATGATTTTAAATTTTGCTTCTTCTAATACTATGTTCGGACTGACAATGAAAACATGTTTTCGTGAGAAAAACTGGTTTTCGCACGAGTACTTGTGTTTTCGTCCATGTAAAATCTGTCAAACGAAAACACAGTTTTCGCTGAAAACTACTTGAAAACTTACATTCCACTCATTATAATCGGTGCCTGCTCTACTTTAATAGATTTTTTTGGAAGACATATTTTGTCGGCCCTAAATTGTCACTTGATATTTCTTTACATTCCATATACAAATACAGATGCTCACTGTTAAAGGGATTCTCTTGTTCTTGCAAAACCCTTGCACGGTGCACCAATTGCAGAAATTTCTTCTTGTCGCAACGGTACAACAAAAACGCAAAAATTTATTTGCAATGGCTGTAAAATATGTCAGACCAAAACCCATGTTTATTTTCGTGCCGTCATATATCACTAGTTTCGCAATGGGTTCTCTCTTGTCCTTGCATATTTCGGTATAGAATTTTTGCATTTTGTGTCATCTTGAAAGAGCAAGAGAATCCCCGTATTGATAGTTGTCAGTGAAAACTCATCGAAAACACACATTGTCGGTCCGAACGACTTACATTCCACAACATACAAATGTGTTTTTAAAATGTTTTCAATGTCGGTCCGAACATAGTATAACCGATTTTTAATTATGCTATGTTTAATTTTGTTATTTTGAACATTTATAATTGTAGCTTTTATTGTGGTATGAAATGAATTGAATAGTGTTTGGAACTTCTTCTTCTAAATTTAGTGTTCTGATACGTTCAGTTTGAATTAAATTCTTTGTCGAAAACAAACTTTTTTATATGGCCTTTAATTCACAAAAATTCATGAATTTTATCTATGATCGTATGACTATTTCTATCGGCTAAATGGAAAGAAATGACATGTTTTGAAAATTTATCGATAAATATTATAAATGACAGTAACACAAATATCTATATGAAAAGTTTTTTGGTGTTTTGGTTTTAAATTTAGCTTTGATTGGATTTATATCATATTTTCCACCATTACATACATATGTCGCAATTATTTTTTATTTCAAGGATTGTAATTTTTAGTTGTGGATGGTATACTTTATGCTTCATTCGCTCGAAAGTTGGAATAATGCCTGATTGGCCTACTTAGATTTTATGGAAAAACGATATTTGTATATTTAGTTCGTATTCATCTTCGATGTCTTTGGCAAAGCTTGTAAAATTTACAAAAGAATTAACTTGATTGTTTATGTAAGTATTTAAGAGTATTTGTTCTACTTCTTTATGTCCTTTTTCATTAAGTTCAAAATATACAGCGATCTTACGTTTTTCCAAATATTTGTTTACAATATTAAAGACGTTGTGAGAGTTAATATCTCTTACACCAATAAAAATGCGTTTGTTTTTGAAAATTTGTTCTACTTCTTTTTCTTTTGCTTCGACAAAAATTAATTACTGTTTGAAACGATTTACGACTCTATTGAGAATGTTAAAGTGATTATAAAGATTTTCTTCATGAGAATGGCTAGTTTGGACTTCTATTGAAAGCATTGTTTGGTCTTGTTGTTCACCAGCGTTTAAATCCTTTATTTGCAACATTTTGTTAAGGGTCATTTCCAAATTTTCGGAATTCACCATGTTTATTTCATCACTTTTAATTCGACTTAGAAAATCTGATATATGTTATTTTCTTTACCGGTTATATAATCGATTTTGGCATCGAACTCTCCTAATTGTACTAGCCAACGTTGTAGTCTTGGATTTATGTCCTTACCAGAATTTTTCTTCTGTAGCCATTTAAGTGGTTGGTGATCTGTTTTTAGATCGAATTCTTTTCCATTTAAGTAAGGTCGGTAGTATTTTAATGACCACACAATTGCTAATAGTTTAGTATTTAATGTGCGTGAAGCATATGAAATTTGATGGTCGTCTTGTAATAGCAAAGTTGCTAGCGTCTGTAGTTAATTTAAATCTTTTTTATAAAAATTGGATACCTTAAAATGGGGGGATTTGTAATAATATTTTTTAAATTTTCGAAAGCGGTTATATAACTTGGGCTATTAACGTTAATTTTTGCATCTCCAGATATGCGACCATAGGATATGCTATTTTAGAATAGTCTTTTATAAATTCATTTTATAGGCATTAGAAGCCGCTAATGCCTAAGAAAGATTTTATTAGCTTTTGAGAAATTGGTACCTTTAATTTTTTGATAAGTTTAACTTTATTTGGATTTAGTTTTATTCCTTCAGGAGTGAGTATATGGCCTAGAAAGTCTGTTTCTTTCTTTAAAAAACTGAATTTTTCTAAACGTTTTTTCAATTTTGCTTGTTTTAGTTTTGTAAAAATTTTCCGCATATTATCTATATGTATTGACAAAGAAGTACTAAAAGTCAAAATGTCATCTAAGTATACAAAATCTCGAAGGACTGAGTTCATAAGACGTTGAAATGTCGATGGGGTAATTTAAAGACCGAATAGCTTTCTTAAGATTTCATAATGTCCTAATGGAGAAGAAAACGCTGTTTTCTTTCTATCGTTTTCATCTAACAGTATTTGATGAAATCCTTTCACGAGATCGATAGAGGAAAAATATTGTGCCCTTCCTAGTTTATCCATCATACCGTCGATTTTAGGGAATTTGTCGCTAATAGTAATTTCATTTAATCTCCTGTAATCCATAACGATACGCCATTTTTCATTTCCATCTGCATCCCCTTTTTCGGGGACTATCCAGGGCTGTGGTAAGCAGAATTGCTTTCTCTAATTATATTATGTTCTAACATTTCTTTTATTAGATCTTTTACCGATTGGCTTTCTTCGATATTTAAATGATTCAAGTTTAAGTTTTCAATATCACTGAATTCGAGTGCGCAAATTTCCGTTTTTTTTATAAGGAATTCGTTGATCAAAATAGATTACGTTTCCTAATATATCAATAAATGTTTTTTCTACATCAATTTTAGCTTTAAAAGGAATATGAAAATTTTGTTCTATAATAGCTTCGTATTTGTTGCTTTTAAAAACATTTCCATGATAAAGTACCTAAGACATTAAATTCTTTCGGAAAATGTGTTACAATTTTATATTTTATTTCGTTAATTCCGTTGATAGTTCCATAGCATAATGGTAAGGAAAATTTTTCCTTTTGAATATTGTCGAATAAGACGTTTGGTTTTATGTGCTACTTGTTGAACCTGTATAAATTAGGCACTTAATTCTGTGATTTCCTATTGCTACTATTATTATGGGGAATTGAGGGTTTGAGGTGGTATTAAAAAATTTACTTCTTTTTCTTCACATTGCCAATATCCATCAAATTTGAATTATTGGATAAACGACTTGTACTTGGATTGTAATCATATGAGAGCTTTTAGTTTGTCTCGGTAAATTTGGTTGTATTATATTTATTGAATTGTTGTAATGGTAATCGTAATTATTTGTTGTAATTTTTTCGATTAAAATTTGTATTACGTTTGTAATTGTTATTGTTCCCGCTTTGTTGTCTATTGTCGTTTGTTGCTTTGCTTTGTCTATTGTCTGAAATTTTTTTATGTGCATAAGATCTGTAATTTTTCTTCAAATCTTCGTAATTTGCTTTGTTTTTATCGACACATTTTCGATGTCTATAATCTATCGCTCTTTTGTCCTGAAGCAATTTTAATTTTGAATATTTACGATTATATCATTTAGTGTTTCCGTTGCGGTTATATGTGCCCTTATAGGACCACCGATTTTCTTTAACAGTATATCAACCAGATCCCTATCTACATTTTCCGGTTTGCCCGATTTTAAATGATCGAATATGAATATTTCGTTTACATCTGCTTTAAATTTTTCAAAAATTACAAATAATTCATTGAGATTACTCACTTTGACCGTCCTAAAATAGTTGAATACCTCTGCGTAAGTTTTCCTTGGACGAGATCTTTGTAGAATTTTGACTTTGATAGTTTCCCACGGTGCCGCAGAGAGACATGTTGGTTTCGACTGCTCCGATAAGCGCTTTTGGGTTGTGGTGGTCGTCATTCTCTTCATTCTCCGGAATGACATGTGGAATCTGTAGAACTGTTGTTGTTGGTTCATTTGTAGTTTTAGTAGATGTTGAGCTTGTTGTTGAGTTTGTAGCAATTTTTCTTGCCTTGTTATTACCCTCTCCAGCTCGATGATGGTTTGGTTAAGATTTTCCATTGTTATAGCAGTTGTAGGTAAATCATTTCAGTTGAGGTTTGAAGATATGGACCGCGAAGTATTTCTTTTTGGACCAGTTACGTAAAAGTAAAGATGTATTTTCCTTTTATTTAGAAAACGTTTAATCGTTCTAGAAACTTTTTTAATTGTATTTTGTTTCTATTTCTAACTGCACATGAGTTTAGTTACTTGTACGCCGTTTGTAAGAAGTTTTTCGTTAACTGTTCTGATAGCTTCTGGTAATAAATATTTTTTTTTTGTTTTCAATATTTTCACTACAACCAGTATTACTTGGGGTGTTTTGTTTTATTTTGATGATTAAATTCGATTGTTCGTAACTGTATATATTTTTATGTTTTAGAAATGTTTTTTTGTAATAAATTGTTTAATTATCACAAAACTATTTTAATTATTTTTTTTTGATATTTTTCGTTTTATTTTATTTTTTTTTTTTAATATATTATATATAGAAGTTTTGACACATTAATGATATTTTAATACTTTTTTTTAATATTTTTCGTTTTTATTTAACTTCATTTGTCTTATTTATTTATTTATTTTTTTTTCAATATATATATATTTTTGACACATGTGAAAAAAACGTTTTTTCGATAAAAAAAAAGAGGATGGAGAATAAGGAAGGTAACCCGCTTTAGTACTGTATGTTGAAAGCTGGCTTTAATTTTGTTACCATGTGATTTTTTTTTTTAACTGTTAATTGTTTTTGTTGGTTCCGTAAAATTAGTTGCTTTTAACTTGCTTTTTTAGGTTATTTTTTCAGTTAAACTTTCAGTTATATTTTCGGTAAAACGTTAGTTTGATCTTTTGATCACAGTTTAATCGACTGCGCCAGTTATGGTTTTGTAATAAAAAAAAGCTTCTTCGTTTTTCACAACTTCCTTCATTGAGCTGAATCTTAAGACTGACCTAATTGATATTGATTGTTAGTTTTCTTACTCTTAATCATAAAACTAGCTGTACTAACATTCTTTGTTAGTTCGCTTAAGTCTTATGTTAAGATTAGCTATTAATTAACTTATTGTTAACTGACATTCTTTGTATGTATAGTATGTATATTTATAGTTGAGTTGAGGTTGACATAACAGGAATACGCTCACTCTTAACTCAACTCAGCTGAATTTGGAACCCAAATTCTATGTTCATATGTTAGTAGGATGTTCTGCATTTTCTATATGAACATATATGTATATAATTACGATATGGCTAGAGTATAAGAACGTAACTCGCACATTCTGCTGCATTGTGCTGTGGCTTAACTGAACGTAGAACCATGCGGCACTTCGAATCCTTATAGGGGCCACACAAACCGTACAAATTATATTACCTAACTTCGATAGCCAATCACTGAAATGTTTTATGTTGCATGTGGCTGCATAAGCGTTGCGAAATTGGTCCATTCGAGATGTTTACTCAAAGGCAATTTTGAGACAAGTTCTTCGAGTGATCCTATTCCCCGCCATTCATCATGGCATTTTTCGAAATAGGAGCGATTTCCTTTCAAGCAATTTAATAAACGTTGGTTATTGAAGCAATTGCTGTATTCATAAATTGGAGTTGACGATGTTAGCCACACATGTAAAATATTGGCCAGTCTTTCGGCTTTTCACAAAAATCGTGCAATTCCTGCAATTTTTTGGGCAAACTCGATGACTGTGTAGATGTAGCACTTGTATTGACAAATGTAAGCATTGTCGAGAAATTAGAGCTGAACAAAGGCGTATCGAACCCTAAAATAGTTGAATGGTACATGTGGCTTGCAGCAGCAGTACTTGCTGCAAATAACGGTTGCGTTTAACGGATACCTAGGCTACTAAAACGGTTCTGAACAGTTGGAAATGGCAAACAAATGGTACGTGAAAAAGATTTCGCAAACACATAGGCAAATAATTGGAATGCGAAATAAAGGTATGTCATCGATTAAGTAGATCGAATTTAATGTATTTGGTTTGCTTTCCGAATGGCTATATTATTCCAAGTGGTCAAATGGTGCTTCAACTGGCTTATCTCTAAACAACAATGTGTAAGGATAGGCGTGTACAAATGTCCTTCCACTTTCCTGGCTGATCGATGACAATGCTCAAACACCATATGTAGTGGGATACATGTATGTATGTACAAAAGCACTTGCATTTACCGTGCAGATCACGATAGGATAGGAGAAAAAACGTGGAGCTTACAAACAACAAGTATACTTAACAAGATAATTAATTAGAGTTCGCGCCTGCCTGCTTATGCAAAGAAGAGAAAATTACACATTTACAATTTACATAAATAAGTAAGCAGAAGCTTTACAGTTGGAATAATGTACACAAAATGAAGCTCGCGACATGTTAAAAGGAAATAAAAATTAATCATTCAAATGTAAAGTACACATAGAAATTTAATAATAACATATGTATATATAATATACATATATACATATATAATTACGTTATTATGGCCCTATGCCATAAAAATAAAAAAAAAACTCAAAATTGTTTAAAATTTGAGTGCGTCTTTATTTGTTAGATGGTGACTTAAATCTAAATTTACATTTTGTCATCGGCAGGAATGAATCTAAATTCTTTCTGTTGAAATATAAACCAAAACTGCAAACAAAGCAGTTTTGCCATAGCCGCACTTACCGTGCGATTCTGTAACGTGAGACAGTATCAAGTCTCTAAATTTGAGATTTTGAGTTAGAGACAATTTTTGAGACTTGAGACGATAATGCTATTCTGTAAGTGACAGTCTCAAAATCTATTACATTTCATTATTCAGAGATGTTTTTACACTTGAATGATAATAAATATGTCGATAACAAATATTAACTTTTCTATAACATAGTCAAAAAACATAATTATCAATAAAAATAAAAATATATGTTGACTTTGATTCATAATATTTAAGAAATTTATGTAAAATTGATTTATTTTTAACCTTTTCGTGTTTGAATTGCTTACAAAATGTAAAAAAAAACGACAATCGATTAATATCTATGATGATCTCTATTCAGTACATTGAAAATGGCAGCAAAGTTCTTTTTAGTTTTGTGACCAGCTAACTACCAGGTCTCAATATTTTGAGACTAACGCTAGAGACTGTTTAGTAAATAGTAACTAGTATCAAATTGATACTTTCCGTGCGATTCTGTAACGTGAGACCGTATCAAGTCTCTAAATTTGAGATTTTGAGTTAGAGACAATTTTTGAGACTTGAGACGATTTTGCTATTCTGTAAGTGACAGTCTCAAAATCTATTACATTTCATTATTCAGAGATGTTTTTACTCTTGAATGAAAATAAATTTGTCGATAACAAATATTAAAATTTCTATAACATAGTCAAAAACCATAATTATCCATAAAAATAAAAATATATGTTGACTTTGATTCATAATATTTAAGAAATTTATGTAAAATTGATTTATTTTTAACCTTTTCGTGTTTGAGTTGCTTACAAAATATAAAAAAATGACAATCGATTAATATCTATTATGATCTTTATTCAGTATATTCAAAATGGCAGCAAGAGTTCTTTTTAGTTTTGTGACCAGCTAACTACCACGTCTCAATATTTTAAGACTAACGCTAGAGACTGTTTAGTGAATAGTAACTAGTATCAAATTGATACTTTGTCTCAAAATGTCTCAAATAGAGACTAGAGACTGGTTACAGAATCCCGCTATTAGAGCACTTGAACATTAAGATCAAAATACTGTAAACAAAGTTTCTAAACAGTGTGTATATGGCAGAATACGTCACTGCCCTTCCCTTCCCTTAAAGAGAATTATAACTACATATACTTACCCCTTTTCTTGTATACATACTTACCACTAGTCTAAGCCGTTAGGTTAAGGTTTAGACTAAATAATGAACTACTGTAATAAAGAATGCCATTGTATAAAGACTACACCCGCGAACGGACGTACTTCCTTTTTAATCGGAATTTTTTAAATTCGAGCTTAGCACAGGCAATTAGCTTTTAGTTAAGCATCTCAGTGAGTCTAATTTTAATTTTAATCTTAAAAAGGTTTAAGTGTTTTCATGGCACCCGAGCAGGGACTCAGTGCGTGGCTGTAAAAGTGTATTTAATTTTCGAAAAAAAATAATACTTAGTCTATTAATTTAATTTCTAACTCATGAGCAATTGCCTGTGCATTTTCCATTTCTTCGGGTTTCGGTCGAGTGCAAGTGATTAAAGTGACAAATACTGAAAATAAATGTCTGGACAAAGACATTAAAAAAAAATATATATAAGTGCAAACACTTAAAAAAAAAATGCATTCGAAATAATAGCAGTGTCTTGAGAAAAATATAACACTTTATATATATATATATATATATATATACTCACTCAAGTGAATAAAAACGAAAATAAGAGATAAATCAAACATAAAGAAAATAAAATATAAACTAACCTAAACTAAAAATTGAAGGAAAGTCTTGTGAAGTGTGTGGTGAAAAAATAATACATACATATGTACATGACAAATGTACGGTAAAATTCACCAACCTAATAGTGCGCAAACACAAAGAAAGAGAGAAACAAAAACCAAAAGGTGGATAATTAGGTTAAACAGGTATATTTTTGCATATACAGTGGAGTGCCAAATTATAAGCAGTGTGAAAATAAAAGCATTATATTTTTTCTGCTAAAGGTGGTTTCACAGTTAGCGTATGAGATTTATTGCTGTAAAGCAGAAAGCAGATTTATTAAAAACTACCGCCAAACCATAAAGTGCCTTTGCAAAAAAAAAAAAAAAAAAAAAAAAACAAAAAGCAAACAGTGTCGTGAGTGCCGGAAAAGAGGTACAAACCGGTTAAAACACAACGTTAAACAGCTATTTTGGGGTAACATCACATCGGTACCGAACGGTCTTGCGTCAACACCATCGCCCCACTGCTGCTGCGTCAACGCCAACTTTCTCGTTGCTGCTAAGTCAACATCAACACCGTCGCTGCTGACCTCGACGCTACATCCTCTGCTTCGTGGGAATGAGCTGCAACTGTATTCTCTGCAAAAGGGAAGTACACGCAGGCAAATCGCCTATACATTCACAACAGTTAACGAGTGCGAATCACTGAAAGTGGTGTGAATAGCAAGTGTATACTTTCAGTTTTTGGCTCTCCAACTTTTCAAAATTTTTCACATACGTATATATTTTTATTATTGCATGTATTTATCATATCTTAATATTCACATACGTATATGTGGCAGCACCGCCACTCGTTTCGGAGTTAATTATAATTGTATTATGCATGGTAACTCTACATGCTAATTTAACAATTCGCTATGTATGATTTGCTTTTCCTTTTATGTCAAACCTTTATGTCAAATAAAATTCGAAGATCTTTTTTTTTCTCCTTGGAAACTCGTCATGGAGGATGGAGTCATGTGTAGAAGTTCACGCAAGTGAGGAAAGTTCTCTGATCGCCATTCACTTGGGAGTGGCCAGAAACGATTCTTTTACATATGACTCAAGCAGCTCACGACTTCCGGTCTCTGACCAAGTATCCTCTGGGTAGCCTAAGAACATCCGTTTGAAGGCGAGCTAAAGTGAGAAGGCGAAATATCCCCTACTTAGGGTTGTGCGCTGGGTTTGGGACCCGCCACGTAAAAAAACGCACCAATGAAAACAACCAAACAGCCTCGGATGAGAGACCCCCCTTTTGATGACGACCATGGCAAGCGAAATAAGGACTACGATTTGAGGGCATGCACCTGGAATGTCCGGTCCCTTAATTGGGAAGGTGCCGCTGCCCAGCTGGTTGATGTCCTCGTGAAAATAAAGGCTGACATCACCGCCGTCCAAGAAATGCGATGGACGGGACAAGGACAGAGACGAGTAGGTCCTTGTGACATCTACTACAGTGGCCATATAAAGGAGCGCAAGTTTGGTGTTGGATTCGTGGTGGGAGAGAGACTCCGTCGCCGAGTACTATCATTCACTCCGGTGAATGAACGTCTAGCCACAATCCGTATCAAAGCGAGGTTCTTCAACATATCGCTGATTTGCGCCCACGCCCCGACGGAAGAGAAGGACGATGTGACCAAAGATGCCTTTTATGCGTGCTTGGAGCGCACTTATGAGAGATGCCCCCGCCACGATGTCAAAATCGTGCTTGGCGACTTCAACGCCAGGGTGGGCAAAAAAGGTATCTTTGGCACTACGGTCGGTAAATTCAGCCTCCACGAGGAAACATCCCCAAATGGGTTGAGGCTGATCGACTTCGCCGGGGCCCGAAATATGGTTATCTGTAGTACTAGATTCCAGCATAAGAAGATACATCAAGCTACCTGGCTGTCTCCGGATCGAAAAACCACCAACCAGATCGATCATGTTGGGATAGACGGAAGACACGTCTCCAGTGTTTTAGATGTGTGTGCGCTCCGAGGTCCTAACATCGACTCGGACCACTATATTGTTGCAGCCAAAATTCGCACCCGCCTCTGTGCAGCAAAAAACGCACGCCAACAAACACAAGGAAGGTTCGACGTCGAGAAGCTGCAATCACAACAGACAGCCGAACGTTTTTCTACTCGGCTTGCACTCCTGCTCTCTGAGAGCACTCGTCAACAACTCGGTATAAGGGAACTGTGGGACGGCATTTCAAACTCCTTACGTACAGCTGCAACCGAAACCATTGGTTTTCGGAAAGCGCAAAAGAACAGCTGGTACGACGAGGAGTGCCGTGCCGCAGCGGAGAGAAAACAGGCTGCCTACCTCGCAACGTTACGATCGACCACAACACGTGCGGGATGGGATAGATACCGAGAGTTGAAGAGGGAAGCAAGACGCATTTGTAGACAGAAAAAGAAAGGGGCCGAAATGCGTGAGTACGAAGAGCTTGATAAGCTGGCCGACAGGGGTAATGCTCGAAAATTCTACGAAAAGATGCGGCGGCTTACAGAAGGTTTCAAGACCGGAGCATACTCTTGTAGAACCCCCGAAGGTGATCTAGTCACTGATGCCCAAAGCATACTTAAATTATGGAGGGAACACTTCTCCAGCCTGCTGAATGGCAGTGAACACATAACACCAGGAGAAGGCGAACCCGATTCCCCAATCGATGACGATGGAGCAGACGTTCCATTGCCCGACCATGAAGAAGTTCGAATAGCAATTGCCCGCCTGAAAAACAACAAAGCGGCAGGGGCCGATGGATTGCCGGCCGAGCTATTCAAACACGGCGGCGAAGAACTGGTAAGGAGCATGCATCAGCTTCTTTGTAAAATATGGTCGGACGAAAGCATGCCCAACGATTGGAATTTAAGTGTGCTATGCCCAATCCATAAAAAAGGAGACCCCACAATCTGCGCCAACTACCGTGGGATTAGTCTCCTCAACATCGCATATAAGGTTCTGTCGAGCGTATTGTGTGAAAGATTAAAGCCCACCGTCAACAAACTGATTGGACCTTATCAGTGTGGCTTTAGACCTGGTAAATCAACCACCGACCAGATATTCACCATGCGCCAAATCTTGGAAAAGACCCGTGAAAGGAGAATCGACACACACCACCTCTTCGTCGATTTCAAAGCTGCTTTCGACAGCACGAAAAGGAGCTGCCTCTATGCCGCGATGTCTGAATTTGGTATCCCCGCAAAACTAATACGGCTGTGTAAACTGACGCTGAGCAATACTCAAAGCTCCGTCAGGATCGGGAAGGACCTCTCCGAGCCGTTCGATACCAAACGAGGTTTCAGACAAGGCGACTCCCTATCGTGCGACTTTTTCAACCTGCTTCTGGAGAAAATAATTCGAGCTGCAGAACTCAACAGAGAAGGTACCATCTTCTATAAGAGTGTGCAACTGCTGGCGTATGCCGATGATATTGATATCATCGGCCTCAACACCCGCGCCGTTAGTTCTGCTTTCTCCAGACTGGATAAGGAAGCAAAAGAAATGGGTCTGGCAGTGAACGAGGGCAAGACGAAATATCTCCTGTCATCAAACAAACAGTCGTCGCACTCGCGACTTGGCACTCACGTCACTGTTGACAGTCATAACTTTGAAGTTGTAGATAATTTCGTCTATCTTGGAACCAGCGTAAGCACCACCAACAATGTCAGCCTGGAAATCCAACGCAGGATTACTCTTGCCAACAGGTGCTACTTTGGACTGAGTAGGCAATTGAAAAGTAAAGTCCTCTCTCGACGAACAAAAGCCAAACTCTATAAGTCGCTCATAATTCCCGTCCTGCTATACGGTGCAGAGGCTTGGACGATGACAACAACCGATGAGTCGACCTTAAGAGTTTTCGAGAGAAAAGTTCTGCGAAAGATTTATGGTCCTTTGCGCGTTGGCCACGGCGAATATCGCATTCGATGGAACGATGAGCTGTACGAGATATACGACGACATTGACATAGTTCAGCGAATTAAAAGACAGCGGCTACGCTGGCTAGGTCATGTTGTCCGGATGGATGAAAACACTCCAGCTCTGAAAGTATTCGACGCAGTACCCGCCGCGGGAAGCAGAGGAAGAGGAAGACCTCCACTCCGTTGGAAGGACCAAGTGGAGAAGAACCTGGCTTCGCTTGGAATATCCAATTGGCGCCAAGTAGCGAAGAGAAGAAGCGACTGGCGCGCTGTTGTTGACTCGGCTATAATCGCGTAAGCGGTGCCTACGCCAGTAAAGAAGAAAAAACTCGTCATATAAGGACGTGCCCACCCGAACTCGCTACATTGGTGACCCCGCACATTTTTACATTTTTAATTACTAATTTTCTTAATTTTTTATTATGAGTCTCGACGAAAGTCAATTGGTTCCTGAAGGAGGGAACATCTTAGAAAATGCTACAACACAGCATTTTTTACTACGACTGCCGTTGCCCCAGATGTGAGAGGATAATATTGAGGCATATTTCTATTCTTTAAACTTTTGGTTCGATGCAGCGGGCATCGTGGCTGACATAACAAAGTTTAATATCGTTTTGGCAAACGTTCCACCTTCAAAGTTAATGGAACTGCGCAACATAGTTGATGCTGCTCCGCGCACGAATAAATACGGCTACATTCGGACAAAACTGTTAAAAAATTTTACGGAAAGCGAGCAGCGACGCCTACAGCGTGTACTTCGCGAAATGCCTCTGGGCGAACGGCGCCCAAGCGACCTTTACAATGAGATGGAGCGCGCCACGGGAATCACGTTAAGCGAGAGCATTCTTCACTACTTATGGATCAATCGGTTACCTACATATACGCAAGCAGCAATCATTGCTAAAAATGTGCTAATCGTGGAGAAGTTGAAAATCGATTCCACTACGGAGTCTATTAAATTGCACCAAAGAGACTGCAGCGAATTGTGCACCATACAACAATCTACCGACCAAGATCTGAGAGCCAAAATAGCAGCACTCAAACAACGACTCGACTAAGTACTAAGCGACCACGGACATCGATTTTGGTCTAGATCTAGATCTAGGACCCCGACAGGTACCCGTAACTCACACAAAAGCTCCAATGAAATGTGCTGGTATCACGGGAAATAGCAAAATAGCTCATCTGCAGCCACCAATCAACTCAAATTAGGCCTGCTCAGCCAACTGTTTTTCAGAATCAGGCTAACGTTCTGAAAAACTTACAAAAAAACTCCTTATCGACTCTGGCGCAGAGGTGTCGACTATACTGAAGTGTTTAAGTTTGGCTGAAGCATCTAAATCGGATACCAAATTGTTTTCTGCTAACGGTTCACCAATTCAAGTGTTTGGTGAAGTCCTACTTAAATTAAATCTCAACTCACGTAGAGAGTTTGTGTGAAAGTTCGTAATTGCCGACGTTTCTCAGGCGATTATGGGCGCAGACTTCTTATCATTTTTCGATCTACTACCAGATCTCAATCGACATCGACGACTTGACCGCCACACTGCGTTAAAAACAATGTGTTCGATAAAGTCAGTTAATACACCGAATATTTCAATCATCAACGTAAATATGCCCTTTTCGGATATTTTGATAAAAATCCGTATACATGAAGAAGAATTATGCATAACGGCCATTACAACCCCTTTCAGACTGTACGAGTTCACTCATATGACCTTTGAATTACGCAACGCCGCACAGACATTTCAAAGGGTCATCAATGAAGTCCTTCGCGGAGTAGATAATACTTTTGTTTACCTGGATGACATCTGCATAGCTTCTACCTCGACGGAGGAGCACCGTAAAGACCTTCAAAACGTATTTGAACAATTGCGAGATCACAATTTGAAAATTAACATCGCAAAGTCGATACTCGGTGTACCGAAACTCGAATTCCAGTTCTTAAACTTCCAACTACTGCGAAAGATCTAAAACGTTTCCTCGCCATGCTTAATTTTTATAGACCTTTTTTGAAAAATCCTCTTCAACATCAAGCACCATTATTCAACATGACTCCGGGTAACAAGCGCAATGATTACTCACCTCTCGTATGGACAAAGAAAACATAAAACATTACGAAGCTTGTAAGAAAGCCCTAGCTAAATGTACGCTGCTAGCACATCTCACTCCCAGCTTTCATTGTGGGCTGACGCATCCGACTATGCAGCCGGTGCAGCGCTACACCAAGTAGTTAACAACACGCTCGAACCACTGGGTTTCTTCCAGCGAAAATTTACAAAAGCAGAACAGCGATACAGTACTTACGACAGGGAGCTCACAGCTATGTATCTCGCTATCCGACAATTTTGTTTTATGTTTGAAGGACGAGAATGCCATGTCTACACCGACCACAAACCTCTCACATTCGCATTTCATCAAAGACTAGAAACAGCTCTGGATCGTCAAGCGCGACAACTAGACTTTATCGCTCAAACCACCACTGACATCCGTCACGTGAGTTCATTGAAACTAATTTCATATGCTCTTCCTTCCAGCACAAAAAAGGTGTACTGTGATATTTCGACCGATCGCATCCGACCGTTCATCACCAAACGATTCCACCAAGCAGTACTTCGGACAATCCACAACATTTCGCACCCCGGTACACGTACAACATCAAAGATGATGAGCGAACGTTTCACCTGGCCCGGAATCCATCGCGACAATCGGAATTTTGCAAAACATTGCCTACAATGTCAACGTAATAAGATCATCAGACACAGTGTCTCTCCTCTGCAACGCCGAGCGTGCGTTAGCGAACGCTTTGCCCATTTACTCATTGACATCGTGGGACCATTGCCGCTGTCCGAGGGTAATAGCAACTGTTTAACAGTAATTGACCAATAGTGGCCAGATTCTTTCCCGATTCCAGACAGGTGTTGCCAACCTTTATTGTTATTGTTCATTTCTCATACCTTATTGGTTTGGCTTTCGTATATTTGGGAATCGATATAGTATATATATTTTTTCGTTTTCGTTATCGATTCTTAATATATATGTTGCCAACCTTCATAGTTTTTTTTCGGAAATTTAATTTAACAGCTATCGCCAACCTCTCTCCAAGTAAGGAGTTGATCGACTTAAAGTCATTAAAGCGTCAAAGGACGGTGGCGAAAAGTAGCATTTTGCGTATAAAAATGGGTCTTCTAGAAAAGACTATATCATTAGATCCAATCGAATTGGAATGTCGTCTTAATATACTGAACTCACATAGTGAGAAATTGATAAAAATCGTCTTCATCAATCTCTAAAATTGAAGAAATTGATGAAGACGACATGGCCAGAGGGGAGTTAGAGGACATAATTGTTAAAACAAAATCTATAAATGAAACAATTCTGGCCAAAAATAGAACGTCTATTGCTGAAACATCATTCATAACGTCTCACAGCTCAAGGCTCCCAAAAATGAATTGGCTGAAATTCAAGGGAAAATATTCGGAATTTAAAAATTTCAGTAGTTTGTTTGAGGGTTTGGTTCAAAATGATCCAAGCATCCCAGATATTGAACAATTTAACCATCTGGAGAGGCTCCGGGTACGATAAAGGCGTTTCAAATGTCGAATGAAAACTATCCGAAGGCATTGGCAAGTCTTAAAAACGTTTACGGCAATAAATGTTTGATTTTTTTTTAATACGATTTCAAAACTTTTTGAGCTGCCAACTATCCCTAGGTCATCAGCCCCTTCATTGCGCGCGATGATTGATGAAGTTTCGGCTGTATATGACCTATTGCTAGCGCTGGGCGATGAGAAACAAATCACAAATGCGATAATTATTCACATAGTCATGACAAAAGTTGACTCTATCACCCGATCAAAGTGGGAAGAACAGTTGGATTACGACAAGCTACCATTGTGGACGGATTGTGAAGACACCTTAAATAGACGGTACCAGCACCTATCAGCTGAAGGCGCATCATCTTTGAGGATGAGACCCATAGCAGCAACCACGTGAAGCAGCCTCACATGAATGGAACGAAGTCCGCTTTAGTTGCAACGAATACAAAGCATTATGAATTTTCGGCAGAATTCTGGATTATGCGATGTATTTCGGCTAATCATCCAGACCATACCATTAATATTAGTTTTTGGAAAATTCCGCACAATATTAAATTGGCGGATCGAGTATTCTGAAAATCTCAAAAGATCGATATGCTATTAGGAGCAGAAATCTTTTTCGATTTGTTAGCGGTTGGTCAAATTAAAAGTGGCCCTTATCAACCAACGCTAAATAAAACTCTTTTGTGATGGATTGTGTCTGGCAAAAATGGCAGCAGTCTTAGTCCTTCTCTGAAGAAGACTTAACGTCAATAGATTCAGTAGTCCAAAAATTCTAGGCTCAGGAGGAACTTCCTTCAGAAACAATTGGCAACAAATTCACACCTGAACAAAAGGAGTGTGAACAACTTTTCGTCAATACAACTGAATTATTACCTTCGAGAAGGCTTCAAGTCAGAATGCACTTTAAGGCTGACCATAAGTTACTCGGTCATTTCTATGAAATCGCAGTTCGGCGGTTTCAGGCCAAGGAGAGGAAATCATTGAAAGATCCAGAACTTCGTAAAATGTATCTGGAATTCATGAATGAGTATAAAGCGCTAGGTCACTTGAGCCCAACAAATAATAAGATTCCGTGTGAACCACACTATTTCATTCTGCATCAGTGTGTTTAGAGGTCCGAAAGCACAACAACAAAATTACGAGTTGTCCTTGATGCGTCGAGTCGTACATCTTCTCAAATTTCAATATATGAACTTTTGATGGTTGGTCCAACCATCCAAGAAGAATTCTATTCAACTCTTCTCCGTTTTCGTTTACACTTACGCTTTAACGGCAGACATTACTAAAATGTACCGCCAAATAATCATACATGAAAAAGACAGAAATTTTCAGCTCATTGTGTGGAGAGAGCATCCCTCAGAGCAAATTCAGATTTTTCGACTTAACACCGTCACTTACGGCACTGCGCCTGCACCATTTCTTGCAAGTCGGTATTTACAAATGCTCAGCGATGCCAATACAACTAAATATTCACTCGGTTCATTGGCCATTAAAAGAGAAGTTATGTTGATGATTTGTTAACAGGATCTGAAAATTTTGGGTCTCTAGATCTAAGATATAAGAAGTGAAGTAATTAAAATATTAAACTTGGCCAGATTCACATTAACGAAGTGGTTTTCAAAACACCCTAAATATTTCGACAGTAATTGTACTGAAAAGTCATTAAGCTTCAATGACAAAAACTCAACCAAAACACTAGGAATCCATTGGTTGCCGAAAGAGTATTTGTTCCGATTTGTTTTGGATGCCAATTTTCATGATCTGCGAGCTACTAAACGAAATATACTATCAGTCTCTGCTCGCCTTTTCGATTCTCTGGATTATTAAACCCACTAGTTATCAAAGCAAAAATCTTATTGCAAGAGCTTTGGATCCAAAAACTAGATTGGGATGAGTGGATTCCATTGCGCTTTGATACTAGCTGGCAGAATTTCGAAGCCAACCTACTGCAGTAGTCGTCATTTAGCATTTCTCGGTATGTAAATCTAGAGTCGAGTGCTATCTACCAAATACATGGCTTGAAGCGACGGAGCGTACTGATGCTGCATATTCATACGAAGCCAACTGTTGGTGGTGTCAAATGAAGGCTGCTTACTGCAAAGTCTAGAGTGGCTCTGCTGAAGACCAAGTCTCTTCCGCGTCTCGAGCTCTCGGCAGCACATCTCCTTGCCAAATCACGAATTGCGCCAATGATGAATCGACAATTTGAAAAAATTACATTTTGGACAGACCCTGAAATGGTATTGCATTGAATAAAAACGCATCCATTTTCATTACAAACCTTTGTTTCAAATAGAGTGTCCAAAGTCCAAGAATTGACTGACAATATAAATTGGCGACATGTGCCAACAAAACAAAATTCTGCGTATTAAGTGTCTCGGGGTTGCAACGTGGATGAATTGAATAATTCAATATGGTTTGGCGGCCCACAGTTCCTCCCAAAAGACCTCGCTTTATGGCTAATTAACGCTCACTTCCAGCTCTCCCCAGACGATGAAGCATTAGCGAAGAAGAAAATACTTTCACACCAGCCATAAATGTGAAAAAAAAATACATTATTAAACCTTATCGAAAAATTCTCTTCTCATCAAAAATTGCTTCGTGTAGTTGCCTATCTATTACGGTGGCTTAGACGATCAAAAATGCCCACGGAGGGAAGGGACCTGACATCTGACGAATTACACTTGATTTTTTCGAAAATTTTTCAGGTCATCCAACATTCGGAATTTACGAATGAAATCCAAAAACTGACGAAAGGCACCACGCTACCCGCAAACTTGCAAAAACTCAATCCGTTCTTGCATGAGTACTAGGATATGTCGCCTTCATTCAAATTAATCCGAGTAGGAGGTCGCTTTTTAAATGCACCTCTCCCATTCGAAGCCAAATTCCCATTATTACTAAATAAAAATTCGCACTTCGTTATCAATTATTTACGGTTCCTGCACTTTCGAAATCACTGCGCAGGGGCAAAAGCGTTGGTTGCGCTTCTTCGAGAACGCATATGGGTGATTAATGCAAGAGAAATATGCAGTAGAACCGTAGGAAACTGTATACATTGTTTTCTTTACAAGCCGAAGTTGCAAACCCAAGTAATGCGAAACTTGCCAGTTGAAAGTTTTGGAGCGCTACGACCCTTTCTTATATGTGGCGTAGATTTTTGTGGTCCAATTTATACTACATTAAAAAAACGCGTTCGACCACCCGTAGAAACCTATATCAAAGTTTTCGATTGTTTCACGTCAAAAGCAGTACACTTAGAATTAGTTTCTGACTTATCAACTAAATCCTTTATTCTCGCCCTAAAAAGGTTCATTGGTCGCCGAGGGATGCCAAAGACGATATACAGCGACAACGCAACCAACTTCGTCGGCGCCGATCGTTCAGGCGGCAGTGAAGTCCGCCAAACGCCTCGCCGTGCGCGCAATGGGCAACGTGCTGCTCACCGCCGAAGAACTGGGAACACTGCTGGCCGAAGTGGAGGCCATCCTCAACTCGCGGCCCCTCGCACCGTTGAGCCAGGATCCCTTCCGAGCTTTACCACCGGCAAAAGTGTCAATGGACCCAATTCGCTATTAGAGAGATGGCAACTTGTTTGCTGTCTCAAGCAACAGTTTTGGCGACAGTGGTCCAAAACGTACATTACCAGTCTTCAGGAGCGCAACAAATGGCTGCACCCGAAACGCAACCTGCAGCCCTGCGATCTTGTCTTCGTCCACGAAGACAACATGCCACCGCAGCAGTGGGCACTAGGGGCACTAGAACGAATCGCCGCAGCCGTAGAAGGACGAGGCGGAAAGGTACGAGTAGCAGACGTGGCAACCAAGGCAGGCACCAGTAAGCGCCCTATTTACAAGCTCGAACTGCTGCCTGTCGAAGTTGAAGGATCATGATCCTATCAAGGCGGCAGGTGTTGCGTCATGCGACTTTATAAATCTAAAAATATTTTTTAAGAAATAAATTTGTCGAAATAATTGAATGATATTTGAATACATTATAAAATGTTTTATGGTACATCATGTAAAATACTTACAATTTGTAAAGTATATAACCATAACCATCATCTGCTACCTATGTATGTATTAGAATAATCTATTACCATGAATTATTAGATTGCTGAATTGAATTAGAACTACATACTTACCCCGTTTTTGTATACATACTTACCACTAGTCTAAGCCGTTAGGTTAAGGTTTAGGCGAACTAATGAACTACTGTAATAAAGAATGCTGTTATATAAAGGCTACACCCGCGAACGGACGTTCTTCCCTTTTAATCGGAATTTTTTAAATTCGAGCTTAGCAGAGGCAATTAGCTTTTAGTTGTGCATCTCAGTGAGTCTAGTTTTAACTTTAATCTTAAAAACGCTTAAGATTTTTTTAAATATCGTTGTGTTGTACAGTTTTTGGACTTAAATTTTCACTTAGGATCATGTTACTAATTTCTATTTTGCATTGCGTCACCCTTATCATTTTGTTTCCTTCTATTTCTGAATTATTGTTTGAATTTTGACAATTTTGTCTGAGACTGGTTTTTGTCAAATTCCAAGTAATGATTATAGGCTCTATGTATTTTATTATATCTCTTGTGCTTACTGGCTTAAAGTTACAAACTGGATTTAAACGTTTGATAATATTGGTGACGCATTCATTTTTATTTCTTTGTTTCCATTATTATAGACTTTATTCATTCTTTCAAAATAGGATTGTGTGTCTGTATATTCTAACTGATAGCCGTTGGGGTCTGGGTAGGGGATTATTTTAATTGTGTTTGTTAGTAAATAGTTAGTAGGTATGCGCGATATAATTAATAATTGATTGTCATTGTAATTTATCCAAGTTAATGTTTTAATGCTTAAATTATTTTGGCTGTCAACGTTTTCGAGTTTGTCGTAATTCTATAGTTTGGGGTTAAACAGTCCTAGTCCAGAGAGTTGCTTTCCCATTTCTATGACTTCTATGTATTCCAAAAATTGCATTAGTTCGTATAAAAGGGCGTTAATTTGGTTCTGAATGTTTATAATGTTTTCCATGTTTTGCATTCCAGTATTTATTAGTTGTATGGCGTCGTTTAATTCATGTACCCTCACCGAGTCGTGCGGCCTTGCTTCTAATTTTTTTTTATATCTGAGCGATCGTTATCGTCAAGTGTTCCAAAAGGTATCTCAAGGCTGAGCCCAAAATGTTAAAAAGTCCACGTTTCTCCCTGCTCTTGTGGTGTAAGGTTATTCATTCAATTCTCTTCTTAGTTTATTGTATACAAATTTGATTTGTGGTGCTTGGTAACCGCCACGCAGCTTTTCTTCAAAGTAATCTGTTACCTGGTTTCTGATTGTCAAGTTGATGGTTAAGCAATGGTGTTCAAGGGATGATGGTATATGGATTGGTTTGTCCGAAAAAAGGATATATCCGTAGCCGGTGGTAATGTCATTTATTTGGATCTTTTGTGTGTGAGCTGTGCCAGTCAAAATGAAAAGCAATGCTACTGTGCACCATTTTAAATTTAAGTGTGCTTAAATCGGCTGTTAATAGCAGCAAAATCAATTTTCGACAGGATATCGACCAAAATACCCATTTTATTTTGTACGTGCAGGGTTGCTATGGAAATAAAAATAACTCCATAGGAATCACTAGACATAAATCCTAATCAAAATATCTGGAACTTTTTGGAAAATCGTATTCGAAAACATCGAATTTCATCAAAATAAGGCCAAATAATACTAGAAATTGAGTGAGGAGCATACATCTAGGGACAATAATAGCAACAAATTGTAGGCCAAGAATCGCTAAAACTATTGTAATTTCTTTTGATTTATATAAGTAAACATTAGTGTACGTAAACTTTTTTGATATATAGTAAATTATGCCCATTTTAAGCCTTAGCATTAATTTTTTTTTATTTGTGTAAAAAAAATATTTTGATATGCTAAATTTAATGTTAAATATACATCCTTTTTTTCGTGGCGGATACATCTTTTGAGATGGATAGAAAAAAAACCACAAAACTTATTCATTTTGTAACAAATCAACGTATCGCAATTTAATAGAACTAGATGTATGTAAACTTCATTGGTTCACCGTATGTGTTACAAAACGGGGTCAGTAATTATCTCAAACATTGTACTAGCTTATGTTAAGATAACTATGAAGGAAAGTAATAGATTAGTAGTATGAATGCATTATTAAGGTAAGTACTTTATAAAATAGATTTTCTTAATTTAATTTTTAATAATTCATTTCATTATTCTTGTTTTAGGTATGAATATGTCGCTTGACGCAACACCGGCCACCTTGACAGGATCAGATTCAACCTGCAGTGGAAGCACTGGCAGTTGGTGGATGCGACGCTTAATTGTGCCCGTCTTGGTTGCTACGTCTGCGACTCGCACCTTGCCGTCTTGCCCTTCGACGGTTGCGTAGAGCGCCGTAGTATTCACTGTGGCGGCGGCACGTTGTCTTCGTGGACGAAACCAAAGTCGTTTGAGCTGCATATTGCGTTTGGGGTGCAGCCACTTGTTGCGCTCCTGAAGGCCCGTCAGGTATACTTTAGACCACCATCGCCAGAACAGTTGCTTGAGATAGCAAACAAGTCGCCATCTCACGCAACAACGAACTGGGTCCACTGGCACCTTCTCTGGAAGTAATGCTCGCAGGGAGCATTCTATGAGTAGATACGCAGGTTTTTACACCTCGTCGTCGTTGGGGTTTTGGCTCAGAGGTACTAGGGGCGAGAGTTGAGAATGGCCTCCACTTCGGCAAACAGTGTTGCTAGCTCCTCTGCTGTGAGTATCGCGTTGCCGATTACGCGAACGATGTGGTGTGTGGCGGACTTCACCCCTGCTTCCCAAATTCCGCCGAAGTGCAGCGCTCTCGGTGGTATGAAGGTGAAGCTGCACCCTTCGTCTGCTGCGAGTCTTTTCAATTCTGGACCCATTGCTAGAAATGCCTCCTTCAGTTCGCGCAGCTTGCGCTGAATACCTTAGTCGGCATTCCTCAGCGTCCAATGAACCTTTTTAGGTCGAAAATAAATGAATTAGAATAAAGGTTCGAAACTAATTCTAAATGTATTGCTTTGGAAGTAAAGCAAACGAGAACTGCAATATATGATTTTACGGGTGGTCGACCGCGTATTTTTAGAGATGTGTATATCGGACCACAAAAATCTACGCCATATATAAGAAAGAGTCGTAGTGCTCGAAGTCTTTCGACTGGCAAATTTGGTTTTGCAACTTCGGCTTGTAATAAAAACAATGTATGCAATTTCTTACGGTTCTACTGCAAGCTTTTTGGGCATTAATTAGCCATATGCGTTCTCGAAGAAGCGCAACCAACGCTTTAGCACCAGCGTGGTGATTTCGAATGTGCAGGAACCATAAATGTGTTATTACGAAGTTTGAACTTTTATTTAGTAAAAGCGGAAATTTGGCATCGTATGGGAAAGGTGCATTTAATAAGCGACCTCCTTTTCGGATTAATTTGAACGCAAGCGACAACGGGTTAAGTTTTTGTAAGTTTTTTTCGCAGATAGGGTGGTACCTTTATGCAATTTTTGAATAACATCCGAAAATTCGGAATGTTGGACCACCTGTACAAATTTTAGAAAGCCCAAGTTTAACTCTTCTGAAGACAAATCCTGTCCCATGGAGGATTTTAGAGGTCGTCTGATCCATCGTAATATGTATGCGACCATACGAAGAAATTTTTTATGAAAAGAGAGTTTTTCAATAAGGTCCAATATTGAATTTTTTTCAGTGGTCGAAATTAGTGTAATTGTATTTTTCTCCTTCTCTAATATTTCGTCTTCTGGTGAGAGCTGGAAGTGGTTATTAATTGGCCATAATGCATGGTCTTCTAGGAGGAACTGTGGACCGCCAAACCATATCGAATTATTCAATTCGTCCACGTTACAACCCCGAAACACTTGATCGGCAGGAGTTTGGTTTGTTGGCACATGTCGACAATGTACTTTGTCAGTCAACTCTTGGATTTCGGACACTCTATGTGCAACAAAGGTTTGTAGTGAGGATGGATATGTTTTAATCCATCGTAAAAATATTTCAGAGTCTGTCCAAAATGTAACTTTTTCGAAATGTTGATTCAACATAGGCGCTACTCTTGACCATAATAAGGAAAGAAGATTTGCTGCAGAGAGCTCGAGACGCAGGAGAGACTTGGCGGGAGAGTTTTTGGATCCAAAGATCTTGCAATAAAATTTTTGCTTTGGTAACCAGTGGGGTTAGTAATCCAAGAGGATCAAAAAGGCGAGCAGAACCTGACAATATGTTTCGTTTGGTGGCTCGCAGATCATTAAAATTGTCATCTAAAACAAGTTTTGTCATTGCAGCTTAATGACTTCTCAGTACAATTACTGTCGAAAAATTTAGGGTGGTTCGAAAACTATTTCGTTAAGATATGTCCGGTCGAGTTTAATATTTTAATTACCTCACTTCTCAAAAGATCTAGAGACTCAAACTTAAAAAAAAAAAAATGAATCATCAGTCTCGTTTGATGGCCAATTAACCGAATGAATATTTCATTGTGTTAGCATCACTGAGCATTTGCAAACACCGTGTTGTGAGAAATGGAGCAGGCGCAGTGCTGTATGTTACGGTGTTAAGACGAAAAATTTTGAATTTGCGCAGAAGGATGCTCTCTCCACACAATTAGCTGACAATTTCTGTCTTCTTCATGCATAATTATATGACGAAAACGAAGAAAGTTGAGTAGAACTCTTCTTGGATGGTTGGACCTACCAACGCTCATTCAACGCTATTTGAGTAGAAGATCGACTCGAAGCATCAAAGACAACACGTAATTCGGTTGTTGTGCTCTCGGGCCTTAAAGCGCATTGATGCGGAATGAAGAAGTGTGGCTCACTCGGGATCTTATTGTTTGTTGGGCTCATGTGACCCAATGCTCTATATTCATTCATAAAGTCCCAAAACATTTTACGAAGTTCTGGATCTTTTAAAGTCCTTCTCTTGATGGCCTGAAATCCCCGAACTGCGGTTTCATATGAGTGACCGAGTAACTTACGGTCAGACTTCTGACTTGAACCCGTCATGAAGACAATACTTGTGTAGTACTAACGAAAAAATTTTCACACTCGTGTTGCTTTGGTGTGAATTTGATGCCATTTGATTCTGAAGATAATTCGTGTATGGTCTGGATGATTAGCCGAAACACTTCGCATTATCCAGAATTCCGCAGAAAATTCGTAATTATTTACCCGCGATTTAACAAACGCGCTTAATTTTGCCCCCACTTTCGTATTGGAATTGCCGATTCCTATTACGTTTAATGTTTTGTGTTGGCGTCGTATCCGCAACTTCTGTGCCGAGTCCTCCGTCATAAATTTGACCTCTGAGCCCGAGTCCAGCAACGCTCTCGCCGGTAGTTACTCTTTATAACTGGTCCTCATTTGAATCACTGCTGTTGCCTGTTGCATGACACAGCATGTCTGGTTGATGGTTACGGATGAGGTGGAGCGGGGAAGGAAACCGGACACTGGTGCAATAATGTGTGATTCGATCGATTGCACACACCACATCGATCCCCTCTGCACTTAGAGACAGTGTGCCCCTTACGCAAACAAGTTATGCATAAGGGCACCGATTTCACGTACTCGAACTTCTGCTGCACCGGAAGCGCCTTGAAAGTGAGGCAGGCAGTCAAATAGTGGTCCTTTTATTTGTACTACTGACAAAGAGACTTCGTATTTGCGCCGATTTGGTCCTGTCCATATGTTGTTGTTTCCCATGACTCGCACCGCTTGTTGGTACAGGATTCGGCTTTGAATTTGATGCTCCTTCCGCCGATAGCTGCTGGTATCTTCGATTTAGGGTGGCTTCACATGCCTTCCACAGTGGCAGCTTGTCATAACCCAGCTGTTCCTCCCCTTTGGATCGGGTAGCAGAGTCGACCTTTGTCATCACTATGTGTATAATTATAGCGTGTGTTATCTGTTTCTCATCGCCCAGCGATAGCAATGAGGCATACACCGCTGACACTTTGTCAATCATTGATCGCAATAAAGGCGCGGATGGGTTTGAGATGGTTGGCAGCTCAAAAAGTTTAAAGATTGTATTGAAAATTGTCAAACATTTATTATCATAAACTTTTTGAGACTTGCCAATGCTTTCGGGTAATTTTCATCTAACATCTGAAACGCTGGAGTCATGTGTAGAAGTTCGCGCAAGTGAGGAAAGTTTTCTGATCGCCATTTATTTGGGAGTGGCCAGAAACGATTCTTTTACATAGGGCTCAAGCAGCTCACGACTTCCGGTCTTTGACCAATTATCCTCTGGGTAGCCTAAGAACATCTGTTTGAAGGCGAGCTAAAATGAGAAGGCGAAACATCCCTGCATAGGGTTGTGCGCTGGGTTTGGGACCCACCACGTAAAAAACCACCCCCAATGAAAAACCAACAACAGCCTCGGATGAGTGACCCTCCTTTTGATGACGACCACGGCAAACGAAATAAGGACTGCGAATTGATGTCCTCGTAAAAACAAAGGCTGACATCACCGCCGTCCAAGAAATACGATGGACGGGACAAGGACAAACACCAGTAGGTCCTTGTGGCATTTACTACAGTGGCCATATAAAGGAGCACAAGTTTGGTGTGGGATTCGTGGTGGGAGAGAGACTCCGTCGCCGATTACTATCATTCACCCCGGTGAATGAACGTCTAGCCACAATCCGCATCAAAGCGAACTTCTTCAACATATCGCTGATTTGCGCCCACGCCCCGACGGAACAGAAGGACGATGTGACCAGAGATGCCTTCTATGAGCGCTTGGAGCATCGTGCTTGGCGACTTTAACGCCAGGGTGGGCAAAGAAGGTATCTTCGGCACTACGGTCGGTAAATTCAGCCTCCACGAGGAAACATCTCCAAATGGATTGAGGCTGATCGACTTCGCCGGTGCCCAAAATATGGTTATCTGTAGTACTAGATTCCAGCATAAGAAGATACATCAAGCTACCTGGCTGTCTCCGGATCGAAAAACCACCAACCAGATCGATCATATTGTGAAAGACGGAAGACACGTCTCAAGTGTTTTAAATGTGCGTGCGCTCCGAGGTCCTAACATCGACTCGGACCACTATCTTGTTGCAGCCAAGACTCGCACTCGCCTTTGTGCAGCAAAAAACGCACGCCAACAAACACAAGGAAGGTTCGACGTCGAGAAGCTGCAATCACAACAGACAGCCGAACGATTTCCTACTCGGCTTGCACTCCTGCTCTCTGAGAGCACTCGTCAACAACTCGGTATAAGGGAACTGTGGGACGGCATTTCAAACTCCTTACGTACAGCTGCAAC
Source organism: Bactrocera zonata (assembly GCA_037783105.1). Classification (NCBI taxonomy): domain Eukaryota; kingdom Metazoa; phylum Arthropoda; class Insecta; order Diptera; family Tephritidae; genus Bactrocera; species Bactrocera zonata. Next base: position 83,751 of record JBAWJQ010004578.1, on the reverse strand, counting down.
CGAAACCATTGGTTTTCGGAAAGTGCAAAAGAACAGCTGGTACGACGAGGAGTGCCGTGTCGCAGCGGAGAGAAAACAGGCTACCTACCTCGCAACGTTATGATCGACCACAACACGTGCGGGATGGGATAGATACCGAGAGTTGAAGAGGGAAGCGAGACGCATTTGTAGACAGAAAAAGAAAGAGGCCGAAATGCGTGAGTACGAAGAGCTTGATAAGCTGGCCGGCAGGGGTAATGCTTGAAAATTCTACGAAAAAATGCGGCGGCTTACAGAAGGTTTCAAGACCGGAGCACACTCTTCTAGAACCCCCAAAGGTGATCTAGTCACCGATGCCCAAAGCATACTTAAATTATGAAGGGAAACACTTCTCCAGCCTGCTGAATGGCAGTGAAAGCACAACACCAGGAGAAGGCGAACCCGATTCCCCAATCGATGACGATGGAGCAGACGTTCCATTGCCCGACCATGAAGCGGTTCGAATAGCCATTGCCCGCCTGAAGAACAACAAAGCGGCAGGGGCCGATGGATTGCCGGCCGAGCTATTCAAACACGGCGGCGAAGAACTGATAAGGAGCATGCATCAGCTTCTTTGCAAAATATAGTCGGACGAAAGCATGCCCAACGATTGGAATTTAAGTGTGCTATGCCCAATCCTTAAAAAAGGAGACCCCACAATCTGCGCCAACTACCGTGGGATAAGCCTCCTCAACATCGCGTACAAGGTTCTATCAAGCGTTTTGTGTGAAAGATTAAAGCCCACCGTCAATAAACTGATTGGACCTTATCACTGCGGCTTTAGACCTGGCAAATCAACAACCGACCAGATATTCACTATGCGCCAAATCTTCGAAAAGACCCGTGAAAGGAGAATCGACACACACCACCTATTCGTCGATTTCAAAACTGCTTTCGACAGCGCGAAAAGGAGCTGCCTCTGTGCCGCGATGTCTGAATTTGGTAGCCCCGCAAAACTAATACGGCTGTGTAAACTGACGTTGAGCAGAACCAAAAGCTCCGTCAGGATCGGGAAGGACCTCTCCGAGCCGTTCGATATCAAACAAGGTTTCAGACAAAGCGATTCCCTATCTTGCGACTTCTTCAATCTGCTGTGGAAAAAATTATTCGAGCTGCAGAACTTAATCGAGCAGGTACAATCTTTTATAAGAGTGTACAGCTGCTGGCGTAAGCCGATGATATTGATATCATCGGCCGCAACAGCCGCGCTGTTAGTTCTGCTTTGTCCAGACTGAACAAGGAAGCAACGCAAATGGGTCTGGCAGTGAACGAGGGCAAGACGAAATATCTCCTGTCATCAAACAAACAGTCGTCGCACTCGTGACTTGGCTCTGATGTCACTGTTGACAGCCATAACTTTGAAGTTGTAGATAATTTCGTCTATTTAGGAACCAGCATTAACACCACCAATAATGTCAACCTGGAAATTCAACGCATGATTACTCTTGCCAACAGGTGCTACTTCGGACTGAGTAGGCAATTGAAAAGTAAAGTCCTCTCTCGACGAACAAAAGCCAAACTCTATAAGTCGCTCATAGTTCCCGTCCTGCTATATGGTGCAGAGGCTTGGACGATGACAACAACCGATGGGACGACGTTACGAGTTTTCGAGAGAAAGATTCTGCGAAAGATTTACGGTCCTTTGCCCATTGGCCACGGCGAATATCGCATTCGATGGAACGATGAGCTGTATGAGATATACGACGACATTGACATAGTTCAGCGAATTAAAAGACAGCGGCTACGCTGGCTAGGTAATGTTGTCTGGATGGATGAAAACACTCCAGCTCTGAAAGTATTCGACGCAGTACCCGCCGGGGGAAGCAGAGGAAGAGGAAGACCTCCACTCCGTTGGAAGGACCAAGTGAAGAAGGACCTTGCTTCGCTTGGAATATCCAATTTGGCGCCACGTAGCGAAGAGAAGAAACGACTGGCGGGCTGTTGTTGACTCGGCTATAATCGCGTAAGCGGTGTCTACGACAGTAAAGAAAAAGAAGAAGATGGGCTTGAACAGTTTTTATTGGATTTAAACAATTTTTGGCTACAAGGTGGCATATACTAAAGACAACATTTGTGCAAAGTTGTCAGGTGTCTTGAGGATAGGTCTAGGATCTGCAGAAGATGTGGCGAAGGTGAATATCAGGCCAAGGACTGCACCAATAAGCCGAAATGTTTACTCTGCCTGAAGGCAGGATCCAAAGAAACTGAGCATTTCACTGGAAGCATCAGGTGTCTGGTATATAAGAAAGCAGCACGACAGGTCGTATGAGATTACTACAACTCAACTTTAACCATTGTCAAGCGGCAAAAGACCTGCTAAAACAGACGATCGCTGAAAAGCAGATCGACTTGGCATTACTCAGCGGACCATACAAAACCGGGCGGAGCGTAAACTGGTTAATTGGCACAAAAGATATGGCTGCTGTATGGAAATGCAACCCTAGCTTCCTTCCACTGGTGTCTACATGCTCTTTCAATGGATTTGTTCGAGCTAGAATTAGCGACATACATACTATATATACATAGTTGCTTCCGAACTATGCATAATACATGCATCCAGGAAGGCCACTTTCCCACCATATGGAAAGGCAAAACCTAATATTATTGCCGAAAGTTAACAAACCAATGACGGAACCGTCGCACATCTGGCCCATGCAAAGGGGACTTCGCTGAAAAGGTTCTCGAGCGGATCATATACCAATGACTAAATAAGGCAATCGAGGATGCCGGTGGGTTATAACCCAACCAATTTGGATTCAGAAAGGCAAGATCCACAATTGCAGCTGTAAGCCTAGTAAAGACCTGGCTGAACGGGTTATAAGCGGGAAAATATGGAAAGGAGGCACAATACCATACTGTATGATTGTGACCCTGGATGTAAAGAGTGCCTTTAACTCGGCATCCTGGCACAGTGTATTGAGTGCACTAAAAAAACTATCCGTGCCTCTTTACATTTACAACATAATAGTAAGCTATTTCAAGGAAAGAACTTTGAGCTACAACACATGCGAAGGCTCTAAAAAATTTAAAGTCTCTGGTGGAGTACCCCATGGATCTGTACTTGGACCGCTACTATGGAACGTCATGTACGATGGAGTACTGCGACTGAAAGTACCCAAAAACGTTCATATTATTGGGTTCGCAGACGATGCCGCTGTTGTGGTTATAGCAAAACACATACACGATATAGTTTCGATAATTACCAGAAGAATAGCGTTAGTAAGCGATTGGCTCGAAACTAACGGACTGAACCTAGCGGAGAGCAAGACCGAAGCGGTCCTCATTACTGGATAAAAGTCCGTGAAGTTAACACGTTCAATATAAAGGCTGTAAGCATCACGACACAACCGGCAATTAAATACTTGGGAATTATAACTGATGCAAAGATGTCCTTTAAGCAGCACTTAGCGTACACATGCGAAAAAGCTACAAAAGTGTGCAGAGCATTGACCCGGTTAATGCTCAATATCCGTGGGCCAAAGCAAAATAGAAGACGACTATTAGCTGGTGTACTAAAGTCATAAATAAAATTATATCGCCGTGGCCCTTTTTCGATACACTCGTATGCCACTTGCGAGCTAAGAGTATGTTCTGCGTTCCGGAAGATGCTGCCCTAGTTATTGCGGGCTTACCCTCTTTAGACCTCCTGGCCAAGGAGATTTAATGCTGTGCAAATGACAGGGTACCGCATAATACATTAAAAGACATAGCAAGGGCAGATAACAGGCAACATTTAAAAAATGCGTTCGGTGTAGACCCAGCTCTCAATAACTTGGTAAGCCAAATGGTCGAATCGGTAGAGAATTGGAAAGCTGCTTGCGAAGTTGTAGCCAGGATTATGAAATCCCAACGTGCCAGCGAACAGCGGCGGAGAAGAGAGCTGTTAAATGTAACGGAAAACCACGACTCCAACACACAAACATTGACGTGACGGGAAGGGTTGGCGACGAACAATGCACGAGGGGGCTTATCAGACCAACAGAGGTGGGGCCAAGTAAATGGAACTTGCTACTGAATGCATTTTGACCATCACGTACATATGAGTGTTGTCACTCAATCATCCTTCCGACGTAAAACTTGACGGTGGTACCGGGGGGAACGGTACATGATGGTAGGAGGTTTAGTTCGGATTAAAGATCCACACTGACATGAGACTCAGGTTTTCTATGCTTTCTCCTCGTACAAAACAAAAAAAAAAAGTTCGTGCAAAGTTTTATTGATTTGTGTACTGGAAACTGAATGAGTCATGTGGAATTTAAAATTGTGCTATCGGAAAGTATTCGTAGTTGTTGTCTGATTTCGTCCATTTTTGCAATTGGAATGTAAGACGAAGGCTACGTACACAATTTTGTCAAATCGGCAGTTTAAAGGTTTTCGGTTAATGGCTATTTGTGGGCGTTGCAGTGGTCCGATTACGACTATCTACGAACTCGAGAATTTGATTTACTAAGGGACCTACATGCGAAGTCTTATCACGAACAGTCAGACAGACAGTCATTTAATCCCGTCGTCACATCGTCATCCTGAGTTTTTATACATATATATACATATATAAATTTCTATTTATCTCGATTAGTTTTAGGTGATAAGTACAACCGTTAGGTGAACAAAGCTAAAGTACTCTGTAGCAACTGGTTGCAAAAGTATAATAATAATAAGAACCCATAACTACTGCAAAAGTAAGGCAATATGCATATACATGGATCATACTGATTGTTGCTACTGAACAAGACGGTTTTTTAGGACGCCCCATATGAAACCGGTAAGACATTTTTAATATCACAACAGATATCGCATTGACAACTGCATCACCAAGGAACTGCCGCTCAGCGTTTTGCTCGGATTTTTGTTCGGTAGAAAACTATAGCTATAGCAAAAGCCAAAAACGAAGTACTATGCTCTGCTCTGGGGGCGGTATGAGAGCAGAACTATACATGCTGTACCACATGAAAACTTTAATTAGCTCTGATCTCATACCGCTCAAAATTTGTTTCTACTGCTACGCCAAAGCAGAACACAGCCCTTCATTTTTGACTATTGCTACAGCTATAGTTTTGCCAATCAAAAAGATTACAGGAAATATTAATGGACAAACTGAATTTGCAAATGTTAACAATGAAAACACTATAAATATTATTGTTACCCTCTTTCCTAAGCACAAATGTTAATAACTAACAACTTTGAAAATAAGTAATTTCTTACACGTTGATTATAAAATTAAAAAAAAAAAATTAAAAAATCAATATGTGGTAGTATTTTTTACGTCTATTTATAATATCAAATTGAACATCCCTTAATTGGGAAAGTTCCGCTACCCAGTTGGTTAATGTCCTCGTTAGAATGAGGGCTGACATCACCGCTGTCCACGAAATGCGAGGGGCGGGGTAAGGACTGAGGCGAGTAGGTCCTTGTGGAATTTACTACAGTGGTCATATAAAAGGGCGCAAGTTCGGCCACAATCCGCATCAAAGAATAATATTCCCAACAAAGCGTAGTTCTTCAATATATCGCTGATTTGCGCTCACGCTTCGATGAAAGAGAAGGACACTGTGACCAAAAATGCCTTCTAACACCGCTTGGAGCGCACCTATTAGAGCTGCCCCGGCCACAATGTCAAAATCATGCTTGACGACTTTAACGCCAGGGTGGGCAAAAAAGGTATCTTTGGCACAATCGTCGGTAAGTGCAGTCTCCATGAGGAATGCCCAATTGGGTTGAGGCTGATCGACTTCGCTGAGGCACAAAATATAGTTATCTGTGGAACTCGATTGCAGAAAATTCACCTAGTTACTCAGCTGTCTCTGGATCGAAAAGCTGTAAACCAGTTCGATCATGTTGTGATAGACGGAAGACACGTCTCCAGCGGTTAAGATGTCCGTACGCTCCGAGGTCCTAACATCGATTTGGACCGCCATTTGTTGCAGCCAAAATACGTCCCCGCCTCTGTGCAGCAAAATCAGCAGCTGAAATCACAACAAACTTATTCTACATGTACTCCTGCTCTCTTAGAGCAATCATCAGCAACTTGCTAGAAGGGAACGTTGGGACATATAGCTGCAACCGAAATCATTGGCTTTCGGAAAATGCAAAAGAAGCTGGTATGATGAGGATTGCAGTATCGCAGTGGAGAGAAAACAGCCTGCTTACCCCAGAACGTTACAATAGACCACAACACGTGCGGTATAAAATATATACCTAGAGCTGAAGAGGGAAGTGGGACGAATTTGCAGACAAAAAACGAGAGACGTAGAACGATTAACCAATCGATGACGATGGAGCAGACGTTCCATTGCTTGACCATGAAGTAGTTCAAATAGCAATTGCCCACTTGAAGAACCATAAAGCGGCGGAAGCCGATGGATTGCCGGTCAAGCTTTTCAAACACCGCGCCGAAGAACTGATAAGGGGCATCCATTAGCTTTTTTGCCCAATCAACTTGAAGGGAGACTACACGATCTGCGCCAACTATCGTGGGATAAGTCTCCTCATCATCGCATATAAGGTTTTATCGAAAGTATTGTGTGGTAAAGCCCACCGTCAACAAACTGATTGGCCAGACTGAGGCTTTAGGCCTGGAAAATTGTCAACTGACCAGATATTCAACATGTGCCATAACTCGGAAAATACCTGTGAAAGGATGATCGACACACACTACTTCTTCGTCGGTTTTAAAGCTGCTTTTGACAGCACAAAAAAGAGCTGTCTTTATGCCACGTTCTCTGAATGTGGTATCCTGTGACTGAGCAATACGAAAAACGAGAAACGACTGGCGCGCTGTTGTTTACTCGGCTACAAATGCGTAAGCGGTGTCTACGCCAGTAAACAAGAATAACAAGTCGAAGAAAATTCGTTTCAATTATTTTCAAATTTGTAAATAATCCACGGTGTTATTCTTACACCGAAATTAGCGTTTTCGTTTTTATTAATAAATACAATTTTACTGTATTGAATAGTTAATAATTAGTGTGTACCGTAGCCACAGTAAAGCGTGGACGGGGTCTTCTACTGGAAAATATTTTGTAAAACAATATAACAATTTTCGATAATAAATATTGGTTTTTGTTCTGTTATACCGAAATATAAATGTACAAACAACCCAATGGCATAGCTATCTAGGGTGATCGATTTGAACTTTTGGAAATTTCTCCCATTTTCAAAGTAAATATGACAGGTTGCAACCCCACTTTAATAATGTCAACTCAGTTGAGAGAAGTTCAAAAGTTATATCTTGGGAATTCCACTACATTCTTTCTGTAGGTTGGTTGTTGTGATAAGTGCGTTATATTATTCGTCGGTGACCGTTTTATTGTGAACTCGTGTTAAGATTTTTTTTCGAGAACGGTTAAACAATTAATGCTGTATCAAGAGTAAGTAAGGTAATGTCAATAATTTTTGTACTGGTCAATATAGTGGTTCAATTTATTTGATTGTACCACTAATGTTGATGTCCGTTAGGTCAATAAATCATGTAAAATCTACATATTTTGACTGCGGCTCATTGTATGACGCGAAATATGGAGAAAAAATGCAAGTCAGCTGCAGTAGGTACATTGATTTAAGTCCACGGGCAGGAGATCGTTCATGATCTCCAACGTTAAATGTGATAATGGTGTACAAAAAATAATAAGGATATCCATCTTAACGCAGAGTACGTAAATTATGCCATTCATAATTTAAATTTGATGATAAAATCGCAACGTTGCATGACTTTTATAACTTTTTCAGAAACACCATAAAACGTTAGGATCTACTGTCAAAATTCACTGGCGAATCGGACACCACGCTAAAAAACTAAATCAATACTAAACTAACTAGATATTTGCACTACTACTTCGTTATGTTGATATGCTAAAGAGTCCTAATAAAGATGAGAGCAGTGTAGAAGATAGTATTAAAACAAGAATGCTAAATTTCGAGTTCGTCTTGATTTGCGAGTTCATGAACAATGTATTGAACAATATCATTTATACATCCAGAACTTTACAAAAATTTGAAATAAATTTAGACGAGATTACTAAAGTTTTAGCAGATACCAAAGACAAGTTGCAACTTTATAGAAATGGTTTCGAATTATTCAAGTGCAAGGCCAGTGGGACTTCAAGAAGATATTGTATTGATACTCATTTTCAAGGAAAGGCAAAGAAAAGTTAAACATTTTAATGAGTTTGCTGCTGATCACCGATTTCCAAACCGAGAAAAAATGCTCAAAATTGAGATTTTCAATTATGTCCTAGGCGCAGTAATATCTCAATTAGATACATGTTTTATTGGTATGAGTGCAGTCTGTTATATATTCGATTTTCTAACAACATTTTTATACTTTTGCAACCAGTTGCTAGAGAGTATTGTAGTTTTGTTCATCTTTTAAGCGTATCACCTAAAACTTATTTGATAGATATATCCATTTGAAGCAATGCACGTGTGCCAACGCTTCTCCCAATCGTCAAAACATTTTGTATAGGCACTTTCTGGGATGGCCTTCAGCTCTCGCGTCGAATTTGTTTTGATGTCTTCAATTGAGTCAAAGCATGTTTCCCGAAGTGGATGTTTCAGTGTGGAAATAAGAAAAAGTCACAGGGGACCATATCAGGTGAATACAATGTTTTCTCAAAGATATTTGTTGAGTGTTTGGCAAAAATTCATTCACAATGATGGCTTTGTGCGATGGTGAGTGAAGATTCCACGAATTGTTGGCTCAAAAACTCGGACGTTTACGCGGATAGCGTCTCGTAAGCGCCTCATAACACCACCATAATACTCTTTGTTGACGGTTTGATCAGTTGGAACAGATTTATAGTGAACGACACCACGAATATTGAAGAAAACAATAAGCATTACTTTCACTCTCAATCGGTTTTGGCTATCGCTCGTAAGTGCGCGTTTTTGATAGAACAGATTCATCAAAAGCCTGCTACAACACTTTCAATGTAACGGCACACAAAAATTCGAACGCAACACAAAATTTAACACAAAAGTACCGCATTCTGTCAGCGAGAGTCTTCATAGCAGGTGTTTACGTCAGTCGACCCCAGCAGTGTTTTGTCGAATTTTACAAAGACCGAAAATACTGATCAACTTACAATATTTTCGGTCTTTGTAAAATTCGACAAAACACTGCTGGGGTCGACTGACGTAAACACCTGCTATGAAGACTCTCGCTGACAGAATGCGGTACTTTTTGGCATCATAATGAGGGACCAACCATCTTCTTCTTCTTCTTTCTTCGCAACAGCGCGCTAGTCGTTTCTTCTTTTTGCAAGGTGGCGTCAATTGGAAATGCCAACTGAGGCCAGGGGCTTCTCCACTTGATCTCTCCAACGGAGGTCGGGGAAGGTCTTCCTCTTCCCCTGCGTCCTTCGATGGGTACTGCGTTGAGAACTTTCAGAGTTGAAGTGTTTTCGTCCATGCGTAAGACATGACCTAGACAGCGCAGCCGCTGTCTCTTGATTCGCTGAACTATCTCATTGTCGTCGTATATCTCATACAGCTAATCGTTCCATCGAATCCTACATATATTCGATGTAGCCAATGCGCAAAGGACCATAAGTCTTTCGCAGAAAATTCCTCTCGTAAGCTAGTAACGTCGACATATCAGATGTTGTCATCGTCCATGCCTCTGCATCATATAGTAGGACGGGAATAATGAGTGATATATAGTTTGGTTTTTGTCAGTCGAAAAAGGACTTTACATCTCAATTGCCTACTCAGTCCAAAGTAGCACCTGCTGATCCAAGGTAAATGAAATTATCTACAACTTCGAAGTTATGACTATCAACAGTGACGTGGAAGCTTAGTCGCCAGGAGATATTTCGCCTTGCCCTTGTTCACCACCGGAACCATTTGAATCGTTTCCTTATCCAGTCTGAAAGCACAACTAACGGCGCGGGTGTTGCACTTTTATAAAAGATTGTACCTGCTCGATTAAGTTCTGCAGCTCGAATTATTTTCTCCAATATCAGATTGTAGAAGTCGCACGAAAGGGAGTCGCCTTTTCAGAAACCTCGTTTAGTATCGAACGGCTCGGAGAAGTCCTTCCCGATCCTGATTTTTTGGTATTGCTCAACGTCAATTAACACAGCCGTATTAGTTTTGTGGGGACACCAAATTCAGATATCGCGGCATAAAAGCAGCTGCCGTTTTCGTGCTATCAAAAGCAGCTTTGAAATCGACGAAGAGGTGGTGTGTGTCGACTCTATTCTCACGGGTCTTTTCCAAGGTTTGTGGGTGGTGAATATCTGACTCCAATCGTAAGACATGCTTTCGGCCGAGCTTATTCTAAAAAAAAGCTGATGCATGCACCTTTTCAGTTCCTCGCCGCCGTGTTTGAATAGCTCGACCGGAAATCCATCTGGTACCAATCGTTAGGCATGCTTTCGTCCCGCCTTATTCTAGAAAAAAGCTGATTCATGCACCTTATCAGCTCTTCGCCGCCGTGTTTGAATAGCTCGGCCAGTAATCCATCAGCCCCCGCCGTTTTGTTGTTCTTCAAGCGGGAACTTCTTCATGGTCGGGCAATAAAACGTCTACTCTATCGTCATTGATTTTGAATTTGGGTTCGTTTTCTCCTGACGTTATGCTTTCCATGCTATTTAGCAGGCTGGGGAAGTGTTCCCTCTATAATTAAAGTATGTTCTGGGCATCGGTCACCAGATCACCTTTGGGAGTTCTACAAGAGTATGCTCCGGTCTTAAAACCTTCTGTAAGTTGCCGCATATTTTCATAGAATTTTCGAGCTTTAGCCTTGTCGGCCAGCTTATCAAGCTCTTCATACTCACGCTTTTCGGGTTTTCTCTTTGTCTGTCTGCAAATACGTCTCGCTTCCATCTTTAAATTTAGGTATCTATCCCATCCCGCACGTGTTGTGGTCGATCGTTACAACCTAGGAATAAAATATTACCTGTCTTCCATATAAGCGGCAGATGAGAGGAGGAAAAGAAAAATTACCGACACATTTTTGACAGGGTGTATTTAAATGATTAGGATTACGAGAAAAGTTTAACTCCGCGTCTGTCTGTCTGTCCGTCCCACAGTGATTCGCCTGGATCATTGTAGACGGACAAAAGTCAATGTAAGCAATCAAATAATTGACAGTACTCTGATCATAACAACCCTTGATATGTCACAATTTTAAGTAAGAATTGCGCAAAATATTCTTATACGGTTAACTACAACAAGTTTAATCGAAGTGATACGGTGTTATCATTCTTATGTTTTCAATTTAAATAAAAAATACAATATAAATAGTGATTTAACAAGGTTTGGAGAGGAAAAACGGCTGTTGATGAAATGGAATTTAATTTAGAAGGTATGTATGTATATTTTATGCAATTTAATACTTGGTTTGCGTTTAGCTAATACCTTGTACGGGGTTTTGAAAACTCATATAAAAATTTTTGTGTTCTTTTTATTTTCAAGTTTTAAAGGTATGCAACTTTTTTTATCCACATATATCCAAGCTAATGTTTGAATATTACATAACGGCAACCTTAAGCTATACAATGACCTTTGATCGAGTACCACATCTTTCTCCCATAATTTTTAATTATTTTTTTCCAGATCGAGTTTGCTCTATTTCAAAAATGGAGCTATTTGAAGAATGGCGAAAATGTAAAATAGAACGAAATTCACGATTGGTTATTTATGTTTTCACAAAATTTTGTGCTACAGATGTAACGCCTGATACATAGAAGGAGATAAAGTTAAAAATTTCTAGTGTTTCGTCAAAATTTTCGAAAAAATGGACTGGAGCAAATATGATGATTGAACGTTTTTGAAACAAAAATCGCAGTGGGTTAGAAGAAGCAGATTTACAATTTCCCCTACAAATGGAACATCCCTGTCCTACCTCATCAACTGGAAGCAATCGACCTCAAGGTAGACCAAAAAAAAATTTTGAAGAGTCGTCTTTTAAAACGAAGGGTCGATGACTTACTAGAATCGCGAAGTGCCATCGAGTTGACCGTAGCCGCTGAAGTAGCAAATCGTTTGGAGGGTAATAGAAACATAGCTACTTCGATTAAAGAAAGTTTGAAATCTACAGAAAAAAAAGATGTCTGGTAATACTACATGCGAAGACAGGCAATTGCCAAGTGATGAGGCATTAGCTTATTATGTTCATTCTAAGTGCACAATTTACTCCTATAAACAGACGCGAAAATGGTCATTGAAGGCGGGACATAAAGTTTTTCCATCCTATTTTAGTTTACGTAAGTCTAAAAATTTGTGTTACCCTGCAGATGAGCATATCTTGGTAACAGAAACGCGCGCCGAAATTAAACTTCAAGCCATTTTGGATAAAACCGCTAAACGTTTAATTGAAGCGCAAAGTGAAGTTTTCAAAGAAAATATATCTTCTAGGTCGTCATTCACACTAATCAGCAAATGGGGATGTGACGGAAACTCCGGCCATAGCGCTTATAAACAGAAATTTGAGAACTGCGATGCTACTGATGAGTATCTGTTTGTTTTTGCTATTGTTCTATTGAGATTGAGTGACGATGCTAGCCAAAATATTTTATGTAAAAATCCGCGGCCTTCGTCCACACTCTATTTTCGCCCAATTAAGCTTATTTTTTCAAAGGAAACAACTGATTTTACTACATCAGAAACTAACAAGGTTTTGAAAGAAGTATCTCAACTTCTTCCAACACTTTGTTATAATCGCGGTTCTCAAATTTCGGTAAAACATAATATAGATTTAAAACATATGCTTTTAATAACATCCGATCCGGTAATCAACTCACTCAGAGAAGTTCCCAAAAAGAGAACAGATAAATTACTGGAGGAAGTTCTAAATGTAATTGCCCCGCCTTCAATACCATCAAAAGTACCACGTCAGGTAAAGTGTGACCATGACGATAGAGATTATTTAGTATCTGATTCAGATGAATCTAACAGTGATGATGAGTCATTCAATGAGTAATGATATAGTAGTATTAAACATTTTGTTGTTGTGTGTTATTCTTATTTTTATGTTATGTTATTATTAGATCTGTTGGTAAAAAATCCCTTACTAATCATCGCGTTTTTCATTCGTTGAAATGTAATGGACTTATGTATTAGTACGTATTTTATATTGTACATTCAAATAAATGTTATTGTATGTTCTGAAATTTAACAAAAATAATTAAATGTATTTTTACACAATTTTTTGTTTTCTATTCGTAAATTAAAAAAAAATATATATATTAATTTTACATTGAAACTTAAAATCATTAATCAACACCACCAAAACAATTAAATTTCAAGCTAAAATATTTTTGTCCCCCTAGCTTGTACTAAACGGTACACTGTGCGTCCGTGCAGGCTGTAACCTGAGTAAAAATTGAGATATCTTGATAAATGTTTGTATGTAGGTTCCTTAGTGCAATAAACATTTCGATTTCGTAGATGGGCGTAATTGGGCCACTGTCACGGCCACAAATCGCCTTTAACCGAAAACATGTAAAGTCCCATAGTTAGCACTGAATTAAGGTATAAAGATCTAATTTTGTAAAGAGGATCGCAGTTGCCATGGACACATGAGGGGAAAAAATTTGGAAAAGTGGGCGGGACTCCGTCATCCAACAAGTTCAATGTACATATCTCAAAAACCTCTTAAGCTTCAATAACCAAATTTGCTGAATACAAATCTATTACTGTCTACCGACAGTATGAAAATGGATGAAATCGGAGGATAACCCCTCTAACGCCTTATATAACTATACTGTTAAAAACTACTAAATGCACGATAATCAATAGCTGAATACACCAGAAACATTAAATTTTACCACTGAGATAGTATGATAAAGCTTTATGGGAGCCGTTGTGAAAATTGGACGATGGGCGTGACACTTTTGGGTGAAATCCCCTATCTCGGAATCCCAAGCAACCGATTTCGACAAAATTTTGTACGTAGCATTCGTCTTACATTCTTATTGCAAAAATGGACAAAATCAGACAACAACCACGTTCAAGCCCCTAGGTACCGAATATTTAGACCCCGGTACCTAAAATATAATATCTTTCCGATAAAAGAGAAAAACTTTAATCGGAAATGTCGGTCAATCTGTGATGTACTATATATTACTGAAATTAAGGGATAATCCTTTTCCTATAATGGTATGTCTGTATGTGAAAAATGTGTTGAATAAGACCAATACTTCGCTTTGCGTCCATATACTTAATATAAAAATATGGGACTTTGTCCCCCATATATCGGACAATATGTGAGTTATCCCAATAAAAATAAGAGAGCGTGTTTTATTCATAACAGTGTATCTGTTTGCAAAAAGCAGATAAAATTGGGTCGCTACCACCCCCAACTCCCATATACAAGTATTATATATGTTTTATGTAATGATATTGGTTTTTTAACCAACCTTATGCAGAATATGTCGGTAAGTGCATATGTTGTATTTTGTGTATGTATATATAAAATTGCTTCAATTTCGATCTTCTGGTTGACGTTTTACTCCTTAAATATTTCCCTGGCTTCGATTCTTGCAAGTTGCAAGAGTATAAAACGTTCGGTTGCACCCGAACTTAGCTCTTTCTTACTTGTTATTAGATATTGATGAAGCAACTTTATTACAAAAGTGTGACGAATTTCAAAGAAAATATTAAGATGTTATAGTCCCTAGGTTTTCACTTTAATTTATTAATAAAGTGTTTTCCAATATGGGCCGGAGGCGTCATTGAACCATACTTCTTCCGTGATGACCAAGACTGGACAGGACGGCGTAATAAGCCACACAGCGACTGCTACAATCGATTTATTGCAAACCATGTTTGGTTATGTTGTGTTATCTCACAAAATCGTCCGAATTTACGCCGTTAGACAAAATCCTGTGGAGCTACAAGCCAGCTACAGTTGTTGAATTTCGTAGGAATATCAAACGTGAAATTCCAGCAGTATCGGCCGATTAATGGTTGAACCGTGGGTTTAGCGGCTGGACTTCTTCAAGCGCCCCCGTGGTGGATATACGAAAGATATCGATAACAATTATGTAAGGAAATAATGAGCAAATATAGAATGCGACCTGACGGAAGTATTGTCAGTATTGTTATTATTCTTCACAATTCCTGTCACTTCTGCAGCAGCTGAAAGGTCATTTAGCAAATTAAAAATATTAAAAAATTATTTAAGGATTAATATGGGCCCGACTCGGCTCCAACATTTATCGCTAATAGCTGGCTAAATGAGTTAAGCTTCCCGCCCTCATACACCACTACACCATACAACACACCACTCACTAAGCAACACTGGTACACTCACCACACTTGGAGACAACACTCTGCGATTGGAAGCAGCAGTCTACACCTACACACACACACACACCAATACACGCCGTACATTAAACCACCGTAACTCTCCACAGCCCAACGAGCAAAAACCCTCGTCCTGGAAGAGGCCTCACACTTCGATCACGATTTTCGATGTGTAAACATCGCCGGACGTTCTACCTCTTTCGTATTTTCGGCAAGCAGATCAACCATCTTTTTTGTCATTTTCTACGCATTTTGGTCGGCAGCTCAACCATCTTGTTACGTCTGGTTATTTTCGGCGCGCAGCAGCTTCTCTCGGTTTCTTCAGTCAATTTAATTTCGATTTTTTCTGCAATATACCTGGTACAACCTCCATTGGTATCCGACCAAGGAGCCCATCAATATACGGTTCTTCCACCCAGTGGAGGGACAGCCACTGGTATCCGACCAGGGAGATTTTTGCTTGTAACCTGTTATTTCAAATACATTTTGTGAAAAATAATTTGCAAATAAATTGCTTAAAGAATTAAAGGGCAGTCATTTGGCCATAATACAAAAAAAAAGTGTTTTTATTCTGGAGTGACTCAACAAGTAAGTGCTGGTGTTAACTATAGTCCTTCGAGCCATTCTGAATGGCACTATGGTAAAAAGCTAACAAACTCGTTCAGCAAAAAATATATAAAAAAAGAGAAGGTGAAATACAAAAGCAAAAATTGGGGGAAAAAAAATTTGAATAAATAACTAAAAGTGCGCTAGTGGAAAATATACATGCAAGTGTAGTAAAACAGAAAACAGTTACAAATACAAAGTGTTCGAAAATTGAAACAGAGTACAGTGGGGGAAAAAAATATATATAGACATATACATACATATGTACATATATGTAAGTGTAAGAAAACAAAAAGAAGGAAAGTGCATACAAATATACAAGTACAGGAAAACAATAAAAAAGTCTGTGTGCTGGAGCAAACCCAACAGCGAAGTTTAGTGGAAAAAAAAGCAAAAGCATATACATACAGACATATATATAAATCATTTTGTTTAACACATAAGTAACAGTGCGGTGCCAAAAATTAGCAGTTGTAAAAAACAAAATATATCGGGCGCGAAAGATAAATATTGTATATATATATGTTATATGTATTATATGTATATATAATCAAAAGGAAACGGGCGCGCATCAAAAAACCATATATGTAATTAATTACATATTAATACACAAATTGGGCGCGGAATAAAAATACAAATAACAACAAGCCAGCAAGCAAGGAGTCCACCGAACCATCCCAGGGCAGGAGTACAGGGACGGAGTCGTATCGATTCCTTTTAGTATTTCATTTTTCATTTCTCAATTTCTGCATATATGTATATTATTACGATGAAAATTTTGTGACAAGTTCATTCAACTTGCATAGAATAACTCATCAAGTTATTCTTATACCGGTATCAAACAGTTATAAGTAACTTTTGGTAAAAACGGAAATACTGCAAATAAAACAGTTGGGTTTTAACCGACAATATATATACATATATATTTGTATACCGTGTATATAAGTTAACACCAAACATATTTACATTTCTCAATAATTATTACGAAACGTATAAGCATATTTTTGCTATACTTTCACTGAATATCATTTCCTGTTTGCGTTCCAAATTTTGTTTAGCCCGTTTCCGATCGGTGCACGCGCGACCCAAAAGTGCTGACGTAGCGTCTGCTTTGAATGCACGGTCATGTTGCACTGCATGTGATGATCGCTGCTCACACACTTTTAATTCCGATATAACTAATTGTTAACTGAAGTTTAAAAACAGTAGTTAAGTAGTAGTCGATAAGAATAGTTAAGAAAAAGAAGTTGGATTAAGAAGACATAGTCTTCCCAACAAATAATAATAAATAAAAGAAGTTGGATTAAGAAGACATAGTCTTCCCAACAAATAATAATAAATAAACGAAAAAAAATATATTATAAAAATAAAATCTTTTTTAAAATAAAAAATTAAAAAGTATTTTATTAACTGGCGCCCGAGCTAAAGTCGCGAGAATTTAAATAAAAAAAAGTTTTCGTGAAAACCCTTGCTTGTAGTATCCGTCCGCAGGCAACCGCGCGATAAAGTGTCGTTACCGAATCCCGAGTAGCAAGATATGCAAAAAGGACGAAATTCGAGCGATCGGTGCGGTAAATTAAGAAAAAAATCAAAAAATAATAACACTTATTAAAATTTAAGTTGTGAGAAACATTTTTGTGCATAAAAAACCAAGCAGCAAGCAGCAAAGAGAACATTTTAAATAAGTAAAGCATAAATAAAGACCATTTACACTAGGAAATTTAAATGAAGAAACAACGAAACTAATCATCGATAACAGCGACATCAAAAATAGCAACAACGAAACTAATCGTCAATAACAACAACATCAGAAATAGAAACAAGGAAACTAATCATCGATAACAACAACATCAAAAATAGCAACAACGAAACTAATCATCAATAACAACAACATCAGAAATAGCAACAAGGAAACTCATCAACGAAAACAACAACATCAGAAACAGCAACAACAAAACTCATCACCAATAACAGCAACAGCATCAGAAAAAGCAGCAAGTAATAAAACAATGCAGCAAGTCTACCTAATATTGTAAGTCATTAATTATTTTAATATTTTAGATGCTATAGTAATAAAATATACCTTTATACTAATTAAATAAGAAATAAAAAAAAATAATAATAATAAAAAATTAAATAAAAGATAATAATAAAAACAAGGATTAAATTATAGTTAACTTTGCGAATCAATATGGCTAACCCTAACAATTTAGTAAGACCACCCCTTCTTAACGTTCCAAATCCCCAGCCCCTCCAAACCATATATCCGCAGAAGACCTAGAGAACAGAATAGCGTCTATTTGTGCACAACAGTGTAGAAGTATAGTCCAATCAATAATAAACCCTAACGCAGATATTAACTATGGAAACGACCAGACTATAGAAGAAAGGTACAGAGGAAACCTAAACGAGTTAGATAAAATACCCGACATTGTAAGAAGTTTAAGAGATTTTTCAGGAAACCCCGCAGAATTTATCTCATGGAAGAAAAGTGTCGACAGAGTACTGCAAATTTATAGCTCTATGGCAGGAACACCCAAATATTATGGCATCCTTAGCGTCATAAGGAACAAAATAGTAGGAAATGCAGATATAGCGTTGGAATCGTACAACACACCACTCAATTGGAATAGTATAGTAAAATGCCTAACATTACATTACGCAGACAAACGTGACTTAGGAACGTTAGAATACCAAATGACTGCACTTATCCAGGGAAGAAATACCATACAGAATTTCTATCAGGAAGTCTATACACATTTATCGTTAATATTAAATAAAATTGGCTGCATGGAAATGGGAAGTGAATCCATGAGACTTCTGACTCAAACTTATCGAGACAAAGCTCTTGATACTTTTGTCCGAGGCTTAAATGGAGATCTACCAAGATTACTTGGTATTCGTGAACCTTCAGACCTCCCACAAGCACTACACCTATGCTTGAAATTAGAAAATCAACATTATAGGTCAGAATACGCGAACAATCGCCAAAACCATAAACATCGTCAACAACCACCACTCCCTCCAATGCATAATATACGAAATAATAATACACCATTTTACCCAGAACTAACATTCCAACATTCAACCAATTATAACAAACCTATAAATAATATGCAACGAAATACATTCGAAAATCAACATCCTTTCCCTAACCGTAACTCCCAACCTATGTTTCAACCACATTACCAAATGCGCCAACAATTCCAATTCCCACCCCCAAGGCCAACAGCACCCAAACCTCAAAAACCTGAACCGATGGACGTTGATAAATCGGTACAAACGAGGAATATTAACTACCAAAATAGACCCCGTCAAATGACACAACTCCAAGGCAAAAGACCTCCATCCCTGAATCATGTTCCACCACCATTTAAACAACAACGAAATTTCCACATACAAACTGAAGAACAACACTCCAATAATTTAATGGAATCTAGAGAATTTCAACCTGAGAATTACGAAGAAAATTACTACCAGCAACTGCAGAATGAAGACATCGAAGGATACGCTGAATCCTTTGATCAACAGAATCAACAATATGAAATCCCTACCCAAGATTTAACAGATATCCATTTTTTAGATTAACACATTCTTCGCTTCCATACTTCGAATGTAAAGCGAAGAATGGCCAAACTTTGAAAATCTTAATAGACACGGGATCTAATAAAAATTATATCCAATCAAACCTTGTTACCAATCCCAAGCAAAACGAAAAGTCTTTCTTTGCCAATTCAGTTTCAGGTGATATAAAGATAACCCACCATACGTTTGCAAATCTTTTCAATTTACCGAACCACCCCATAAAATTTTACATTTTACCTTCTCTAAAATCATTCCATGGTATCTTAGGTCACGATAGTTTGGAAGAACTTAATGCAGTTATTCACATAAAAGATAGATATATGATGATAAATCATAAAACAAAGATAAAAATTCACCAACATATATCCCAGTCTGTAAATAAAATGGAATTTAAAACCAACCATATGGATGACAACCAAAAATCTCAATTAGAACAAGTCATAAGAAACCATCCCAATCTATTCACAGATCCCAACAACAAACTTACATTCACTTCGCGAGTTCGAGGCGAAATTCGCACCAAGTCAGACTCACCAATTTATTCGAAATCATATCCGTACCCCATGGCACTAAAAAATTAAGTTGAAAAACAGATAAAAGAACTCCTAAACGACGGAATTATAAGACCTTCTAGATCTCCGTATAATGCACCAGTTTGGATTGTTCCAAAAAAGATGGACGCATCTGGAGAGAAAAAGTACAGAATGGTCATTGATTACAGAAAGCTAAACGCTATTACTGTAGCCGACAGATACCCGATTCCGGAAATAAATGAAGTTCTGGCGAATTTAGGAAAAAACAAATACTTTTCAGTTGTTGACTTGAAGAGTGGTTTCCACCAGATTCCTTTAAAGGAATGTGACGTTGAGAAAACCGCCTTTTCGGTAAACAATGGAAAATTTGAATTTGTCAGACTCTCATTTGGATTAAAAAACTCCCCTTCAATTTTCCAACGTACTTTAGACGATGTCCTGAGAAACCTTATAGGAAAAATATGTTACGTGTATATAGATGACATAGTTATTTTTTCAGAAAACGAAGAAGAACACTTTGAAAATCTCAGTAAAGTATTTAAAACATTAGACGCTGCGAACTTCAAAGTACAGCTTGATAAATGTGAATTTTTCAAAACTGAAATCGAATTCCTAGGATTTATCGTAGGAACCGCTGGAATAAGAGCTAATCAACAAAAAGTAGAAGCAATAGCCCAATTAGCACCACCAAAAACCCTAAAAGATTTGAGAAGCTTTCTAGGAATTTCAGGTTATTACCGACGTTTCATTAAGGATTATGCGAAGCTCGCCAAACCCTTGACGTCCCTTCTAAGAGGAGAAGAGGGACGAATCTCGAAAAATGCATCCAAAAATGTAAAAATTTCTTTAAACCAGAACGCTTTAGATGCATTCCAAAAATTAAAAAATTCACTAGTGTCAGATGATGTTACCCTATCTCACCCAGATTTTGAAAAAGGTTTTGATTTAACAACAGACGCTTCCGACTACGCAATCGGCGCAGTCCTCCTCTCTCAAGAACTCTTAGTAAAACTGAAAAAAATTATGCCACAAACGAAAAAGAGATGTTGGCTATAATTTGGGCTTTAAATTCATTGAGGAACTATCTATACGGATCGCGAAAAGTAACCATATTTACAGACCACCAACCTTTGACATACGCACTTAGCAACAAAAATACCAACAGCAAGATGAAAAGATGGAAAGCGATCCTAGAGGAATACAACTACGAGTTGAAGTATCAACCAGGAAAAACAAATGTTGTTGCGGATGCACTATCTAGGCCATCTCAAATAAATTCCATGACCCCAACCCAACACAGTGACGAAAGTTCTTCAGATAACAAAATACCAGCAGTAGAATGCCCCATAAACGTTTTCAAAAACCAACTCCATATTATAATAGGTAACAAAGACAACTAAAAATTTGAGATTCCATTTCCAACCTATCATAGACACATAGTACAAAAACCCCACTACACCAAGGACCTTCTAATTTCAACACTAAAAAAATATCTTAATCCTAGCGTGATCAATGGCTTATTTACCACTGAACCAATCATGGGAATAATTCAGGATTTATATCCCGACCATTTCAGAAACTATAAAATAAGATTCACACAGTCACAGGTTAAAGAAATAACTAACGCCGTAGAACAAGAAGAAATCTTAATCAATGAGCACAGAAGAGCCCACCGAAACTCTAAAGAAAATATAGAGCAAATAAAACAGAATTACTACTTTCCTAAAATGAAAGAAAAATCTAATAGAATCGTTAAAAATTGCCAAGTTTGCAGAGAGCAAAAGTACGATCGTCGTCCCAACAAACCACAATTTCAGCCCACACCAATACCACAAAATCCTGGAGAAATTGTTCATATCGACATTTACTCCACTGAAGGAAACCTTGTACTCACCGCAATAGATAAATTTTCAAAGTATGCTTTAGCGAAAATTTTAAAATCAAAAGCAGTTGAAGATGTCAAAGAACCGTTAAAAGAAATAATTTTGGCATTCGGTATCCCTAAATCCATGGTCATAGATAACGAAAAATCCCTAAATTCCGCAACAATAAATTTCCTCCTCAAAGATCAATTTGGCATACAAGTCTTTACTACACCCCCTTACTCCAGCTTTGTTAATGGTCAAGTAGAAAGACTTCATTCTACCCTTTCAGAAATTATGAGATGCATAAAACCAGATAAACTTCATACAACTTTTCATGATTTACTTACAAGAACAATACACGAGTATAACAGATCAATTCACTCCACCACCGGTAGAAAGCCTATAGACATATTTTTCCACAGAAATTCAAATAATGATCTAAAAAAAGCTCTCTCGGATAAACAAGACATCATTAATCGTTTGACAGAAAAACAAAAACAGGACTTAAGCTACCATAACCAAATTAGACATGAAATCAAAAGTTATTCACCAGGAGAAGAGATTTTCGTCAGGATTAACAGAAGATTAGGATCGAAACTTACGCCAAGGTTTAAAAAAGAAATAGTTAAAGAAGATAGGAATGCAACCGTCCTCACGATGGCAGGCAGGACTGTTCACAAAAACAATATTAAAAGACAATAAAATATTTTTCCAGATTCTTCCTAACTTGTGTGGCGACGGAGGTCCAAATCTTGGATTATACGTCTTCATACGTTATCACGATCAGTAAAGGTACAGCAAAAATTCAGCAAGGAACTTTTACTATTTTACATCCAATAGACCTGGCACAGTACGTAATATCCATATCCAACACCCACACATTTATCCAACAAAACATCCCAAATATCCTAACCCACGAATTAAGACTTACCGAAAATATTTTAGAAAATATAACACCCACTATAAAAAATAAAAGGGCAATAAACGCCATAGGTACTATTTGGAAGTACGTCGCAGGATCACCAGATCACGACGACTTTGAAATAATAGCTAATAATATAAATGATCTAAATAAAAATAATAATAAACAAGTTTATGTAAACGAAGCTTTTAATATAAGATTAAATAACCTGACAAATATGGTAAATAAAATTTCAAATGCCATAAGAAAAGATGTATTATTAGAAAACGAAATAATTATAAACTTACAAAACAGAGTAAGATTAATCAAGGAAGAATTGATAAATATTCAAAATGGAATCGAATGGGCAAAGCTTGGAATTGTAAACCCATCAATATTAGACAAAAAAGAAATTGAAATTGCTTTAAGTAAAATTAGAGAAGAAAATATTATGTTCGTGAGTCCCGAAGATGCACTCCAATTTGCTAAAGTATCTGTCCTATACAGTACCAATAAAAAAATATTTTATTTAATTAAGGTTCCGTTAACAAAAAAGGAAACCTATGAAAACATAATTTTAAGACCGGTAAAAAAGGAAAACTCTATAATTAATTTAGAATATAAACGGATTTTAAAAAACGGAAAAACTATTTATGGTATAGTAAATGATTGTGAAAATTTTAATAATATAAGAATTTGTAAAGAAGATCAAATAAAAAATATTTCAGATACAAAATGTATTCCTAATCTTATAAGTAGTCAAAATTCTACATGTGTAACGAGCAATAATCATCACATCCCATTGATGGAAGAAATCGAATCTGGCGTTATCCTACTAAATAATTACAATGCATCTATTTATATCGATGAAACGATGCGAAATCTTTCTGGTACGTTCCTTATTAAATTTCATAATAGCACTATTAAAGCTAACAATAGAATTTTTAGTAACATAGAGGCTTCACCTCTACAAATGATTCCTGCATTAATGCAGCCTACTCCTTTTGAAAGTGACCGCATTAACTTACTGTCACTCGAAGCTCTCAATGCATTGCAGATTAATAATACGGAGGTTATTTCAACCATTCAAAAACATCTAAAAATCGGAGGATGGTCAATTTCTGTTATTCTTAGTCTAATTATCGTTTTCATTGCATGTTTGAAATTTTTCTTCAGAAATACTAAAGAAATTATTGTTTGGGAATCCCAAATTCCACGCACTAGTCTAGAGCCCCATACAGAAATAAAATTACCATCTTATATTGATATTCCCAAACCAATAGAATTAGAAGCTCCTAGCAAACCACCAAGATTGAATAATATCCCCTTTTTCTAAAATGATTGAGGACAATCAAATTAAGAAGGGAGGAGTTAACACCAAACATATTTACATTTCTCAATAATTATTACGAAACGTATAAGCATATTTTTGCTATACTTTCGCTGAATATCATTTCCTGTTTGCGTTCCAAATTTTGTTTAGCCCGTTTCCGATCGGTGCACGCGCAACCCAAAAGTGCTGACGTAGCGTCTGCTTTGAATGCACGGTCATGTTGCACTGCATGTGATGATCGCTGCTCACACACTTTTAATTCCGATATAACTAATTGTTAACTGAAGTTTAAAAACAGTAGTTAAGTAGTAGTCGATAAGAATAGTTAAGAAAAAGAAGTTGGATTAAGAAGACATAGTCTTCCCAACAAATAATAATAAATAAACGAAAAAAAATATATTATAAAAATAAAATCTTTTTTAAAATAAAAAATTAAAAAGTATTTTATTAACTTATATATATCGAAATATATAAATATTTTAATTGCCATTTACTGCTTACCATCGTGTATCAAAACACAAAATATCCCCAACCGAAAAAGAAAAACAAAAAAAAAAAAAAATTCATGTATTTTACTTGCACAAGTGTCCGGCGATACCCCTTATGCTTGATCAAGCAATAAGCAGGATTGCCTTAAATAAGTAAGCTAAAGTAAAGGCAAACAAAAAAAAAGTATATATATACGTATATATATATACATAGGAAAAGGTCAAGAAAACCAAAGCGAAAATTACATATTTACATATATGCACTAATTTAATATACATATATACGCTTTAATATATTTAAAACTAGAGGACCCGTCCACGCTTCACTGTGGCTGATACATAGATAATACTACCACTACCATCTATATGATTTCTATTAGTTGGATTATAATTATTAGTTAATAAGATATAGCATTTCTGTGAAACAACTTGTGTTAGTTTACAAAAAAATGGATCATAGAGCATTTCGTGTGTTAATAAATCATTGCTTTTTGGATGAAAATACTGTTGAATTTGGGCTCAGGGAAATCCACCGATGAAAAGATATTTGCTAAGCTTAAAGAGGCGAAAGCTCTGTGCAAAGCGGGTGCCCCACATATTCATAATCCAAAAAAAATTACGAAATAAAGCCGAATTTTTGAGTCGGTGATAAAAACATAGCTCCATCATTTCCCACTGGAGTCCAATCGACAGTCATTCTAGTGAACTGCACATGAGTAACCGGTTCTCAGGCGTGGAAAGACGAAAAAGGCGGCTGGAAAGGTTATGACATCAGTATTTTGGGATGCACGTGGTATATTTGGTACATATTTGGTTTCTTTTCTACTATTCCAAATACTTAGCAATTGTATTATTTTTGAAGAAGAATCTGTTTAAAATGGTACGGATATATTCAAAGGATTCCTACAATCATGAATTTTGAAATTATTATGTTTTCAGCCAAATCGGTTCAGCCGTTCTTGAGTTATAAATGGTGTAACTAACAACAACTTTATTATATATACATATATATATAATATATGAGGTTGTTTTTATTATTTATTTATTTATTTTTTTTTTTTTTTGAAGAAATGAAATATTCCTACAAACATGAATTTTGAACACATGCTTATGATTTGAAATATAATTTTTGTATTTATGAGTTGTATTAAATTTTGACATAAAGAGATAAAAGGTATCCTATGTCCTTACCCTGGTTCTAAGCTACCTCTCCACCAATTTTCAGCCAAATCTGTTCAGCCGTTCTTGAGTTATAAATGGTGTAACTAACATCAACTTTCTTTTATATATATAGATTTATGATACGTATATATACATACTCATCCGTCGAGAGCAAGTGCATACCGGGATATGTGCTCATTTACATACATTCAAATATATGTATATTTTTTAACTATTTGACACACGTTTATACATATACTCATCCGTTGAGAGCAAATGCGCCACCGGGAATGTGCTCTTCTACATACATACAAGTATATATTTTTTATTAACTTCACATCATACGTATATATTCATACTTATTCGTTGGAGAGCATCTATGTAAGTGCACGACCGGAATTTGTGCTTACCATAAGACTTACATACATACATATTTACGGGACAGCAAGAGAGTGCACATTTGCAAATCAAAGTGCACAAAGGATTTTATTTTACTTTTATTTTTTTTTGTTTTTCTATGCGCGCACGCTCAAAGGAAAAACAAAATCCTCCTGCTTACAGGTACTCATACCTAAGTACATATACACGGAACATTATACCCTACTAGGGTACCACAAATTTTTTCATACCTTCGAAAAAAAAAAAGAAATGTGCTGTCGTGGGACACCAGGTAGGAACGAAGTTCCTTCGGATAATGTAGAATCGATACAATTTGCAAGAAAAAATTGTGCTTAATTTTATTTTATGTAGGTTGTCCTGATTTTTCTCTCAAATTTCGCTGATTAGTTTTTATTTAAGTACAGATAAGTATTAAGAAAATTTAGTATTTTAAGAAATAATGAATTACGTAAAATAAAAAAATAATTCAAATTATATCTAAATAAAAATTGGTAAATATTTTTTTGTTTTAAATTATCAATTGTTATTACAAATGATATAATAGAGCTATTTTATGCTTTTATTTGTAAAATAACGTCAAGTTTGTTAGAGCTGTGAATAATTTTACATATTAGTGGCATCACCACTCTACCTCCTCTTTCTGTCTTCCATTCTACTGTCAACTCTACTGTCGTCCTACTGCCGTTGGCAAATATAGGAAATATTCAAGTTAGCGGGAACGACAACTGTCGGCCTGCAGTCGTGTAGTCGTGCAGCTGTCAAAATAACAGTGTCCATAAGAACGTCTGTATTTTAATATTTGGCAGATGTAGTTTGCAGTCTGTCGCGCTCTATGTGTTCCGCACTTCACTCAAAACTAATTTGCATACACAATAATGTTACAGATTTTCATGCCTAATTATTTTGCAAAACCTAAAGGTAGGCTATAACTAGCGATCTTACAGTCTTTTTCTTACGGGTTATTTCCTCAAAGCCTGCGCCAAAAAATATGCAACAATTCATCTCCCCATAAACGTATTTAGTGCAGCATGGTCGGCATGTACGCAAGACAACACATCTGTCCATTTTGCATGTACACAATATCGTTGTGGCCATACTAATACCTTTCACTTTAATGAAATTTTAATATTTTGTTCAAAGTGAAATTTTCTTTATGCAATAAATAAGTAAAAATTGGTAAATATTTTTTTGTTTTAAATTATCAATTGTTATTACAAATGATATAATAGAGCTATAATAGAGCAAGACCTAAAAGTAGGCTATAACTAGCGATCTTACGGGTTATTTCTTACGGGTTATTTCTTACGGTTTTTACTATCACTTTTTTTTCAGTTAGCTCCCGCAGCAAAATCCCTTCTTCTGCAAGCCTGCCGTAAGGAACTTCGTTCCAAAAAAAAAACGCATTCACAAGAAATTAATTGGTTCGGTAGAGAAAATATAAAATATCATAATATACATATATTTTTACATACATAAATAACCAAATAAATAAACTATTGCGAAAATTTATTTTACTTGTTCAAAGTCCAAATTGGCACATTTTCGGCAATACCCCTTGTTCTTTGGTAAGCAAAAACAAGCAGGATTGCGTACTTATATACAAAGTGCATTTATCTCTTATACGAGCACTCATTTGCAAGTACATACAAACGGATTCGTCTATAGGTACACCCTATAAGACACACAAACACAATACCAATTATAATTAAAAATAAATTTTGCAATTTGAATAATTAAATAAATAATAAATAAATTTACTATTTTCGAGAATAACAAACAGAATTTTTGATTTAATCCGAAAAACAACGAACCACGGTATTTGATTTATTTCGAAAAAAAAAATTATGTATTCTATTATTAATAAAAGATTTCGTGGAGAACTAACGAATTTGTTCAAAGTCAATCAGTTTACTCTGATAGAAATTTTTTGATAAAATTGAACTTTTCTAAATGAACGCAGATTCTAAAGAATCTAAATGTTCTCAATTACTAAAAGTTCCAAAAATGATTTCGGACGAAAAAAGTCCATGTACACCTGCAGAAGCTACACGCTCAAAGCAAGGTGTTACGAAACAAAAAAGGGGGAAAGACATTATATACAGTAAATTTATTGCTGAGAGTGACAGTTTTATAAAATACTGCACTCGATTTTAATCCTCGCCGATTCAAGATAATTCTGAATCGGCATTAGAAATCAAAAAAGAAAATCTGGACAATTTTTGGATACGTCTCCAAGCTTCTTATGACGCAATAGTAGAATCTGATGACTCAGATCTACCTGAAAATTTCAAATCCTCGGCTTACGCCAAATATGAAAATTGATTAGACCAATTTGAAGAAACGAAAGCAATGATTACTGATCAATTGAAACTAATTAAAGCAATTTCACCTACTCCACTTCCGCGAGTAAAGATGCCACATGTACAAAGCCAAGAGGCAAGTTCAGGCATCCACCTCAAGGTGCCCGCATGTGACACAGAAATTTTTCATGGGGGTTATGAACAATGGCCGTCCTTCCGGGACATGTTCACAGCCGTTTACATAAACCACCCAAAATTATCTAATGCACAAAAATTGTATCACCTCCAATACAAAACGAAAGGTCAAGCTGGCGTCATAGTAAAACAGTTCGCATTAAATGACGACAATTTTAATATGGCTTGGGAAGCTTTAAAAACAAGATACGAGAATGAACGAATTGGTCGATAAGCAAATAACAATTTTAATGAACTTGCCAAAAATTCAAAAGGAAACCAGTGAAGAAATTATTAAACTTCAATCCACTGTTTCCAATTGTTTATCGATTTTATCGACCCATAACATTCCCACAGACAACTGGGACCCTATACTGGTAAATATATGCACAGCAGCATTACCAGAAAAGTCTTTATTATTGTGGGAGCAATCGCTCTCATCAAAGAAAAAATGCCCAACGTGGCAACAAATGAAAGATTTTCTCACTACCCAGTATGAAATCGCAGAAAGGGTAGACAAAAAAATAAATACAAGTAAGCCAAAAGGTATTCAGCAAGACTTCAATGGAAGCTTCCACAAGCCTCAAGCCAATAGCAACAACAATTTGAATAGAAGCTTCTTCAAAACGCAATCGTTCTCATCTGAACATAATAAATATAGATCATGCGAACTATGTACAGGAGGGCATAAGCTCAAGTCTTGCGAGAGATTTAAAAAAAATTAATATTATCGACCGCAACAATTTCGTGAAAACTAAAAGATTTTGTACAAACTGTCTGTCACATGCGCATACACTCAAAGAGTGCGAAAGCAAATTTAACTGCGTCTATTGTCATAAACGACACCATTCGATGCTTCATATTAATAATTTTTCCAGCTTACCCCCAAACAGCGCAAATATCAAAAGAGCCACGGGTTTAGTTGCAACAACAAATCCCGAAGTGTCAAATTCACAAAATTGCCAAGAAGCACCATGCTGCTCAAAGGCATTAAAAACTCAAACGCTACACAGCGAAAATCAAAGTAGGGTACTACTACCCACAGCAGACGTCTCCATCGAACATCGAGGAGAACTGTTTAAGCTCAGAGCCCTAATAGACCAAGGATCACAACGATCTTTCATAGCGTCTGGGGTAGAGTAGTTCAAAAATCTAATAAAATCTGCCCCATTACCCTATTTTCCCCCCAAGCGGATATAAGAATACAAGCAGAAGCTATAGTCTTACCGCAATTAACCAATATGTTACCAAGCTATCATATAAATAGCAAGCATTGGGAAAAGGTTTCACACCTTAAGTTAGCAGATCCCAACTGCAACACCCCCGCTCAAATAGACAGAAGGTCTTAGGCAGCGATCTCATACCACAAATAATACTCGAAGGTATTGAGAAAATTTCAAACACACTTTTGGCACAAAAGACTATTTTCGGTTGGATCCTATGCGGACTAGTTACGGAACCAGTCACAACAATGACAACTCAAGTTGAGGAAATCTCAAATGAGTACCTCAATTCACAATAGAGAAAATTTTGGGAGATAGAAGAACCATCCATCATGAATTCAGCCGCCGATGGAAGGAGGAGTATATAAAGGACCTTCACAAAAGGTACCGCTTTAAAACTCCCGAAAAGGCGCCAAAGCTTGGAGATCTGATCCTAATACATGACGACTGTCTCCCCCCTACAGAATGGCGGCTTGGCCGCATAGAGAAGCTACATCACGGCTCCGACGGTCACATACGAGTAGTTGACCTCCGTACTCAAAACGGAACTCTAACGAGACCGCTCGTTAAACTATGCTTCTTACCAACCGCAGATAATAACGAAAATGCACATAATAAACAATCCGTACAATAATACCGACACGCAGAAATTGAAACATCCGTCTAATAACTAAAACCGAAATCAATCGCACATATGATAAATCATAAAGATACTACAATACGAGTACAATGGGTAGATTAGTAAACTCTGACAAACCAAATAAAGTTGGTTACAAATCGCACAATTTCATAATATATAGAAATGAGTTGTAACTAAACACGACCTTTTCTCCATACAGGCATACATGAATTCAGAAAGCATGTCAACTCCAACGCCAACACTGCGTTCGGCCATCAGTGTGTCCCGTCCTGGGGTTGTCCCAACAGCGGCGCCCCGTACAATCACCGCAACCGCACAGTCAACTGCAGCTCGTAATGGCATACGAGCACCGGTACCCACACCGTCACCACCAGTGGAGCCGCATCGCATACGATGCCCCCTTTGTCGCCGCCCCCATCGACTGCAACACTGTGGGCTTTTCAAGAGCATGCCCATCCAGCGGCAGCAGGTAGCACAGGCGCATGGGCATTGCAACAGTTGTCTGGCACACACGCACGCGACTGAGGACTGTGACTCTGGGGCTTTGTGCCAAAAGTGTGGCAGGCAGCATCACACGCTGCTCCACCGCACCCCAAGACGTGAGGTCGGTCGGCCACCCGCCACTCGCAGACCGCAGCAAACCAGCCGTGTGGCACGACGACGAAGACCGCCACCACCTCCTGAGTTCCGTCTATGACGTCCACGAAACGCAGTACCCATCAGGCGCCATCGTCAAAGGCCACACTACCGGCGCACGTCCGGACTTAGCAACGTTGTGGCAACGTTGTGGCAACGTTGCAACAACTCCAGCGATTGCTAGGCTGAACATTCGCCTAGGGGGGCCGGGATGGCTAAATTAGTTAAGCTTCCCGCCCTCATACACCACTACACCACTCACAAAGCAACACTGGCACACTCACCACACTTGGAGACAACACTCAGCGATTGGAAGCAGCAGTCTACACCTACACACACACACACACCAATACACGCCGTACATTAAACCACCATAACTCTCCACAGCCCAACGAGCAAAAACCCTCGTCCTGGAAGAGGCCTCACACTTCGATCACGATTTTCGATGTGTAAACATCGTCGGACGTTCTACCTCTTTCGTATTTTCGGCAAGCAGATCAACCATCTTTGTTCACATGAGTTATGAACTGCAACATCTCACATCGCATCACCACACATCACCACACATCACATCACGTCACGTCACAACACCTCATCACACAACAGTTCAGCACACACCACTACACACACACGCATCAAACACAGTACCTGACACTGCTCACTATTACAACACAACAACCACACGATCATTAGCGAGACGACTCGGATTAATTTAATATTCACCACCCAAACCATCAAAAGGGATTGATTCGACCGGCATTACCTTCTTACCGTTTCATCCGTGAAGAAAGAAAGTCGTCCGCGAATTTAAGGTGTATCAGCATTCTTTTTGCATTTTTTCACTTGTGCTACCGCAAAAATCACCGCAATCTCCGTTTAATAAACCGCCAAGTGACGGGAGTGACGTGACACAGCAAGTTCGTCAACCGTGTACCACCGTGGGTTTCGCGAAAACCCAAACAAAATATACATATATTTATATTTACCTAATAAACCTTTTCTAAAGTGTGTGGAAATCAGTGCGTTTTATTTCCCACCTCAGAACTATACTGCAACACGTAAGTATACTAGTGGCATACGTGAACAAATGGTCCTTCGAGCCTTTCAGAAAGGCACCTAAGCAAAATATAAAACAAAAAATTTAAAAAAAAATTTCCTGGTGAAAGTGCGCAAGTGCAGTGAAGCTCAAAATTCAGAAAATAATATATAACAAAACATTTAAGTGAACATAATATCACAAAGTTGAAGTGAACAAACACATATGTTACAGTGAAGAAAAAAAAAAAAAAGGAAACATCTCAGAATCACGGAAAACAGAAAGTAACGTGAAAATATAAGTACATAAAAGAAATTTAAATATAGAAAGTGACGTGCAAAGATACATAAAAGAAATTGAAACATAAAGGAAAAAAAAAAAAAAACCTACTAACATCAAAACGGGCGCGGCAATAATACAACAAAGTTTGTCAAACATAAAACCTAAAATCGGAAACGGGCGCGAAATAAACCAAAAACCAAAACAACAAAACTAACCCATACTAACATTAAAACCGGGCGCGGTAAAATTACAAAGTGCAACAAACATACAAACATTACTCTAAAATAGCAAACATATGTTAATACACAAATCACAATTACCATAAATTCACGGGAGACTACACCAACAAACAACAAAGTCAAAGAGAGCAAATCATCAGGGACAGCGCTGGACGTACATAAGAGGAGAAGAAAAGAAAAACTGAATAGAGAACAGCAAGAAACAAAGTAAAGGTTCAATGACCCAAAACCCTTGGCGGAAATAAAAGTGAGTCCGTTCCATATTTACTTTTTTATATATAAAAATATCTAAACTCAATTTTTATGCACATATATATGTATGTATGTTAAGGTACAGTTTTGACGGTATTTCGGGACACCGTTAACTGTTCTTAACAGGTTGATATATGTATATCTACAAAAAATAATAACTGCAAAAAAGTACAGTACCCGCTTTTTGCTTAGCTTGTGTCGTTAGGCACCCGATTATAATTTAAAAAAAAAAAAAAATTTTCAGTCACATTAAAAAAAAAATCGAACTTTTTCAAAAAAAAAAAAAAGAATAAAATCTTTGCGGTAGCGAAACGAAAATTTGATAACATAATATATTTTACAAAATATATATATTTTTTCAAAAATAAATCTTCTAATAACAAAATTTTTAATTTATACTTTTTCTATTTGACTACATTGCTGTATCAATATTAATTTTGAAACAATTATTTATTTGACAAAGCTTTAAGCTAAAAGCTTCAAACTATATTCAAATTAATGCAATCTGACAAATCAAGAGAGGTTAAGCCAAAAACACCTCTATCATTAGAAATTCCTAAAATGGCTGATGAAGATAAGCCACAAGGCACACCTGCAGAAGCTACACGCTCAAAGCAGAGTATAAAACAAAAAAGATCAAAAGATCAGACAATATCTAGATTCATCACTGAAAGTGACAGTTTTATAAGATATTGTACAAGATTCCAAGCTTCCCCTATTACTGACATACAGAATCAGTTTTAAATATAAAATTAGAAAGTGTAAACAATTTATGGGCACGCCTTCTGGCAGCGTACGATACAGTACTAGATACTGACGACGCAGAACTCCCAGAAAACGCAAAAGCTTCGGCTACAGCCAAGTGTGATAACTGCCGCGATCAGTATGAGTTAACAAAGGGAATGATAAATGAACAAATAAGTTTAGTAAGGCCAAGTAGAGCCACTACTCCCCCTCCCAGAGTAGTTACAACACCAAAAGAAGACCTAGATAAAGGCATGTATCTAAAGGTACCAGCTTGTGATACTGAAGTTTTCAATGGATGTTATGACCAGTGGCCGTCCTTCCGGGACATGTTCACTGCCGTTTATATAAACCATCCTAAACTTTCACAAGCACAAAAGTTATACCATCTAAGGTACAAAACAAAAGGGGAAGCAGGCAGTATCGTCAAGCGATTCGCTTTAAATGACGAAAATTTTAAGCTGGCTTGGGAAGCACTAGTCGAAAGATACGAAAATGGAAGGGTTATGATAGAAAACCCAATAAAAACATTATTACATCTACCAAAAATTCAAAAAGAAACCAGCCAGGAATTTCAAAATTTATACTCGACAGTGACTAATTGCATATCAGTGTTAAAAACACAAAATATCTCCACAGAATCGTGGGACCCCATCATAGTAACTATTTGTGCAGAAACACTCCCTGATGCTGCGTTACTACGATGGGAACAATCACTTGTGGAAAGAAAAAAAATGCCCACATGGGAGCAAATGAAAGCATTCCTCACTGCTCAATACGAGATAGCTGAGCGAATTGACAACAAAAATATAAATCTAAAAAGTCATCAAAATGACTCAAGTAAAAACTTGTTCAAACCTCAAGCCAGCAACAATATGCAATACAATAGACACGTTAATAAAAGTCACACTTTCGTGTCAAACCAAACTAATAAATGGCAACCAGTATGTGAAATTTGTAAAGGAGGTCATAACATAAGATCTTGCGAGAGATTTAAAAAATTATCCGTATCTGACAGAAACAATCTTGTCAGACAAAATAAACTTTGCATCAACTGTCTGTCGAATGCTCATACGACAAAAGACTGTGAAAGCAAATTTAATTGTGTGTACTGTCAACGAAGACATCACTCACTGCTTCATATTACGAACTTTCAAAATATGAAGCAAAATCAATTTCATAAAACCACCGGGTTAGTCACTACAACCAAAAGTGATAATCCCGAAATCTAAAATCCCGAAAAAAGGGAAGAACAACCATGTTGCTCTAAAGCAGCAAAAATTCAAGCGCTTCATTCAGAAGATGAAAGCAAAATACTTTTACCCACTGCGGTCATCACCATAGCACATAAGGGTGATTTATTCAAACTAAGAGCACTAATAGATCAAGGATCTCAAAGATCCTTTATATCATCAAAAGCTCAAAATCGGCTCAAATTGCCAATAAAACATTCAAATTTCCAAATCTCGGGAATGGGCGGAAGAATTATCCAAAATTCGAACAAAATATGCCCAATTACGATAGTATCTCCAAATGCGGATATTAGAATAGATGCGCAAGCCATCGTTCTACCGCAACTTACCAATTTGCTTCCAAGCTATAAAGTAAATAAAATACACTGGGAAAAATGCTCACATCTTAAATTAGCAGATCCCAATTGTCATACCCCATCACAAATCGACATATTATTAGGCAGTGACTTAATACCTCAAATAATTCTTGAAGGTATTGAGAAAATCTCCAATAAATTGTTAGCCCAAAATACAATCTTTGGGTGGATTATAAGTGGCCAAGTCCCTGAAAAAATCAATTCTTTCACCACACAAGTGGAAAACATTTCAAACGAATTTTTAAATAATCAACTTAAAAAATTTTGGGAAATAGAAGAATTACCCCAAATCACCCAGCTTTCAGAAGAAGACCAGGCATGCGAAGCCTATTACAAATCCACAACAACAAGAAACGAACATGGTCGTTATGTTGTGCGATTACCTTTCAAACCAACTTTCCCAGAAAACATTGCTCTAGGCCACTCTAGAATATCAGCAGTCCAGCAATTTCTACGCCTGGAAAAAAGCCTGATAAAGAAAAGTGAGCTTAAATCGGCATACGATAATGTGATGGACGAATACCTTTGCCTCAATCATATGGAAGAAGCTGTATCATATGAAAAAGTATCTAAAGGTAGATATTTATCTTTTTATCTGCCACATCATGGGGTAATAAGACCTGATAAAATTACAACAAAAGTACGAGTGGTTTTCAATGCCTCAAAGTGTACGAGCTCAGGCAAATCACTCAATGATGTACTATACACAGGGCCAACATTGCAACCTGATCTCATGTTGCTAATTCTAAATTGGCGCATGTTTAAATACGTTTTCAATGGGGATGTAGAGAAAATGTACAGACAAATTCTAGTACATGAAGATGACCAAGATTAGTCTTCCGCAAATCAAGTAATAGTCCAATCAGCGACTATAAACTTAAAACCGTCACCTTTGGCATCAATTGCGCACCCTATTTGGCGATCAGGACACTACATGAAGTGGCAAAAACAAATGCAACAAATTTGCCTTTAGCATCTTCTGTGTTGCAAACACAAACATACGTGGACGACATACTATCAGGTAGCCACAGTCTGTCCTTAGCGTGCGAATCACTATCTCAAGTGATCAAAGCACTAAATTCAGCGGGATTCCCCTTAAAGAAAATTACTTCAAATCACCCTGATATAATAAAAGACATTAAAAAAGAAGACTTATTAGATACAGACTTCCTTAAATTTGAAAAGGCTAGTACAACTAAAACTCTAGGAATTCAATGGAATGCGATAACAGATCAATTCTCATATACAATTGAGTCAATATCTGCAATGTCCGCCATTACAAAACGCCAAATACTTTCCTCGGTGGCAAAACTTTTCGACCCCGCAGGATGGCTTTCGCCAATAATGATTCAAGCAAAAATCCTCATTCAAGAATTGTGGCAAGACGGCACTGAATGGGATGAACAGGTAAAACCTTTACGTTTAGCGAAATGGGTCCAATTTGCTAACAATTTACATACTATATCTGAAATTCGAATCCCTCGATGGGTAAATTTCACTCCTAACATTAACGCAGAATTACACGGTTTCTGTGATGCCTCTGAAAAGGCGTATTGTGCAACAGTGTACGTACGCACTCAGTACGATAACAAAATATCTTCACACCTCTTGGTAGCCAAAGCCAAAGTTGCACCTTTGAAGACACTCAGTCTGCCACGGCTTGAACTGAATGGTGCTCTTCTGTTAGCAAAATTAATTTCCATAGTCCAAACCCATCTCAAATTAAACGATCATAAAATGTATCTTTGGTCAGATTCAGAGATAGTTTTAGCATGGTTAGAAAAACCACCCTATTGCTGGAAGACCTATGTATCTAACCGAATATCCCAAATTCTAGACTTAGTTGGCCCAGCAAAATGGCAACATGTTGCAAGTGCAGATAACCCAGCGGATCTTGGGACAAGAGGTTGCAAGCCACTGCACCTCACCAGCACTACACTCTGGTGGAATGGTCCAACATGGCTAACAGAATCACAAGAATTCTGGCCAAAGTCTCCCGCCCGTAATATAATCCCGCCGGAAAGTCGGAAAATTGAAAATTTTCATATCACTCCAGAAGAGGATGGTATTCTCCATCGATTTTCGTCATTTGCTAGAGCACTAAGAGTAGTCGCTTACATGCACAAATTCATTCAAAGACTTAAACTAAAAATGAAAGGAGCACCAAATGATCCTTGCGTACAACTAACGCATTCCGACTTGCAACATGCCAAGGTCAGTCTAATATTATATACACAAACTCGCTATTTCAGCAAAGAGAAATCAAAGTTGCTCGAAAAGCGACCTCTCGAAAAGGGAAGCTCACTTCTCGTATTAAATCCATTCTTGGATTCTAAGGGATTAATAAGGGCAAATGGAAGATTGGCGAACTCCAGCCTTAGTTATAACGAACGACATCCCATCATTATTCCAGAGAAA
This sequence comes from Bactrocera zonata, assembly GCA_037783105.1. NCBI lineage: Eukaryota > Metazoa > Arthropoda > Insecta > Diptera > Tephritidae > Bactrocera > Bactrocera zonata. The sequence continues at coordinate 46,060 of JBAWJQ010004578.1, read as the reverse complement.
TCCCGTTTTACTTACCTATTTCTAGCATATCTGCACCATCTTACACTGCATGGTGAGCATCGCTTAATGCAACAAATGGTCCGTCAAGAATTTTATATACCGCGACTAAAGCCACAAATCAAAAGGACGATTTTCATGTGTAAACCATGTACCATGTACAAACACAAAATGCGTACGCAGATCATGGCAGCTTTACCACCTGAACGCTGCAACTATGCTCTACCCTTTACCATCACTGGGGTTGATTTTGGTGGACCTTTCCAGATAAAGGCCTCCATGTTAAGGTCTTCTTCATTTAGAAAAGGGTATGTGGCTGTCTTTGTATGTTTTACGACAAAGGCAGTACACCTTGAGCTTTGTTCAGATCTGACTACTGCGGCTTTTCTTGCAGCATTTGCACGCTTTGTCGGACGACGCGGATTTCCTTCAAAAATAATGAGCGATAATGGGAAAAACTTTGTCGGAGCCCAAAGAGCAACCTAGAAGGAGTTTATAAACTTCATGAAAGAAGTCTCCCCTGAAATAGTTAATAAATATGCACCCCAAGGGATCGATTGGCAATTTATACCTCCATGTTCTCCACACATGGGCGGACTTTGGGAATCAGCAGTAAAAAGCTTTAAGCCCCATTTAAAGAAAACGGCTGGTAATCATAAATTCAATTATGAGGAGTTTACTACACTACTCACTCGTATTGAAGCCGTATTAAATTCAAGACCCATATCACCCCTCTCGCAAGATCCCTCCGATTGCACAGCTCTTACACCAGGTCATTTCCTCAGAGGAGCTCCTCTTCTCGCCATACCTGAGACAGAAGGAGACTCACTCACTTTAATCAATCGATGGGAAAGAATCAAGATTTACCATCACGAATTCAGCCACAGATGGAAGGAAGACTATCTCAAAGATCTCCATAAGAGATATCGCTGGAAAACGGCCCAGAAGGAAGCCAAGGAAGGAGAATGCGTAATCATACAGGACGAATGCCTTCCTCCAACAGAATGGCGACTAGGCCGCATTGAAAAGGTTCATCGAGGATCAGGTGGTCACATAAGAGTAGTCGATGTGCGAACACAAACCGGCATATTAACTCGACCAGTCACCAAACTGTGTTTTCTTCCAAACAGCGAAGAACACCTTCAAACTAAACCGCAAAATAACTCGCAAAATTAATCGAAAAATAATAAATCAATTCCGCTAATTCGAAATTAACACGCGTTATAATCCGTACACAAACAAAAAATAAATTCAAACAAGCGCGTTGAAGACCAACTTATTATACATATACATATGTATAGATATGTAGCTACAACAACTACATTCTAATATTATAAACAAAATCAATTTAATTACAATTTTATATTCCCATAGAAATGGACGTAGAGGAGACCCAAACCGCCTCCAACACCGTAAGGTCCGAAATCGCTATACCCAAAGCGTCGGCTGCACCCGTTGCCGCTCCAAGGACCAGGGTTATGCGACCACCGCCATCCGCCGAAGCAGTCAGGGAGATGAGAGAAGAGCAGCTATTGGAGCCACAGGGGCCTCCATGTTGCAGCCTGTGCCATCGCCCACACGCCCTGAAACGATGCTCCATTTTTAAGAGCATGAAGCCCGCTCAACGAAAACAGGTTGCAAGAGCCCATGGGCATTGCATGACCTGCCTGGCAGATGACCACGCCACCATAGAGTGCTGGGCCGACGGCGCCTGTCAATATTGCCAGAGGCCCCATCACACTCTATTCCATCGTTTTCCGCGCCGAGCCAATCCGTCGGAAAGTAGCACCAACACACGTACCAGACCACGCAGTGATGCTATCCGGCGTCGACGAAGCAGCCAATCAACCACAACACGTAGACGGCCATCTCCGCCACGCCACGCTCATCGTCAGCAACAACAACGCTCAACAGGGTTGAGCGCTGTACTAAACACATTGCAACAGCTGCAGAGGCTCCTAGCCGATTAACTCGCCTAGGGGGGCCGGGATGTTCACATGAGTTATGAACTGCAACATCTCACATCGCATCACCACACATCACATCACGTCACGTCACAACACCTCATCACACAACAGTTCAGCACACACCACTACACACACACGCATCAAACACAGTACCTGACACCGCTCACTATTACAACACAACAACCACACGATCATTAGCGAGACGACTCGGATTAATTTAATATTCACCACCCAAACCATCAAAAGGGATTGATTCGACCGGCATTACCTTCTTACCGTTTCATCCGTGAAGAAAGAAAGTCGTCCGCGAATTTAAGGTGTATCAGCATTCTTTTTGCATTTTTTCACTTGTGCTACCGCAAAAATCACCGCAATCTCCGTTTAATAAACCGCCAAGTGACGGGAGTGACGTGACACAGCAAGTTCGTCAACCGTGTACCACCGTGGGTTTCGCGAAAACCCAAACAAAATATACATATATTTATATTTACCTAATAAACCTTTTCTAAAGTGTGTGGAAATCAGTGCGTTTTATTTCCCACCTCAGAACTATACTGCAACACGTAAGTATACTAGTGGCATACGTGAACAATCTTTTTTGTCATTTTCTACGCATTTTGGTCGGCAGCTCAATCATCTTGTTACGTCTGGTTATTTTCGGCGCGCAGCAGCTTCTCTCGGTTTCTTCAGTCAACTTAATTTCGATTTTTTCTACAATATACCTGGTACAACCTCCATTGGTATCCGACCAAGGAGCCCATCTATATACGGTTCTTCCACGCATTTACTGTCCCTCCACTGGTATCCGACCTGGGAGATTTTTGCTTGTAACCTGTTATTTCAAATACATTTTGTGAAAAATAATTTGCAAATAAATTGCTTAAAGAATTAAAGGGCAGTCATTTGGCCATAATACAAAAAAAAAGCGTTTTTATTCTGGAGTGACTCAACAAGTAAGTGCTGGTGTTAACTAATAGCAATCGAAACCAAACCCGCATCGAACCTTGATTTATACGAAGTCATTGATACTTTTGCGAAAACTAAATCTAGGAAAATTATAAATATATTTGTTACTTAGTAAATTGGTAAATAATAAACCCTTCTCTATTTCGTTTTATTAGCCAAACCTACACCAAGTATTAATTGTAATTTATGTTGTTACTGTTTAATATTTTTATTACCTGCCCTGCAGTGTTCAAAAAATTGCTCAATTAGCTAAGCATTTTTAAAATATTTGTATATATCATATATTTATTTGATAAAACTTAATCAGATTACATAGCAGTGGGCCCCATGACCCTTGGCCACTGAAACAACAGTTAGGAGAATAACACTATTATCAGTTATTACTATATTGTTAAAATAACTAACTACTTACAGTATTTTGCTTACAGTTGTATTGCTTTATAAAAAATGTGTAGCGCAGAAAAAGTAAGTTAGAGAATTTAATATCGTAAATATGTATTGGCAATGATGATTATTTCGGGATATACTTAAAATACCGAAATTCAAAATGTTGTTATATCAAAATACCGACAAAATTTAAATGTGCAGCTAAATCAAAATACCGACAAATCAAAATCGACAAATCAGAACACCGAAAAATCAAAATACCGACAAAACGAAATGCCGACATGTGAAAAATAGTTTATCTTGTCTGCCCTTATTTCTATCGAAGCACAAAAAGAGAATTCTACTGACTAAGGGTTATGATCCTGAGTGCGTTCGTGGCTGGAGTCCGAAGGCCGCAGGGCCTCGAACGAACAACGCCACCTTTTCTTGATTTGTCGCTATTGTGATTTGTCGGTATTTTGATTTGTCGGTGTTTTGATTTGTTGGTATTTTGACTGTCGGGATTTTAAATTTCGAGATTTTGATTGTCGGCATTACGGGCATACACCCGATTAAGGTTCATTTTACCTATATATACGAGTTGTTAGTTTAGATTACAAATGTCTTTACGTTGATTATAAAGACTGTTTAATCATTTAAGTTATTATTTAATTTTTTATGGCCCGTGCACAATGCAATCACCCATGATAAACGATGAAGCATCGAAAGATCCGAAAACTACTGAAAATGATTTCTCACAACATTTCACTGAACATGATTTCGAAGGTAAATATTAATAGTAATAATTTCAGGACATACTTACAGAGAGAGTGTTACATACAAATTTCATTACATATAACGAATATACATACATGGATGTCAATGCAGATATTCCTCTTAATTGTTTGATCTTCTGTTATAGCATTTTTATATATACAATTAATGCGAAATCTCTATGTCATCTTATGTGAAAAGAACAAAAAAATTAATCCTTTGAAATATAAATCTAATGGACAAAAATTACTCTCTTATGCAAACCAATGCTTTGACGTTACGGAACAGGAAAAGAAGCGGCGACCAGACTGTAATTGTAGTAATTAATGACGGAGACAATTCTGGCCCTGTGCAAGATCAAAAAAAAAATTTAATAGTTGCGGCATTTACTATATTATCATTGTTGCTCTTTTAATAAATTTATTTATCGTAACTATTATTTATATTAATATCATTTAAATCATACCAATTTCTTATTGAGGCTATTTATTTGCGATACCAAAGGAACGAAATTATCTTTAGGTTGAGTCAGCACATCAATATCAATCACTGTATATATACGTAACACAGATCATCTGATATACATATGGTCAATTGTAAGGTTGAAAATCACTATACTTGCATACAAGATTACGATATAAATAGTATCAAGTCAATCTGTAGTTTTAAAGTCTCCATATAATTTTAGGTATATACTGAAGGAGTTGGGATAAATATTAAATCGACCTCAGGCCAAGTTCTTATCTAACACATTTGCAAAATTATCAAAAATTAATACAAATGGAATAATTCTCGAATAATTCAAGTTGTTACAAAAAAGTATGTAAATATATGATTTATTAAGTGGTAAATTTTGAGTATCAGTTTTTTTATGTTAATTTCTCTTCATTGCAAACAACCTCTTAAGACAAACCAATAAAGCCAAATCAACCAAACTTGTAGAATTAAGTTTAGCACCTTCTCATATATGAAATGTATGTTTGTAACACCTAAAATTAATCGAGAGCTATTTAATAAGAGTATATTATCATGCCTAAATCAAAGTTGGCGGATCCCCGCCCATTTTCCAGCTCAACCCTAGCTGTCTCAAACCAGCTCTTTTAGTAGTTTTAACAGTGCGGTCGAAAATATTGGTCAACGTGGGAGAGATACTATAGAAATTGGGAAATAATCTTTTTCAAATAAAAGATGTCTGTAGGTCAAAAATGGGAATGTTTATTATCATTCGAAGGAACATTCAGCATTTACTTTAGACACGATCTAGGTTTCCAATTTACTTGCCCAAAACGTGAATTTATCTGCTCACTGAAGTGTTCCCTCAATAAATCCAATGAATGATGCGATATGTGAGAAATCGCGCCGAAATTGAAGATCGATGAATCCAGTGGCCCACAAACTACACTAAACCGTTGTTTTTTCTTGATAAAATGACAGTTCTTGAATATCTTCAGGTTGCTTCGACACAAATGCAGCAATTTTGCTTGTTAACATACCCATTGGGCCATAAATTTCACTATTTAAGAAACCTAAAGAACAATTTTGAGACTGGTATGCTATGAGATCTGTGGGGTATTTGAGATGCCCTCATTACGATTTTTGTTTTTGCAATATCTCTTCATTTATTGGATCTGCTTTTTTGTTTTAAAAGCCTAACAATAAGTTATAAAATCTGAAATCTATTTAAAAACTAGACAAACTCAAGCAAGTGATTGAGCTGTTTGGTAATACGTTGCTTTTTAGAACGCAGGCATATCTCTTCTTTTAAAAGGTGTTTTCGGTGATTTCGGAGTTTAAATATATATTTAATTCTGCTATCTTCTACTTCTTTTTTACCATAGGAATACCAAGGTCTTTATGGATATTTTCATTACATGTAAGTGTCCTAAGCATTTTCGATTTGAACCTTTGTATTATATCAATATTAGTTGCACAGGTCGTACCCCACATTTAGAGTTTTTATTTAAAAGCCAAATAAAATTTGCAGCTCTAGTCTTCATACATGAATTTTACTAGATATACTTCGTTCCCTTGGGATACTAAAATATTGTTTATTTTTACTTCTGGGCACATTTTTGGTAAAATTTTTTTCCGTTCATTCAAAGAAGAGAACTTTAAAGCTTCGCTAATATTCTTGATGCTTAAATGTGGCAAGTTTTACGGCTCACTAAATCTGTGTCGTCCGCAAAAAGTTAAGTTAATATATTGTTAGCTGTTGGAAAATCTGCTGTAAATATGAAGAAAAGAGTTGGGCATAAAACACTGCCCTGTGGTATACCAGCCTTTATCTGTTGACAATCAGATATGAAATCTAATACTTTCACCGAAAAGTGTATATTATTTAAATAAGACCCCAATGTTTTATACAATTCTAAAAGTAGAATATTTTTAATCTTATTTAAAAGGCCACACCTTATCAAACGCCTGAAGTCCATAAAATTGGATAGTGTCCGAGACTCAGAATTGCATTGAAAAGCAAGGAGAACACTTCTACAGCAATATTTGGTAACTCAATTAGCACTTTTGGGGTTTTGGATAGTCTTAGAAGACTCGAGTGACTCGTTGGCTGTGGGAAAGCTGGACAGCTCAAAGCTGTTCTTTTGACAATTGGGTTAAAATACCATTTTCAGGTGATTTACAAAATAATTAGTCGTCACTTCAGGCCCAATTTCTCCGCAAGTCTCATATAGGCATGTTGGAGTTAATTGGTGGCTTCATGGACTTTTGGGCTTTTTAAAGGGAATGTTGCTGCCTTGAATTTGGACATACCGTCTTTATATATATTTCAGTGTTGAATTCTTCCTCACGTTTAAGCGCTTTTTTCAATTTACGTACAGCTGATTTTAATTGAAGCTGAGTGGAGGGGGAGCGATTTATCTACCATTCTCGTCTTGCATGCTTTTTTTTATTTAAAAGCTTTTCTATTTCTCTATTAGAGATTTTTCTGCATATATTTTTCGGCTTATAACTTTAGTTTGGTGTTGCTAAGACAGCTGCGCTAGTTATTATATCATTGAGTTGTCTTATGCTTTCGTCAATATCTCTTCCTCTATTTATTTTGTACTCAACAGTTATGTGGCTACTTGCGTATTTTTTGTATTTTAGCCAATTCGTTTTGTGGGATGTTAGACCCACTTTTGGATCAACGAATATATGGGTTGTTCACATAAACTTATTAGTACAGGAGAGTAATCAGAAGATAGGTCAGTACATGTATCAACCGTTATGTGCGATTGATCTATATTTTTGATTACAGCAAAATCAATTATATCTGGTATTTTGTCACGATCACTAGGCCAATATGTCGGCTTACCAGGAGATATTATGTCAAGGCTATTGTGCCTGTTTATAATAGTGTGATACAGCTGTCGTCCTTTTGGATTAATTAGTCGTGAGTCCTAATACGAGTGTTTTGCATTGTAATCTCCACCTCCTAGAAATCTATGGTCTAGTGTAGCTCCAATTTATGTTGGTTGACACCGTTAGCATTCCAAAAACATATGTGCAATTTTTGATTGATTTTTTATTTAAAACAGTTTGCAAAATTTAGTTTTGTGATTTCTCTAGAATTATATTTTGCATTGAAGCCATAAATTGTGTCATACATTGCGTAAGGTTGAAAATCATAGATTCAACATTTCCATTTGGTTGGTTTTGGGGCAATTGCATTTGTGCAGTATTGCCTACCACGTTTGCATAGCTCTCTTGTGTAGCATTGTCTTTAAGATTTACTGGTTTTGAAATATGGACGGGGATTTCAATATTTTCATTAACATTTGGTTATGACGTGCTTGAAATCCGACAGACAGTTTCGCTTTTAAGTCCTTATATACAGGGCAACCGCTATAATTAGCAGTGTGATTTCCCCCCATAATTATTAAATTTTTTATTTAAATCCTCTTTTTTAAGAATGCATTTGGATGTGGGATGTAAATCCCCACACACCACACAGACACTGCGCAGGGTGCAATATGATTTCGTGTATCCATATTCTTGGTAGTTTGTGCATTGTACTGTACCATTTCTTTTATGTGGTTCCTCAACTGATATTCTGCAGATATTTTAGATTGTAAATCGGATGTGTTTTGGTCTTCTTTGGTTGATTAGAATTTTTTCCTGTTAAAAAGATTTACTACTGATTTTATACTAAAGCCACCTTCTTCCAATGTTTCTTACACATCGTTAGAGTCTATCGAAGACTCTATACCTTTTATGACAACAACTAGGCTTTTGGAGCTTTTCAGTTGTTAAGAGTAGTAATTCTTGTTATTATTTGATAAGAATTTTGCAATATCCATGAATTTTTTTCAGTGTATGTTTGAATTTTTGTTTCATCTATGTTACCTTTTTGGAAACAAGAGCATTTGAGGTACGCTCACGCAAATAGATTAGAGGGAATTCATTCACGGCTGTGGTGGTACTCTTTGCATCGTCGTTAGGCTCTTTGCTCAGTAAGCCAAATCTGTTGCCATTAAGAATTTCTGGCCTTTTACTATTTGGCGTTCCTGGCTGAAATTTTTTGGTATTGACCGCTGATTTAAGAGAACTCGATTTCCTTTTAACATTAATGTGGCGATCAATACCAGTCTAAACTGATGGCCAGCATTTGAAAAACTACGCTACTTCCGTAGCATTTCATTTTGCTATCGCTACCGCTATCACTTTGTCGGGAGCCACGGTAGAGCCATTGCATAACATGTAAAAGTATGTGCTCTGCTCTGCTCCGAGTTTTGTTAGGTAAAAAACTATAGCAGAAGCGAGAGCAAAACACGAAGTGCTGAGTTCTGCTCTGGCATAGTGGTAGCAAAAAATTGATGGTTTAATTCAACCAAAAAAATGTTATGCAAATTATTTTAGCACTTGTTGCGTCAAGTGACTTTATAAATATAAAATATAATATTTAAAGAAATAAATTAATAAAATGAATTAGATTATAATTGAATAAATTATAATTTTTTTTTATGTTATGTAAAATATTTACCATTTTTATATTACCAAAATCATCTATTACAAATGTATTACAATACTCAATTACTATGAATTTTCGAGATTAATTTGAACTACATATATTTTCCCCTTTTTTATATGCATACTTACCACTAGTTTAAGATATTGAGTTAATTTTTAGGCTAAACCATGAAGTTCTGGTAATAAAGAATTCTATTGTACAAAAACCATTATCGCGAATGGGAGTTTTCCGGCATCTTTTGAATTCGCTTAGGCACCCAATTAATTTGTTCGTCTTAAAAAACTGCCTGATTCAAAAGCAAAATCAGTATAACCCATATACTAAGCATTTATAGATATGAAAATAATTACTTATTTCTTTCTATTTTTTAATTACTAAAATTTTCAAATGAAAATTGAACATGCCTCGCGCAACTTTTGCCGTAACATTGATAAACATTCTTATGATAACTTCTGCTGACTTGGCCATACGCAACCTTGACGTAACATTAGACTGTTAAACAGCCCTATGATAAATTATATGGAAGTTGGAGTAGTATCGACCCGATTTTATCTGTGAACTGTCATCCATGCCACATACTAAGAAATTAAATTAATTGATTAAATTGAAAACAAACAAAAAGAAAAAACAAAATAAGAAAAAAGTGACCTGTCAGTTGACAGCTGGCAGGTGTGAAACATGGAAATTATTTTATACAATAGGTTAAAAATTACCTATTATGACAGAACTAAATATGGTACACAATGAAAGAATACAATATTATGAAGTTTTTTCTGAAAATTATGACAGATAGTTTATTCAACAAACATTTATTTTCTTTATATACAAAATTTTATCTAAATATTTGTTTAAAATCACGTCAACTCAATTATTTTCATTAGTGACATCCGTAATAGTTACATTCAAAGTTACCTCTGATGGTATTACTGTGACAATTGGTCGATGATAACTGAAGTATGTTACAAAAGTATTAGACATCACATTATCAAGATATCTAATAAGTACATCATCTATTGTTATTCCATATTTTGCAGTACATGCTCTCGGATTGTTGTTTATTTCCAACTGAAATTCTTCTTGGAGGAACGATATTATGCCCATATAGATGTGATTGTCGCCGTGGCGATACAGGCCGTGGTTATGATCACCACGCTATGTTATTATTATTATGGAATATATGGGCGATACGCAGTCTATACGTAGTAGTCTATATGTAGCAGAGAACGTAAAATAATAGAGAAGATTCACGATTAGGGATATTTCACTTTTGGGATATTTACTGTTCTGGATGAGCGTGTTTCACCACACCACAGAAAAATTATTAGCGTGTTTCACCTCATTTAACATCAGGGGACACGAAAATAGCGGAATTGAGCATTTTCAGTGTTAAATGAGAAAAGTTATGTTATTTCCGATACTAAGGTGGTTTTCTACTCTAGAAATAAAATTTTGGACAGTTTTTTGAATTTTATTAAAAAAAAAAAACCAAAAATGTTTTTACTATCCATTTTTTATGGTGTTTTTATTGATATTTTAAGAATACAGAAAAAAAAAATTTACAAAAAAATATTAAAAATTAAAATAATTAGACGGGGTTGGGGAGAGACAGGTGTAAACAAAAATGGCGCATCCTGGTGACATTGATCAATTAAAAGAAATTCTTAATCAGTGAGGATGCTGTTATAGTCCGGAAACACGAAAAATATTTTTTTTTGAAAAATGGCGACTGCCTGAAAATAAAACTCTTTTTTTTACGCTTTTTTTGAAATTCCTGAGTTTTTTTAGAATATTAAAAACAAAAATTTTGACACGATGCTGGTAGGAACGATAAAGGATTACATAAAGAAGGTTCACACAAAATTTCAAGTATGGACGTGAATATGCGCGACCGCTTGGTCCTTTTTTATATTCTCTCTCCTCTTCTATGGATCCTAGTCGTTGACGAATTGCTCAAAAAACTAGAGGATCGCGGCTGTCGGATGATTGCTTATACAGACGATGTAGCACTAATGGTCAAAGGAAAGTTCCTTGGAATCGTGTACGAGTCAACGCAGGGATATCTCAGCGTTGTAACAAAATGGGCGATCGGAAGTGGGCTCGCCATTAATTCAAGCAAAACAGAAATGGTTTTATTCAGCAGAAAATATAAATTCCCGGTGTCACCGTTGTCGCAGATGGGAGATATTCGCCTGCAAACGGCGAATACAGTGAAATATTTAGGGCTCATCCTGGATAAGAAGCTTTCATGGAAGCCGAATATCGAAGAGAGAGCAAAAAAGGCATATATTGTCTTATACTGCTGTAGAGGAGCTATTGGCAAAAGATGGGGCCTCTCACCGAAAGTGGCCCTCTGGCTCTATGACACCATAGTCAATCCCATTTTGTTCTATGTGGTGGAGGGTTTTAGGAGAGACGAGACACTTGCCAAGAAACTCGAAAGCGTTCAACGGGATGCGCTAGTTAGCATATGCGGTGCATTAAGATTCACCCCAACCATGGCACCTAATGCAATTTTGAACATAACGCCGGTGGATATTGCCGGTAGGTGCATAGCCGGGATGGTGGCTATCAGACTCAGAGAATCTGGATTCTTAAAGGAACGCGTATCTGGACATTCGGATATCCTCACAAACTTTGACTGCATACCGGATCATTTGGATCATGGGGTCGCCATACCGAACTCTGGCGGCTCCTTCTCTGCCCATATACCGACGAGGGAGATATGGGTGGGAAGAAGTTGTTGGAGGAGAGGGGCAGCAAGCTTCTTCATGGATGGGTCAAAGCTTGGGGGGAAGGTTGCTGCTACGGAGTGCATCCACCTTCAGAGAGGTTACCATTCACTCTGATAGTAGAGCAGCAATACTAGCCTTGAACTCATTTACAGTGCGTTCAGGATTGGTCGAATTGCAAGTAACTGTAAAGCTGATGAGTTAGCAAGGAATGGCACCCTAGAATCATTATCGGTAGAATGGGAACGGATCGGTGCTTCGTATCTTCTTGTGTTCTACAATTAGATAGCTGGGCCTCGCGGCTGCTTGGTCAGCGATGGGTCAGCGGTGCCTGCGCGGTCGCAAAAGCCCTTTGGCCCAACATACATCCCACTGAACTGGCGGGTGTTGAAGTTAAGCGTCTGTGTAACTATGTATTGGCTACCAAGCGCTTCGCCAATCTGTAAGTCCGAACATGGGAGTTCTTTTTTAATGACATCAAAAGGACTACATTATTAGTCTACGTGTGATCTTTGATCAGCCATCTAACCTAACCTAACCTAATGTAATTTACATAGTGTAATATTATTGTAATATATTAAGTTTTTTATGGTATTGTGATAGTATCTCATATACATATATAGCATATTTACAAACATATTCGTATATGAAATTATATTATATTTTCAAACATAAGAAATATTAAAAAAAAAATTTTTTTCGCACATTAACTACAAATATTGCTTTGAAAATATCATAATTTAATTAGAATGTTATAAGTTCTGCATGTATTCATAAAAATTCGCAAAATGACATTCATATCAATTGATATGTACACCCCTATTCTGTGCACTTGACAAATTCAACATATTTCTAATTTGTCAAAATTTGAAATTTATCAAGCATTTCGTATTCTGTTTCTGAAATAAAAAGCTCTTTTCTTTATAAGTTGTTAAGATGTCAAAAGCTCTTGACAGTGCTCGTTATGAATTAAATATCTGATTGTGAACCTTGTTGGGAAAATGGAAGATATTTTACTTTTGTTATCATTGCTAAACGAAGAAGGAAATTGTGAGAATAGGAATCGCGCGTAGCATTTAAAATCTACTTTCTGTGAGCGAGAATATTTGAAAAAATTGATGAACTAGCCCCACACGATGATCAGAAAACGTCACTACCTTTAACTGTAATGGTTCCACCAGCTTTGAACTTCTTTTGATACGGCTCATATCAGGAAATGTGTAGGTAACAACGTCAACTTGCCCATGAGTCAGTCGTTCCTTTCCAGAAGTGTACGAGCTGTAGCAAAACTTATTGTGAAGATGAAGGGAGGAGAAAAAAAGTTTCCCAGTTCAAAAGAGGAAGAAATTTTTATAAAAACGGGGCAAGTATTATTGTAATACAAATAATAATATACTAATTTAAGGTAATTTATTTGATATAAGTATTTTCCAGATTTTTTAGAAAATTTGGAATAAAAAGCACCATAGGAGCAATTGACTGCACGCAAATTGCTATCAATATAATTTGAATAGAAATGAGCTGTTTCTACTTACATTATTTTGTTCACCACACGTATGGGGAAAAGCTTTGCGAATTGAAGCTTTTACTTTTATCAAGATTGGCACAGAATACCAAAATATTTCAAGCTTGATAAATATTTAAGTTTATTTTCAATATTTTACTAATTTGTCAAGTGCACAGAATAGGGGTCGTAGTATGTAAACGTATAAAAATATAAGCGAAAGGCCAACATACGTCTGAAATAGCAATGTACATTTCTGAGCATAACTTTCATTGACTTCTCAGCTCTGTTCACTCATTTCTGTTAGAATTTCTTCTTCTGAGTTTGCTGTGGTGAAACAAGCTCATCGCATTTTGTTAGCCAGAAATATTTTTACGTTCTCCGTGCCGTGAACCTTCTCTATTATTTTACGTTCTCTGCTACTACCATTATCTCATCATAATCTATTCTGCGCCTCGGCTACTTCACCAGCAGTACGCCGAAATACATGAATAACACATGCGTGGAAAATTTTGCCTAATTCGCCTAGGAGCCCAGGATGTTTAAATAAGATAAGTCTCTTTACAATTCTACTCGACACCAAAAGGGCACATTCTAATATAAACGACGATAATCACCACATCTGGGAACAAATAGTTGACGACACCACACTCGTATGCAACCCATCTCACCACATCTGAACACCAACCCATCCAATAAAAAGAATGAACAACAGGATAATTCGTTCTTTATACGTTCGTTTATACAAGTACACAGCGCGCGTCGACACCTACGCTACTTTACTTCGATCTAAAATTCGACCACGATCTGCTTAAACTCGATCGCCGTTGCCAGCAAGTCGGAATTCGTCCACATCTAGTTTTAATGGAAATATGAAGTATTAATATTAAACCGATAAAAAGTTTAAAATTTCACTTATTAACCGAAATTGTTAAGATATCAACAAAATTTATTTGATATTATTAAAACTTCTATTGTTCATAAATTTTGTAGCATTTTATTGAATCAGAAACTTACTTAAGCTATCAGAACAAAACCAAAACGCCCATGAAGAATTACGAGAGCTTCATACGCTTGAACCATGATCGTTTTCGCACATTATTGTCTTATTTGATCCACTTTTCGTCTCCTGTTACCATTCTCTTCAGAAATGGTTCGATTTCATTTCGTTTCAGCAATGGCAGATGTTAATTCAGTCCAATAAATTTATCACAGACAATTCATGTGGTTCCCAAACATCCTGCTTCTTTTTGTAGCCAGTCTTTTTTAAATGGTTCAAAACCAATTAGAGATGAATACTAAGTTCCTTAGCGATGTCATGACTGCTTATGTGATGGTCGTGGTCAATCTTTTCCAGAATTTCATCGACTTTTCCAGGTCCAAATGACCAGAGCGAGTGCATCTGTCACATCAAAATTTCCAGAACATAAGCGAGCGACATATTGTTGTACTACATGACCTGATACAGCCAGAGAACTTAAAACATAGAGAAGGTGCAAAATGAGTTCTGTATGATGTTCGATTGGACGGCTAACAGAACTTATAAGATTGAAGTACGGAATTCACCATTATCGCTGCTATTTAGCAGAAATGAGCACGTTCAAAGGCAAAAATATATGTAAAACGACTGAATTCATGCGAGAATAAATAAAGAGAAATGCTTTGAAGAAAAATATACAAAGTCACACAGAGAATGTAAAAAAGCATTCTCGGAGTCACTTATATGTCACTTTCATATGAACCATTTTTTTTTTCAGAAAAATTCTAAAAATTTTAATTTTTTACAAAATCGTGAAAAATAATTTAATTATATTTATTAATTTTTAAATTATGTCAAAAAAGTTATATTTATTTCGAATATTACAAAATGAAGATGTGCCAAATGAACTGAAATGTGCTCATATAAACACATCAATCCTTTCATTTCTTAAAAAAAAATAATGATCTTCACATATGCATATATCCATTATGTCTATATAATATCTACATTCGTACCTATTCTATGGCATACGCACGCAAGCCAGAGAACTTAAAACATACACAAGTAGATACTTACAAATATTCATATGCCTGTGAAAAAATTAGAGCTAAGTCGCAAAAAACACAAAGCACAAAACATCAAATGTATATGTACAAATGCGCATACATACATGTGCACCTGGGAATCCCTTGTCTATCACAACCATACCAACATAAATATGACTTCAGCTAAACAAAGAAACACGTGTATGTGTATGTGGTTACAAAAAGTTTTAAAATATGAATGAAGCAAAAACAGCAACAACATACGTATCAACACATCTTCCCGCACAAGCGTCGCTGCTCATAAACTATTTCTCAACAAAAATGACAAAATAATGAAAAATTCTTATTTTACAATTTATTCTCATGGAAGAATAAAAGGCAAAAATTAAAAATAAGTTCTGTCGAGATTCGAACCCGTGTACTCGTCATGATTTTTCAAGCGCTTACCACCAACACCACAATTGACACTTGTATTGCGTTGTCCTAATTATGGTTTGGTTATGCATGATAGAAATACTATATACGATGGTTCAAATAATTTTGTTTGAGTATAGAAATACTCGTATGCTTTTGTAGAACAATTGCTTTCGCAAACATACAGACAAATGTGAAAACGACATAATATATGTATAATTGTTTCGCATTTTGCTTCTAAGCCGGTAAAATTTCTATACTGAAATGCATCGTCGTCTTCTTCGCGATTGCTGCCAGTTTGCGAAAAGTTGCGTCGCAATATGTGCATGGACAATAGCCTTGCAACAATACATTGAATCTCATGATGATGATTATTACATCCTAATTTCGCTCTTATTTTATAAAAAAAAGTTCTCCAAGGCATCTTGGTTCATCCTCTCTAAGAGTATAAATGATATATTCGAATATTCATTGAATATATCGCCGCTCAACTCGATCATTGCATTTATGGTTAATACAAATGAATCGAGGCACAATATTTGGTTCATAGGCTTTTTTATGTTTTTTAGGTACAGGATGTGATCTCTCATCCTGTTAATTTTTTCAATACAATCTCTTTGTATTAGCCGTCTTCGCAGCGTCTTACAATCCATTTCGTCGAACAGATCATTCATCCTTTTTACCAGCAGTTGGGTTGCTTTCGCGCATTTTTTTAAATGCTAAATACTTGTGTCGCTCTTGACACTGACATTTTTTCCAAATTTAAGGGGTACACATGCGAATAGGTTAATTTTTGGCACATTTTGAAATTAACGTTCGCCTGGTCAATGGAATATATTTTTCGCACAACTTTAAAAGTTGTCAGCCCATCTTGCGTTTCAACGTCATACTTTAGGAACATATTGCGCATGCATTTTATCAAATAGCAATAGTCAAATATCATATATATTTTTCTTTCATTATGAAAGAAATATGGCTTTTCTGGTGTAGCGCCTAATAGTTGCCTCAATTTGACATTTTTTACACCTTGGTCGCACACTATTGACTTGATTTTAAGCCTGATTTCTTCCGAGGCATTTATATTGCTCTTGAGCAAATTCAACAAATGCGCACTTTTAACGCCATCTTTTGCCACATAATAGGAAATCACATATGTATTTCCATTTTGCGACTAAGCCTTTTAACATGAAAAAGCAGCACTTATTGCCGACCACGCTTTCCCGGTGACCTTCTCCATTATCAACCAAGCCATCAATCACATCTCCTACTTTTTTATACGTCAAATCTTTTTTGATTGAGACTTCGTCGAAAATTAATTGGCATATACGTTCTTCTGTTTTCATTTCTTGAACAATTTTTTTTAAATTGTTCAAAACTTTCTCGTCGATACCGGGGCAGTCATACCGGATCGGACGCCAACGCCAAAGTGTTTTTTTGTGGGGCAATGCAAACAATGCATAAAATTATAGGTATTAGTCGACATATAATTGATGTTTATGGCCATTGCTTTCTCCTTTTCATGGTAAGAGTTTTTTTCTTTAAAATCATCTTTGCAAATGTTATCGCATGTTCATTTGCATCGCCTGTTATTATGACGTTTTTTTCCAGAGCTTGGCATTTTTTTTTTGTCAACAGGAAAACTTTCCTTTTTAGCTCTTTAATCTTTTTTATTTGCCTCAAAGATGTGCTTTGAAAACCCCTAGCTACTCGAGCGTAATGCTCGTGGTTGCGAACAGTGATATTCTCACTATCTTCGCACGTCATTTGTATTTCATGAAGACGGAAATATTTGTCGAATTCTTCAAATGGTGTGTCATTTGGATTTCCCATCTCTTCAAATGACATATCAGTAAGTGGTGTACACTCGGTTTATAAAACATCATATGTTTGTACAACCGGCGGTCCCTTTTTAAGTTGGTCGCCTTGTCGCGGCGAAGGGGCTTACGTAAGAGTAAAGTGTGCATCCCAAAGGAAACGCACTCTAATTTTACGAACTAAGAGGGACACCTCATAATTCCCACAATAGTGATATGGATGAATAAACCCAAGGTTTTACTTCCATCTCCTATTGTGGAAGTATGGGGATACCCGCACCAACACCACCCTAAGCCAAGGTGTCGAGGTACCCGTGCCGTGATTGCGAACGGTCCCCTCCGATGCTCGGGCGAGGTCGGAGGTATAAAAGCCTTCTCTCCGCATACCGGCTCTGCGGATGAGTGACGAACCCTTTCCGGCCTACTCGTGGAACCAAAAATGAACAATAACTCAACAACAACAACAACTATCAAATTGACGACAACAGCGACGACTAAGGACATGTACAGGAATCCCATTATGGACTCCGAAGAGGACGAATTATTCGCCTCCAGACAGGAGACGAGTAAGAGTACTACCAGACATACCAACCAAAATATACCGGTAGATACAGCAGTGAAAACATCAGATACAAGGGAGGAAGCGTCCACCTCCAAGGCTGCCATGAGCACCAACCAAAGTGAACTGGCGGCTAAAGGAGCAAGCAAAAAAAAGCGCAAGAAATCCCAGAATCAGCTGAGGAATAACCGGTACCAGAGGACAGTCTTCATACTAGGGAAGATAGCCAAAGACCAGGCAGCCGGTACCCCAGTTGATGAGGATGAAACAAAGCGCCTCAAAACAATAGTAGAGGAATATGAAAGCTACCTGAATAGGAAGCAATCACAACCTCAAGAAGAGAGCACACGAGAGAGCACTTCTCAGAACAGAAATCGCTCCATCACAGAAGTACCAGGAACTCTGCCCGAAAAACCGAGGCGGAGTGAAGGTGAACACAGCAGCACAACAACGGCAAGGCATTTCTGCGATATAGCCAGGGATAGTCTGCAAGTGGCCATCACAGATGGAAATTCCTCCTCTCCGAGCACTATACAGGAGAGCAGGGTGGAGATCGACATCAGATTGTCGAGTATGGTGCTAAGCTATGTACTCGACAATCCTGCGGGTCCCCACCCAGAGTTTGACTCCTCTGAGAACCTCAGGGGCTACAGGGTCATCAATGCGCGAACCAGGCCTCGCTAGATTTCCTGACGGGTAGTGTTGCTAAAATCAGCAACGCCTTTGTAGGCCTGCAATTGAGGCTTATACGCGCCAGGGACATTCCGAAGAGACCTCGTGCTCGCAATTGGCTACCCCCTCTAGAGGAGCCAGGCGAAAAACTCCTGAGATGCATTAAGCTGCAGAAAAAATCTATACCTGGTATAGATGAGT
Organism: Bactrocera zonata; assembly: GCA_037783105.1. Classification (NCBI taxonomy): domain Eukaryota; kingdom Metazoa; phylum Arthropoda; class Insecta; order Diptera; family Tephritidae; genus Bactrocera; species Bactrocera zonata. The sequence goes on along the minus strand of JBAWJQ010004578.1, from coordinate 27,106 downwards.
GGCAGGTAATAAAGGAGGAAAAACCACATAAAGCAAGCAAGCCAATACTAGTGGCCATTTGCGATGAGTCCATTGAGGCTCTGAAGAAGGCTGACTACAAAATCAGCTTCGGAATCCGCAAGGCCAGACTAAAAATCTTCTAAGGCGACAAAGCCGCTGACGAAGACGACACAGAAGAGGTCGACGACCAGACAGCCAGTTGCTAAAGAATGTGGGCGTCGAAGAAACCCGATATGCCCAATAGCTTAAGATGCGTACAGATAAACCTGCAGCACTCGAAGAGTGCTACAGCGAATCTGACAACCTTCATGAACGAGGGGGGCATCGATATCAGCCTAGTACAGGAGCCCTGGGTCAATGAAGATGCCATAAAAGGGCTAAACAGCAGCAACTATAACCTTTTTTACACACGGAACAGAGGTAAACCTAGGGCATGCATTCTTATCAATAAAAGCATAAATGCATTTCTTTGTCCTAATTACAACACAGCAGATATCAAAGTGGTAAAGGTGGAACAGAAGGGCCCTTCTTCTTGGTCTCAGGCTACTTGGCCCATGACGAAGACATACCACCGGCCCAGCTCACCAGAATAGTAGAGGAGAACAGGAAGGAAGATATCCTAACAGGGTGTGATGCAAGCGCAACGCACACCGTATGGTGTAGCTCCAGCATAAATACCAGAGGTGAGTCACTCTTGCAATATATTCTTAATAGTAATCTAAGCATATGCAACAAGGGTGATAAGCCAACTTTTATTTTCCCAAGCTCTGATAGGTTTCCGGGGTGGGAGGAAGTGCCTGCCCTCACGCTATCAACAGACACAGACAGTCTCGTTGTGGAAAACTGGAGGGTATCCGATGAGCCTTCCATGTCAGATCACTCCTGGATACTCTTCAGCATCCGCGAGAAATACAGTGGTCCTCTCACATACCGGAACCCTAGAAGAACTGCACGGGAAAAATTTACCAGTATAACAACAACAACTGCCCTTCACGAGGTTATAAGTGTAATTGAAAAATCACTACACCACAAACAATACACCATGGCTGCTTTTCTAGACATAGAGGGCGCCTTCAATAACATAGAAGTAAATACGATAATTAATTCTCTGGCGCATGGTGGCATAGATGACACTGTGTGCAGATGGATACTATCGATGCTTGAGAGTAGGAAGATTACAGCTTCAAACGGCGCTGCAACACAAACAAGTTATGTGAGTAGAGGGACGCCTCAAGGGGGGGTCCTCTCTCCGCTGCTATGGGTTGTAGTGCTGAACGAAATACTCCTCCAACTAAACGGTGGATGGCGTATGCAGACGATATAGTGTTGTTGGTATCAGTCGTGTTTCCTTCAACAGTCAGCGAGATTATGGAAAGAGCACTTAAAAGGTTAAACCTATGGGTTAAAAACAATGGACTAGGAGTTAACCCGAACAAAACAGAACTGATGTTATTCACAAGCAGAACCAAAATACCTCAATTTCAACTTCCGGTACTAAACGGTATAACACTCACTCTATCCCCCACAGCTTAATACTTGGGGGTGGAGATTGACACCAAACTGTCCTGGAAAATAAATATAGAAAAAAGAATAAACAAAGCATACATGGCCTACTATAAGAGAAGAGAAGAAGAGAGAATCGTCAACAAAAATTTAGGCCTCAAACCAAGTATAATCATGAGGATGTATACTGTTGTCATAAGACCTATACTTATATATGCAGCTCTGGTATGGTGGCCAGCGCTAAACAAACAATACAACATTAAAAAACAAAATGGTATACAAAAAGAAGCATGTGCAGGTGTTACTGGTGCAGTCAGGTCATGTTCGACTGATGCGCTCAATGTGATCCTGCATCAGCTACCAATAGTAATTTTTATTCACAAAAAAGCAGCTATTGCGGCGATAAGAATAAAAGAATTGGGAGGTTGGAATCAGCAGAACTACGGACATAGTGTAATCCTAAACAAGCTCACCATTAATAAATCAGACTACATTCTCCCAAAGCTGGACTTCAATAGACACTTCTAGGTGAGGATACCATCTAGACGAGAATGGAGAAGAGGTTCAATAGGAGAGGAGGATACCATCTTAGTCTATACCGACGGGTCCAAAATGGACTGCGGAGTAGGCACGGGGGTATTCTCGCTGATCTAGGTATATCTCTTTCTATACGTCTACCGAACTCGGCTACCATCCTCCAAGCGGCGCTCCTGGCCTTGTCTTCACCCATGGCAAATTCCAGCGTAGTACAAAACTGCAAGTGAGCACTAAGCTCAATAAAGACAAGCTCCAACTAGACTTGATCTCGGTTCCCGGGAACATTTTCAGTAACGAAAAAGCAGACGAGTTGACAAAGGCAGGAGCTTTCCTCAACGAATCCAAGGCGGAGCTAATACCAAGCCCGCTAAGATCGATCAAAGGAGAGATCAATAGGCAGTTTCAACAAGTTACAAATAACAGGTGGAAAAACATTACAAAATGCGTCATAACTAAACAATTATGACTAACATATGACAGGAAAAGAACCAACGATTTATTAAATAGGTTAAGAAAAAGTATTTACATAGTAACAGCTACCACAACAGGGCACTGGTCATTTGGGGAACATGCGTCCAAAATGGGTTTGCCCTAGAACATTCATCTGCCGTGGCTGCGGAGTAGCAGGGAACATGAAAACAATCTTCCACTTTCTCTGCGAATGCCCAGCTTTAGCACATATCCGACACAAAACACTTGGAATCCATTAAGCACCAAACCTTGAATGGATTTCCTCTAAAAGCATATCGGACATAAGTAGTTTCATCGAAACCTCAAAATGGTTTGAGAGAGAAAGTGAAACGTAATAGCAGATACAGGAGGTTCTACGGCCAGTGTATCAAAATAGCACATCAAGTGCTAATTGAGCCCGATAGGGCTGCCCTCCTACCTACCTACCTACAACCGGCGGCAAAACCCACTTTGGCGATTGCTGACTAGTTTCGTCAGCTTCAAATTTTAAATTTAGCACAGGAAGAGCTTCATTTAAAATACGTCTTGGCGATATATCTTTATTGTGAAAATGTCTTTCACATATATATAATTGTTTTTTCAGTGGTAACAGAAGATTGCAGGCCTTCACCCTTTTATTTCTAGCAACTTCCTTTTTAGGAAACGTAAAAAGTTTTGCTCCACCGGCGCAGTTGCTAACGCAGCAACTTTTGTACGGGCGCACGGGTTGAAATAATTGGGTTGGGGCCTCATTTAAAAAAAATTGTAAATAAATATAAAGACAAATATAAAATACTATATATATAATAAATATTAAATTTCAATATAAGTATATGTATATGTAAGAATATTAAATATTATATGCACCCACAGGCAATTAAATTAAACACATACACGCACTAGAGAATGACTTTACTTGTATGTGCATCCGACACCCGCCTGAAGCACAAAATAATTTAGATTCCTTGTTACCAAACGAATATTATATTTTTTGCCACTGCCATTCGTCGTAAGTGAAATACGTTTAATAGGTTTCTAGTTACATTTTCTATTCATGTTTAAATTTTGTTGGAGATAGTTGGGTGCTTTTCGATTATAAACCCCTTCTTTACCAAAACACACACACGCATTTGTATGTGCAAACGCAAACACACATGCACTTGTAAGGGCACCCACAAGCAAATATTTCAATTAGAACACACACGCACTTGTATGTGCATCCGTAACCAAATTATTAAAACACACACACGCACTTAAATAAACACCCACAGAATAAAAAAGAACTGCACTGACCTAAATTCAATGTTGGTACAGCATTCCGTTTCAGCATTTTTGGGCCAATTGCCTCTTTTGCGAAATGTTTCTCACAAATGAATGAGTTGGTGGCTGGAACGTGGTCAGTGGGAGAAATTTTTAGATTCTCCTTCTACTTTTCAGCCAGCTTCCATTCATTTGGAAAACTAAACAATCGGAGTACCCCACCGCTGATACTCTCACACCCGCGCACGCGACACTTACGAATTTTCCGCATTTTATTACAATTTTCAAAAATAACCCGATCGAAAAAATTCCGTCCGCACTTCACAAAATCACAAACTTTATAAAAATTGGCGCTATTATTGGCACTTCAATTTTAAATAAAGTTTAAAACAATTTACATATGAATACATAATATATTTTATTTTGGCGTAATTATTGACACTTGTCAATTGCGCCAATATATAACTAGGACAAAGAAGGATGGTTACTTTCATTTGTGTGTACAATACTTATTTACATATGATATATAGTATACTATACAAAGAACATGTAAGAAGAAGATTTTTACAGGATCCCTGGTATGTGATATGTAAATATTTATTTGATTTTGGCGCAATTATTGACACTTGTCTTAATATACAAAATTGGGCCAAAACGAAACAGAGAAATACATAATTACTTTTACATGTGAATATGGAAATGCTGACGGCAAACAATACAAGCAATTCCTTAGTTGAAAGCAAAAATTGAAGTATGAGAAATAGAAATGCCGACGGCAAAACGAAATTCCTTTCATTCGTACATTGCGTATGAAAGGAATTCCCTGGTTGAAAGCTAACATGAATCCTGAAAATATCATAATGGTGTTAGGTAAATCTTTTATTTATTTAAAATGACTTATTATAAAATAAGATTAAATTAACATAAAATAATTTGAAAAATAATAAATAAAAGTTCTACATACATACATACATATTTCCATACATAATGGAACATATTTCTTATGGAATATCAAAGATATTATTTTTCTTCAATATATATATTTATGTCTTTTCATATTTTTGGGTATGTGACACAAAAAACACAATAAACAATTTCTTTATGTTCTCTGTGTGAGAGGTGTGTTTTGTATGCATTTTTCGCTGTTAAAAGTGGAATATCAAAGAACTTATTTTTCTTCAATATTCTCTGCTTGGACATATGTATGTACGAGTATATGCCATGTCATCATATGCCGTAAATACACAAGGACGTAGCCAGGTAGGTGCAGGGGTGGGCATTTCATTATTATTCATTATTAGATTTTTTTAAAGAGGTTTTAAAATTTTTTTCAGTTGGTTGACGATAGCCTCAGCTGAATTGAAATTATTGAGGTAATTGAAAACGATCGTAGCAATGCAGAACAAGTAACGAATGAACTCCTTGCACAAGCGTGAAGAGTTGCAACTGCGCTAGATATCGAACTATCTTTACCGCGTTTAGCTGTAAAACAAAAACATAGGAGCAATCCTCCATCAAACAACAAAGATGAGTACTGGCGACGCTGTATTGTGATTCCATATCTTGACTCCTTAACAGCTTCGTTTAAAATAAGATTTGCCCGTGAAAAAACTCCAGCATTTGCGCTATCTCGGTTGCATCCATTGTATATGCTCAAAAGTTCAATTGAAGCCGTTTTTGAAAACTCGAAACTATTCGAAAAGCATTACGATTTATGTAGATGTCAGCAATGAATTGAAACTTTGGTACAATTTATGGAAAAATAAAAATTTATCAGAAATGGAATTAAGAGAAATTGAAGTTGTTGAATTGATCAAACAGGCAGATGAATTTTACCCTTCAATTCGAAAAGCTCTCAAAATGTTATGTACATTACCGTGCACTACAGCAACGGTGGAGCGTTCATTTAGCCTTTATGTCAACAGCAGAACTTTTTTACGCACGTCAACAGCAACACACCCGGGTATGTACATACGTTTTGTATGGCAAATGGCATGCCGTTATAACCCATGTACCTGCCACACATTCAACTAATCGCTTGCGAATTTTTTTACTAATATACTCACATATTTGCGTTATATCGATAATATACGTATGCAAGTGTTAAAAATGGTCATGGTTAACCCTTTCACTACCATGGGGATCATGCATCCCAAGAGAAATTTAAAAAATCGTCAAAAATACAATTCAAGCTCAATTTAGATAGGAAAAGGTCCCATTGGTAGTTTACAGTATTTTTCGTTCAATATCAGCTGATTTGGTTTCGTTCAATAACTGTACTGCCTTTTATTGCAATTAACCGGCAGCAACCTTCAGTGAATGTGCACGTGTTTGCCTATTTGTAAATGTATATAAGTGTTTCTGTTTACTAAATTAATTTGAGTGAATAAAATAAGTGTTTTTCAATATAATAAGGTGAGTTCGCAACAAAATGTTGTAAATAAATTCGTTTATTTGGGGTTTTGTCCAGTTGGGATATATGATCCCATTGGAATTGTATAATTCAAATAAGCGGGACACATAATCCCATTGGTATACATTTCCGAAATGGAAATATTCATAGAATTTATATCTTTCAATTTTACATAATGAATAATAGAAAAAAATCTGCCAGAAATATGAGGGAAGACGACATTTTGGCGATTATCAATTCCAGCGACTCTGACGTAAGTGATTTTAGTGCTTCTGACTCAGAGTATATTCCGGATTCCGAGAACGAAGTAGACGAGTCTCCGAGCGAGGATGATGAAGTAACGGATATTGATAATGCAATAGTGTTATCCAGTGAAAGTTCCAATCTTCCAGTGGTATGGGGAGAACCATCAGTTTTATTTCGTCCTCGCTTTTCTATCACTGAAGACGTTGAGCCCATTCTGTTGGCTCAAATTTCAAGGAATGCAACTGAGTTCGAAGTCTTCAAATGCATTTTTCCAGAATCATTATTTATTTTTATCGCGCAGTGCACAAATGAACGATTGAGCATTCTAAAAAAACAAAAAAGTTATAATATTGCACCAACTGATGCATCAGAAATTAAAATTTTGTTGGGCATTACGCTTATAATGGGTTATAATCAACTTCCAGAGATTTCTGATTACTGGTCCCAAAATGAATCCATGGGAAATGAGTACATAAAAAAGGCGATGTCGCGAACTCGTTTTCAGACCTTAATGTCAAAATTATATTTTAACTTCCCTGAGAAACTTGAAGCAGCATCTAAGCTTTATTATATAGAAGAAGTTACCAATTGTTTGAAATATACGTTTGTCAAAACTCTTACCGATAGTTTGCGTCAAAGCATCGATGAGTCCATGGCAAAATTTAAAGGTCGATCTTCTCTAAAGCAATATCTTCCGATGAAGCCGACTAAACGTGGCATAAAAATTTGGCAAAGGTGTGATTCTAAAACTGGTTATACATATGATTTTAATATTTATGCGGGTAAAGAGGAATGCTCAACATTATCAGGAACTTTAGGGGAGAGAGTCGTTTTTAAATTGTGCAAAACTATTCGAAATCCAGATACTGTGTTGGTTTTTGACCGTTTTTTCACCTCATATAATCTGATGAAAACTTTGCCATTTGCTTGCGTAGGAACATGTATTCAAAATAGAAAGAACTTGCCAACCATTAGTGACCGTTTGAAGAAAGGTGAATGTAAATTTTGCATTAGCGAAACCGGTATAATGGTAGCAAAATGGCAGGACTCACGTGAAGTTATTGTTATGAGTAACTGTCATAGTCCTACAATGTCCGTAGTCTTCAGAAAGCAAAAAGATGGTTCAAGGGTTGTTAACTGTCCTAAAGCATTGGCTTTCTATGATGAGAACATGGGAGGAGTTGACATATCTGATCAAAAGGTTAAAACTTATGAACAGAACAGAAAATCAAGCAAATGGTGGCGTAAAGTATTTTTCAAGCTTCTCATGACATCTATTGTAAATGCCCATATTGTTTATCAGGAAAAAATCCACAAAAAGTTTCAACTGAAAAATTTTATTGTTCCACTCGCAGAACAGCTCATTGCGCAAGGAAGAGTTGGGACAAAAGTCAAAAGGACATCTACAACAAAAGGACCCAGGTCAAAAAAAGCAAAAAAATGTTAAACGTGGGAGATCATATGCCAGTAAAAGGTGATCGCCGCAGACGCTGTGTTTTATGCACCTCAATAAAAAAAGAAAAACGCACGTATTACATTTGTTCAATGTGCAAAGAGCCCTTATGCTTTGAATGTTTTGGCATGTTCCATAAATAAATAAAACTTAAATTGAGTTACAAATAAAAACTAAATTTTATTATTCTCAAAAAATTATACCAATGGGATATATAGTCCCAATTAATACAGTGTAAATATACCAGTGGGACATATTATCCCAGGACATATCTTCCTTCTGAAGGATACGAAAAAAAAAATTGTTTTATTTTTCTCTTTTAGAAGATTATATCCATCCGAAAAAACGACCTAAATTTTTTTAACATCGCTGCGTATAGTACGGTAGTGAAAGGGTTAAAAAAACCCTAGCTTACAATTCTACACAGGCAACCTTGATATAGTTTTACAAATATACATACATACAAGTGTACATATTTTCTGGATTATTAAGGGTCGATGATGATGTGGTTAGTACTTATTGTTTTGTGTTTATAAGGATCACTTTAGGTTGCAAACATAAAAACTCAGGCATAAAATCGCTAGTACCTGCGCTAAAAAGTATAAAATAGGGTTTACCAGTATTACGGATTTTATCATGCACGTATGATTCGAAGTGAAAGGACGTTTCTGTTTATTTTGTGGAAATAAAAAAATAAAATCAAAGTGAAACGGCAGATGGTGAATGGCTTACTCCACGACAACTAAGCGCACTTTCGTACGAAGAACAGCAAGCATATATTCGTCAAACGCTTGAAAAGAGCCAAGAAGAAATAAGTGACCACGATTCAGTAGTTGGTAACGAGGCTTTAGATGAATGTGTAGGTGATATTGGTGGTGATGACTCAGACTTAGAAGAGCCCACGTTACCAGAATATGACCCAGAGGACGACAGTGATTCTGATGAAGAACCAAATTGAAACTGGGGAATATTTTACTGCCAGAGATGGTAATGTTTGGTCTTCGATACAACCACAACCTGTAAGATTCCGTACGCACAACATTCTAAGAAGTGCACAATCTGGACCAGTACGGGCAACGCAAGGTTTGACCATTTCAGAAACGTTCAAATTGATAATGTCAGATGAAATATGCGACATAATTATTCGTAAATCAAATCGAAAGGCAAGGCAATTCTTTGATGATGACAATGCAAAACATCCAACAAGAGAACCGAGATCATGGATTCCCATAACAGAAAGTGAATTTGATGCATATTTGGGCGTACTTTTGCTAAGTGGCGTTACACATTCTGGTTACGTGCATACGAAAGATTTGTGGAATACTAAATCACATCCATTATATCGTGCTGCAATGAGTGTACGACGATTTTGGGAAATTAGCCGCTTCATTCGTTTTGATAATGGAAACACACGCCAGCAACGAAAACAAACTGACAAAGCAGCAGCAATATCAGACGTTTTTTTGATGCTAAACAGCTGTCTTCGTAGATATTACGTGGCAGGAGCCAACGTCACCGTAGATGAACAATTGTATGCTTATCGTGGTGGAACTGGCTTCACGCAATACATACTATCAAAACCTGCCAAATATGGGATAAAAGTGTGGTGGGTGTGTGACTCCATTTCGTCCTATCCATTGCAGGTACTATCAATATTGTTGAAAGTATAAATAACTAAATTGAATTTAATTTTTCAATGCAGGGACAAATCTATACAGGAATGACATCGTCTGGTGAACGTGAAAGAAACGTTGGTGAAAGAATAGTCAAAGATTTATGTATCAACCTTTTTGATGGAAGCGGAAGAAATATTGTATGTGACAACTTTTTCACTAGCTACAACTTGGCAAAATCTTTGATGATAGACAATAATTTATCTATATTAGGTACTTGCAACAAAAGGCGTACATTCGTGCCAGCAGCATTTGCCAACCCCAAGGGACGTGAGGCTGAATCGTCAATGTTTGGGTTCAATAATCACGTTAACATCGTACATGCCCAAGAAAAACAAGGCAGTTGTATTATTGTCCACTTCTCATTATACAACAGAAACGTCCGGTCATAAGAAGAAGCCATTGCTTATATTGGACTACAACAAAACCAAAGGTGGAGTTGATAGCATGGACATGTGCTTGTCCGAATATAGTACTAAGCGGCTCACAAATAGATGGACTTTGGCTTTCTTTTATAATATTGTGGACGTTGCTGCGTTTGCTGCATACATAATATACGTTGACAACAACACTCACCTGAAGTCATATACAAGCCGCCGTAGGATGTTTCTCCATCAGCTAAGTGAGCAACTATGCAAGCCAGAAATAAAGAGAAGGGCGAATAACAGCAGAATATCCAGAGTTTTTTCAACGCGCAACGCCATCGAAGCCATGATAGGTAGGCCCATCCGAGTTGTGGATGCTGGAGCACATGAAGCGGAGGAGCGTGATAGTACGGGACGCCTAAAAGTAAAGGGGAATTGCTACATCTGCTCCAAACGACGCCCTACTCGTAAAGCATGTACATTATGCAACAAACCAGTGTGCGCAGAGCATTCCAAAGACTTGCCGCAATGCGATAGATGTAATTGAACTTCAATAATTTTAAATTTTTTCGTAGTTTTTTTAATATTTTTTTCATAAGTATTTTATAATTTATAATAATTTTTATGCCATAAGTATTTTTTTCACTCAAAATAAACTATACTTTTCAAATATTATCATATTTGCATGCGTTTTACTATACATATGGTATGGTATACCCAGGTATGTATGCTGTTGACGTAAGATTGCAACTTTGTAAATGGGCTTTATCTACCAAACGGATAATCCAATCCTAACCAAAATTGCGATGCGATTATCCAGTTCAGAGCTACAGCGTTTTGAAAACGCAAAACATAACCAGGTATGTTGCCGTTGACATAAGGGTTAGTACGCTAAGGAGAGTTAATACTTGGCTTTGGAACACGATGGGAGAAGAGAGACTATCTGGATTATGTCTGATGAGCGTGCATCACACATTTGTGAAACAGCTCATTGAAGAAAAAATCATCAATAAATTTTCCGAAAATCCTAGACGTCTACTACTTGCATAAAAATTCGTAAGTTAAAAAAAAAATTGAAATTAATAGCTGCCCCCCCTATTTCAGATCCTGGCTACTTCCTTGCATACATATATTTATTTCTCTTTATATTCTCTGTTTGAGTATGAGGAGAACTGTTAAAAATGTTAACATTTCACATCGTGAATTTTGTGGTTGTGAGGTGAATTCCGTACTACAATCCTATAAAATGTTCGCTGTCGAACCTGCACCTTCTCTATGTTTTAAGTTCTCTGATACAGCATCGTCTCCGTAAACTACACGAATTTCATTGGTGGCTTGCGTGGCATTATTCCCTTTTTTATACCAAATTTCAAAATATAGCAAATTTCTTCATTATTTTCACTCATTTTTGAACAGTTGTAACTTATTTTCAACTTCCCTGATTTTAATTTATTTTTCTGGTTAAAAGAGGCTTAAAATCTCACCTTTCAAATACTACATGGTATGACGGAACAGGGCAATTAGGATATCTCAGATATGAGAAATTGTTAACAACTGTATAATTCATTTATTACTCACCTGTATATGTCTATTTAATGGAAAATTTGCAGAATGTAACCGTTTATTGTGGATGCCATACAATAGTAATTAAATCATATAAAGAAGGGTGTAACCGAATATTTTATCCTCCTGCTACTGGTACTGGCAAATGTTTATATTAGACCAGAAAAAACGTTAACTTCGACTGCACCGAAGCTAGTATACCCTTCACAGGTGCATTTCTTTTAGTAACTATGTGTTTAAGTAAATCTAAAGACGTAACCGGCCAGTGGTTTTCATTAAAAGGAAAACATTTTACTAATTCTTTTTAGACAGGTATTTTGCTAGAAACATTAAGATAATTAAGTAAAGAAAATAGATATTTTAGACGTTTATAGTTATTTAATATTTTAAGAAGATTTATTATTAACATAAGCTTAACGGATGAAAATTTTAATATTTATATATTAGTACATATATATCATATATACAAATTTACGGTTTGCTTTATAAAAAAAAAAAATAGAGCAAATATATATTTATAAAACATATTTATGCTATATAAATTACATCTCTCATATCTATGACTTACACCTAATATTATTATACTAAGTTATATTAACATACAAGATATCTACATATAAAACATCTCTATTTTCTAAAACTTAAAAATATTCCCCCATGGTCACTATATGGTGTTTCATACATAGATAGAAATCCCAACTGTTGTAATCGACACTTTAAATCGTCAGTTGCTGTGAGGCGACATATGTTAAAGTCTCCTAGGACTACTTATGGTCCATTAAAATGCTCATTTACCTGACGGATATTATTTACCAATTGCTCTCTAAATTGTGGTAGTCTATACGTGGGGTTCCTGCACACAAGTGATAAAGCAACTGTCGAATTGTTTTCGTTTAATAGCTGGTAAACGTTTACTGAACCTGTGACATTCCTTGAGAATGATCCTTCTGACAGATCTGGGTACCGATCTTGTTTTAAGTATTTTATAAGGCCGTTGGCTGAGCGTCATCGGGATGACCTTATTTCTCCATCAAGGCGTGCAATAACATTATAGCCCTCTATTGGAAATTGTTCTTGAGATAAAGCCCAAGTCTCAGCAAAGCGCATAATATCAGCAGAACAAATCAGTTTATTTGATCTGATATCCCGAATATGCTTGCTTAGACTACTTACATTTTGGTAATAAATATCCAGGCGTTGTTCCGATTTTTCGGCTAGAAATCGGTAGCATGTCGTCAAAGCACCTTCTGTCCTCAATCTATTAAGTTGAATTTTAATGGAATCCTGCTGTCCAAATGGGTTCGGAGGAGAAAATTTCCCAATTATATATAATCCATTGGCATTTGTGGCTCTGCTACATCCTACATATAAAGCTGATCTACCCTCTAGATCAGTGGTTCCCAAACTTATTTTGTCTACCGCCCATTTTGAGAATAAATATTTTTTTAGCGCCCCCATTTTTTCACCTATTTAAAAACAACTATAACTTCAAATTAGTTATTGTGACCTATATACATATGTATATTAACGGAGATCTCTAAACGAAACTTTTCTATTACCAGTTACTTGAAACCTGAGCGCAGTAGGTAACATACAATGGCGCTTAGGTCCCAAGTTAACTCTGCCAAGTTAACTCCTGCCAATAAGAATGATTATTGAAACACAACTTTATAGTATTAAAACAGAGAATATTTTATTAAAAATAAAACTAAAATAATCGATCCATATATAAAAACTAATGTGAAGGATGAATCTGATGCTGTTTAAAAAGTTTGTTAATATCAAGTCCCAATTTACTCAAGAACAGTCGCAAGTCACCACGTTAGGTAACAAGTAAAATATTTCTATTTTTGGTAAGCAGTGTTGTCACAGCACTAAATCCACGTTCACACAAATATGACGATGGGAATGCTATCAAGAATCGTTGAACAATTGACCACAATCCAGGGTACAATTGCGAGATCGGTTTTTGTAGCCAAAATTCTTGGTAACCATTTTTGAACTTGATTTTTATTTCCTCGTTTGTTGTCAATTCTATAAGTTCTTCTTCCAGCTGAGGTGACATTGCTGTGTTGACGTTTGAAAACGGATCCAATACCCAGTCTAATATTTCCAAGTTCAAAATGTCCTGGTATCGTTCGGTGAAGTCAATGTGGAGGTGTTCCAAGTAGACAAACAATTCGTCGTTACTGCATGATACTGATAAATTCGGAAAATTGTGAAACTCACGTCTGCCCAGATTATTTTTGTGTAGAAGCAGTTTGGCTGCGAAAGCAGCAACGACGTTTTTTGTTTTAATTAAATTTAGTTTATCGCCTTGCAGTTGGAGATTCATGTTGTTGAACAATTTATACAGGTCTGTCATGTAAGCTATATCATTCTTTGATGTTATGAGCTTGTCTTGAAATTCTGTATTTTTAGTTTCCAAGAACTCTATAACAGAGTCAAACAGGTTGTAGAATCGAGTCAGACAATTGCCTTTTAATAGCCAACGAACTTCAGTATGAAACAACAAACGATTGAAATCCTCGTCATTAGTAACCCAAAGCTGATGAAATAATCTATCATTCAAAGAGCTGTTGCGGATTTTATTGACTGCTTTGATGACATATTGCAGTGATTGAAATAGTTTTTCACTTAAGTTTCTAGCAACTAAATCACCATGTACACCAAGGACATCTGGAATTTTATTTTTTAAGTGCGCTATTAAGCCTTTATGGCACCCTCTCATAGCCGGAGCGCCATCCGTAGCAATTGAAATAATATTTTTCAAAGGAATCTCTTTCTCATCGCAAAACTTTTCCAATATATTGTGTTTAAATGAAATAAGCATCCACCCCCTCTACCCGATGAAACTGGCGCATCCTAATGCTAAAGCGCAATTCACCACAGGATGCCACTACAGAACAACATCAATATAGCACACCACACTCGCACCAACCCAACCAACAAAAGCAAAAGCGAAGGGGAAGCGGACACTTTTCGATCTACGCTTTCGCCATAGACTCATTGCAAATCAACATTCGCTTCTACACTGCGCCGCGTCGACATCCTTCTTATATTTACATCAATCGGAACAATCTTGCGCGCTATGCTCATCTTTAAATAAAAAATCATCCGGATACTGTTTCGTCCGCTCGCCGTGGGTTTTACATTAATACATTTAGATATTTGTAATTAAATGTAAAATAACCAAATTATATTTGTTAATTAAATTAACTTCGTATAGTTATCTAAAAAAAAGAGCATTTTTCTTGCCTCCATTTAAACATATTGAATATGGTTTCCCCTTTTGTATCGGTCTCTAAATTTCTAGCAAATAATAGTTCTTCACATATTTTCTCATCTTTAATAAACCTCACGTAAGACAACAACAATGCTTCATTAGTTGGTAAAGTGGACTCATCGAGCTGAATTGAGAATTGGCTTGTCCTCAGGTGATCGTACAATGATTCTTCAGTGTTTTCAGCCATTTCATCAGTTCGTCTTTGCACAGAATTATTACTCAAAGGAATTTTTCGGATAATATCTGCGGCCGGTTTATGAAGCACGGTAGTTATTACTTCATTTATTGCTGGCAATATTAACTCTTCTTCGATGTTATGTGGTTTGCCTTTTTGAGCAATTAACAAAGAGATATTGTACGAAGCTCTAATTCCGTCGTCATCTTGCTTAGCAGCCGCCGAAAATAGTTTTGCTACACTTGGCTTAGGATTATGCTTCTTCTCTAGGTCTTGAAAAAATGCTACATTCTTGTTTCTCTTATCTGAATGCATTTTATTCAAATGATCTTGCAGTCTTGAAGGCTTCATTGCTTCATTCGAAAATGTTTTTAGACGTAGAAGACACAAAGGCGAGGTTGGGTTTGTGAGATTTTCAATGAATCCGAATTTAATGTATTCCCCACAGTATTGCCGTCTCTTCTTTTTTACTTCCGACATTGTTTTGCTTTGAGAAATACGTTTAACTTCGCGAGGAGTGTAAAGGAGGCGTAAGTAATGCTCATCTATTGCGCGCAAAAACATAAATGAATATAAAATAAATATTACGTTGTTTATATAGGAATGCTTAAGCACAATTATTATATAGTAGTCCAAAAATATGAATTCTTATTTTTCCTAGAAATACATTTGTAAAAAAGGATCTTTCTCCTTTTCTTATCATCTTATTTTTCCCATAAATACATTTGTAAAAAAAAGGATCTTTATCCTTTTTTTATTCTCCCCAGAAATACATTTGTAAGAAAGGATAAAGATCCTTTTTTTATTTTCCACATAAAAGATTTAAGGAGTTCAAAAGCTCAAAACGTGCGCTACATCAGCTACCTACCCGACGGCATTTGGCAAATTATACAATAAATTTTTCAAGAGCTCAAAGCATGGGCTACATCAGCTCGAACCTACCTACCCTACCGGGGTATCTCGACAGGATAGAATTTATAGAATACTACCTGTATTGCCGTGCCTATTGCCTGTGGAGGAGGCAACATATCCCATTTGCACATATGCCGACGGCATTTTCAATTCGGTAATATGAAAATTAGAAGAGCGAGTATTAAGACGTTTGTTTTATATTATAAAAATAAAGTACATTTTCAAAACAACTATAAAAATTAATATTTAGTTTAATACTGTTAATTTACAGAAAATTTATGCAAATTGGGTTGGGAATGAACGAAGTCTTAAATTTAATCAACTTAATCAGGCATAAATCAAAATATTATTGCTCATTTTAAATTTATTATTTTAATTGGTATACAAAATTTATGCAGCAATTATTACATAGTAGTCCAAAAAAATAATTCTTATTTTTCCCAGAAATACATTTGTACGAAAGGATAAAGATCCTTTTTTTATTTTCCACATAAAAGATTTAAGGAGTTCAGAAGCTTAAAACGTGCGCTACATCAGCTACCTACCCGACGTCATTTCGCAAGTGATAAAATAAATTTTTCAAGAGCTCAAAGCATGTGCTACATCAGCTCGAACCTACCTGCCCTACACCTTTGCGCAAATGATTATACTATGATAGCAAATGCCCACATACAGATTTGGCAATGGCAATAGCAATACGTTTGACAGTTAATATTCTATAAATTCTATCCTGTCGAGATGCCCCGTTATGAAACGGGGGGACCGATTGACATGATTTTCATTTTTTCTATATTCAATAAAATAGGACAGATATATGAACTACGCAGAGAGAAATATAGAACCGAGTTTGAGCAATCTTTTAATTCATATTAGTTGATGTTCACAAGTTGTTGTTGAGAGTCGAGAGCTCATGTAGTCGTTGTCTAAGAGGCCTCTTAGCTAAATAAAATTACAAATAACCCACCAGGCCTCTACACAACGCCCCCATTTTCTTTCTGGGTCTCTTACCGCCCCCCTTGACACCTGCAGTGCCCACAAGGGGGCGTTATCGACCACTTTGGGAAACACTGCTCTAGATAAACCGCAACTTGAGCGTACGTTCCACCTTGGCTTTTATGTATCGTGATGGCTTTAGTTGGAATGACAGGGAACTTTCTACGTTCAATAGTAGTACCATATATTTAATCGATGTTTTGAGCTGCAATGTATGAGGCATTCCCCGTGTTTCTGATGGCTTGAAACCCTCCAATATGCATTATGTTTGCTCTGCTGCGTTCTGTTAAGGAACTTGACTAAATTTTATCCTTCGCAGTCGAAATGAACTCGTCGGTCATCGTGTTCGCCAGTTTTGTTGTATTCAAATTATTTGCTAAAGCATTTGAATAAAAGAAATGGATGGCTTCGGTATCTCGTTAGAGGTCTTTTCCAGGCTTTTGATTAATTGGATGTCAGCGTGTGTCATATTTCCATCTGACATGTTGTTTACAGCGATGGCAAATTCTTGATCTTCACGCTGACTCATTATTTGGGTGAGTTCGAAGTATCGAGCCCCAAATGAGTTCCTCTAATTTCACTGTAATGATCATTGCCATTCGGCGCAATTCTTCGTCGATCTTCTACTGGTTGCAACTATTTTAAGTCACCAAACACGATAATTGGAATGCCTCCAAAATAAGCACTACTCATAAAAATTTGCTTTAGCCTACAATCTAAATACGCAAACATCCTTGTTCCAACCATTGAAATTTCATCAATTATTATAAGCCTAATATCTATGAGATTAGTATGACTGGTGTTCAATATGTCACTATTGAGGGGCTGAAGATCGGCGGAAGACTGGTTGACGGGGTGTGACAAAACGGAGTAAAGTGTTAGTCCTCCAATTCCAAATGCTGCTTTGCCAGTGGGTGCGCAGAGTAACACCTTGGCTGTTTCGGGTTATAGTCGTTATAAGCCGGGTTTTGCACACTCCAGCACCACCTTCAGCATATTCGTAGAAGATTTTCTTCTTACTGACATTGCGCATTACATGAGCAAAATATTCCCTCTGCTTGTTGTTAAGAGATTGTACTGTTGTAAGTAAATCTCCTTCTAATATTAGAGGCGGTAGTTTAATTAATTGAACTGCCTTGTTGCGTCAAGCGACAAAATATATATTTAAACCTAAAACTAAAATTAAGTAAATTAAATTAGAAAAATTATAAAATATTGAATTATATTATTGTATACTTACCCTAATAATGTTAAATATACTCACCTTAATCTATTACCATAAGTTAACGAAATGAATTATACTTACCTCCGTTTTGTGCATACAACTGTTTTTTCCCGTTAGCTTTAAGATTTAGGCTAAGTCATCTAGTTGCTGAAATAAAGAAGTTAATTGTTATTAGACCGCTATAGAATCCGCACGCTATTCTATTCCTTTCGCTAATATTTTCGTAATTTCCGCAAGTTCGAGTGTTCGGTACAGGAAATTGGCAAAGTTTTTTAATAAGTGAATATTTTAAAATAGTTATATAAACACGCATCCCAAAAATTTTTATTCTCAAAAGCGCTTGAGAAATTTCATGGCGCCCGAGCAGGGACAAATGCGTGTTTAAAAAATAATAATAAAAAAGTTAACTCAAGAATTACACTCAGTGAAATAATAATAGTGCAAAAATTCTTTTCGAAACCAATTGCCAATTGTACCCTTTTCGGTGTTCGGTTTGCGGAATTCGGTGTTCACGGTTGTGAAGGTGAAAAAAAAACAAATTCTAAAACAAATAATAACACAAAAAAAATTATAAAAAGGAAAAAAATCCAAATATACACATAAATACAAGTACATATCTCTATATAAAGTGCGTGCTGAGAAACCTGAAAAAAAGGAATAAATACATATGTATATACATACATACGTGAAGAAGTGGAAATCGATAAAAAATTATATACATACAGTGCAAAGTGCAGTGCTGAAATACTTACCCGTATACTTACCTAAGCTTAAAAAAAAAAAATCGACAAAGAAGAAAATATTGTGGAGTGTGTGCCTATACGTGTACATACATAGAAATTCACCAAACAAAGAAATAAAGTAAGAGGAGGTACTTGATAAGTGCGAAAAGTGATCTACTTATGCGGTACAGTGGTGGGCACAAATAAAGACACAAAACTTTTTTGGCTTAAAAAAAAAAAAAAATTAAATTTATGTGATAGTTTCAAAAAAAAAAAAAACCCCGTTGCTTAAAGTGCCGCAATATTGAACAACCGGTAAAGCCTAAAAACCGGTAGAAAACAGACAACCCGTTTCCACCGCTATCCGTTAAAGCATCACATCGCTGCTCCCATCCCGTCGGTGCTGCTGTCATCACTCCGCTGCTGCCATCCCGACGCTGCTGCTGTCGTCGCTCCGCTGCTGTTATAACTCCGCTGCTGCCATCACGTCGCTGCCTTCAATCTGCTGCTGCCGTCAATCTGTTGCTGCTGCCATCACACCGCTGCTGGTACAACTGGTTGCTGCCATCAATCTGCTATTTTCATCGCCCCGTTGCTGCCATCACTCCAATACTGGTGCCAAGCCGCTGCTCTTCCAATTTCGCTGCTCCTATAATTCCGCTGGTGCCATCACTTCGTTGCTGCCGTCTATCCGCTGCTGCTTAAATCGTCGTGGGAATGAGCTGCCGCTGCATCCTGTGCAAGAGGGACGTAAGCGCCGGCAAACAGCCGACGCACCAGGTAACGAGTGCGAATTATTGAAAGTGGTGCAAACAAAAAAAAAAAACAAACAATAATAATAAAACTGCAAACGCACACTTTCAGTTTTTGGCTCTCCCTTTTCACATTATACGCCTATTTATACATATATATATATATCGTTTTCTACATATATTATACATTATACATATACGTATTATATACTATACATATATTGAAGTGAATGTGAAGGGATTTTGGGATTGCGGATTCGCCTATATTAAGGTGCGACCTTTTTGTAAATCGCATAATTTTGAAATTTTAATTCGGTCAGTTTTTTCGCATATTATCTCGGGTTTTCGCAAATTTCATTATTGGACAGTATTTTTTCGCATTAAATTTTCAATTGTGCTTACTCTTGCTCATTTGCATAACTCATTGGTTTGGCTTTCGTATACTTGGGAATCGATATTATTCTTTCTCGTTTTCGTAACCGATTCCAAATATATTTGTTGCCAACCTTTATTGCTATTGGTTTGGCTTTCGTGTATTTGGGAATCGATGTATATATATTATTTTTCGTTTTCGTTATCGATTCTTAATATATCTGTTGGCAACCTTTGTAGTCTTTTTTTCGGAAATTCAATTTAAATACGCAAAATGAGCAAGCTAAAGCCAACTATCGCCAACCTCTCTCCAAGTAAGGAGTTAATCGACTTGAAGTCATTAAAGAGTCAAAGGACGGGGGCAAAAAATAGTATTTTGCGAATAAAGACGGGCCTTTTAGAAAAAACCATGTCGTTAGATCAAATTGAATTTTAATGTCGGCTCGACATATTAAATTCATATGGCGAAAAGCTAATGAAATGCCAATCTAAAATTGAAGAGATTGATGAAGACGACATGGCCCGAGGGGAGTTAGAGGACATAATTGTTGAAACGAAATCAATAATTAAAAATATTTTAGCCAAAAATAGAACGTCAATTGCCGAAACATCTTTCGTAGCTTCTCACAGCTCAAGACTCCTTAAAATGAATTTGCCGAAATTCAAGGGAGAATATTCAGAATTTAAAAACTTTATGAGTTTGTTTGAGAGCTTGGTTCATAATGATCCAAATATCCCAGATATAGAAAAATTTAACCATTTGGTAAATTGTCTATCTGGAGAGGTTCTGGGAACAGTTAAAGCGTTTCAGATGTCGGATGAAAATTATCCGAAAGCGTTGGCAAGTCTCAAAAAAGTTTACGATAATAAGTTCTTGATATTTTTCAATACAATATCTAAACTTTTTGAGCTGCCAACCATCCCAAAGCAATCCGCGCCTTCATTGCGATCAATGATTGATGAAGTGTCTGCTGTTTATGACTCTTTGCTATCTCTGGGCGATGAGAAGCAAATAACAAACGCCATTATAATACATATAGTTATGACAAAGGTTGACTCTGCCACCCGATCCAAGTGGGAAGAGCAACTTGACTACGATCGCTTACCATTATGGAAGGATTGCGAAGCAACTTTGAATAGAAGGTTTCAGCAGTTAGCAGCGGAAGGAGCATCCTGTTCGAGGACGAAATCCGGATCCACAACCAGCATGAGCCACATGAAGCAGCAACACATGGATAGGACAAAATCTGCTTTAGTTGCTACAGATGCAAAGCAGCCGACTTGTCAAAAAATGCAAGTCAAAGGAGCACCATTTAACTGCCTGCCCCACGTTCAAGGCGCTTCCTGTACAACAGAGGTTCGAGTTTGTGAAATCGGTGCCCTTATGCATAAATTGCTTGCGTAAGGGGCATACGGTATCCAAGTGCAGAGCGGATCGATGTCGTGTATGCAATCGATCGCATCACACATTGTTACACCAGTACCCGATTTCCTTCCCCGCTGCATCTCATCCGCAACCATCAACCACACATGCCATGCACACAGCGAGTATGCCGGATCGGGTAATGTTGGCGACAGCTGTTATTGAAATGAGGACCAGTTATAGTGAATACCTGCCTGCGAGAGCGTTACTGGACTCAGGCTCCCAAGTCAACTTTATGACGGAGGACTTGGCACAAAAGTTGCGGATTCGTCGCCAACACAAAACGTTAAACATAATAGGAGTTGGAAATTCCAACACGAAAGTGGGGACAAAACTAAGCGCGGTTGTTAAGGCGCGGGTAAATAATTACAAATTTTCGGCAGAATTCTGGATAATGCGTTGCATTTCGGCTAATGATCCAGATCATAACATAAATGTTAATGGCGGGAAAATTCCACACAATATTAAATTGGCGGATTCAGAATTCCATAAATCCAAAAAGATTGATATCTTATTGGGTGCAGAAACCTTTTTCGATTTGTTAGCGGTTGGCCAAATTAAAAGTGGCCCTAATCAACCAACGCTACAGAAAACCCTTCTAGGGTGGATTTTGTCTGGCAAATATGCCAGCAATCTATGTCCTCCTCCTTCTGCAACTAGCACATTATGCCAATCTGAAGATGACTTAAAGTCAATTAATTCGGTGGTCCAAAAGTTCTCAGTTCAACTCAAATATTGCCTTCAGGACGGCTTCAAGTCAGAATGCCATTTAAAGCTGACCGTAAGTTACTCGGTCACTCTTATGAAACCGCAGTTCGGCGGTTTCAGGCCCTGGAGAGAAGAACACTGAAAGATCCAGAACTTCGTAAAATGTATTTGGACTTTATGAATGAATACAGAGCGCTGGGTCACATGAGCCCAACAAACAATAAGATCCCGAGTGAGCCATACTATTTCATTCCACATCAATGCGTTTTAAGACCCGAAAGCACAACAACCAAATTACGTGTTGTTTTTGACGCTTCGAATCGTACTTCATCTCAAATTTCATTGAATGAACTTTTGGTATTAGGCCCAACCATCCAAGAAGAATTGTACTCAACTCTTCTTCGTTTTCGTCTACACAAGTGCGCTTTAACGGCAGACATTACTAAAATGTACCGCCAAATAATGGTGCAGGAAGAAGACAGAAATTGTCAGCTTATTGTGTGGAGAGAGCATCCTTCTGAGCAAATTCAGATTTTTCGTCTTAACACTGTCACATACGGCACTGCGCCTGCACCATTTCTCGCAACACGGTGTTTACAAATGCTCAGCGATGCTAATACAACTAAATACCCACTCGGTTCATTGGCCATTAAAAGAGACTTTTATGTCGATGACTTATTGACAGGATCTGAAAATTTTGAGTCTCTAGATCTTATAAGAAGTGAAGTAATTAAAATATTAAACTCGGCAGGATTCACTTTAACAAAGTGGTTTTCGAACCACCCTAAATTTTTCGACAATGATTGCACTGAAAAGTCATTAAGTTTCAATGACAAAAATTCAACTAAAACACTAAGAATCCACTGGTTGCCGAAAGAGGATTTGTTTCGATTTATTTTGGATGCCAACTTTACTGATCTGCGAGCCACTAAACGGAACATATTGTCAGTCTCCGCTCGCCTTTTCGATCCTCTTGGGTTATTAGCCCCATTAGTTACCAAAGCAAAAATCTTATTGCAAGAGCTTTGGATTCAAAAACTAGATTGGGATGAGTCGATTCCATTGCGCCTCGACACTAGCTGGCAGAATTTCAAAGCCAACCTACTGCAGCTCTCGTCAATTAGCATTCCTCGGTATGTAAACCGAGAGTCGACTGCTACATGCCAAGTCCATGGCTTCTCCGACGCTTCAATAAGAGCGTACGGATACTGCATATACATACGAAGCCAATCGCCTGTGGTGTCAAATGTATGCTGCTTACTGCAAAGTCTAGAGTGGCTCCGCTGAAGACCAAGTCTCTTCCGCGTCTCGAGCTCTCGGCAGCGCATCTTCTTGCCAAATTATGGTCACGAGTTGCACCAATGTTGAGTCGACGATTCGAGAAAATTATATTTTGGACAGACTCTGAAATTGTATTGCACTGGGTAAAAACGCATCCATCTTCATTACAAACCTTTGTCGCAAATAGAGTGTCCGAAATCCAAGAATTGACTGACAATGTACAGTGGCGACATGTGCCAACGAAACAAAATCCTGCGGATCAAGTGTCTCGGGGTTGTAACGTGGACGAATTGAATAATTCTATATGGTTTGGCGGTCCACAGTTCCTCCTAGAAGACCCCGCTTTATGGCCAATTAACGCTCACTTCCAGCTCTCCCCAGAAAACGAAGCCTTAGAGAAGAAGAAAAACGCTGTCACATTTCTGCAAATGTAAAAGATAACACCATAATGGAGCTGATTGAAAAATTCTCTTCTCATCAAAAGTTGCTTCGCGTGGTCGCATACTTATTACGATGGATCAGACGACCAAAGATGCCTACTGTGGGAAGAGCTCTGACTGCAGATGAATTAAACTTGAGTTTTTTGAAAATTGTCCAGGTGATTCAACATTCTGAGTTTGAGAGCGAAATCCAAAAACTGACTAAAAGCACGACGCTACCCGCTAACTTGCAAAAACTCAACCCGTTCTTGCATGATTACACGGATACGTCGCTTTCCTTTAAATTAATCCGAGTAGGAGGTCGCCTATTAAATGCACCTCTCCCATACGATGCCAAATTCCCATTATTACTGAATAAAAATTCGCATTTCGTTATTTCTTATTTACGGTTCCTGCACTTTCGAAATCACCACGCTGGTGCAAAAAAGTTGGTTGCGCTTCTTCGAGAACGTTTATGGCTAATTAATGCCAGAGAAGCTTGCAGTAGAACCGTAAGAAATTGTACACACTGCTTTCATTACAAGCCGAAGTTGCAAACCAAAATAATGGGAAATTTGCCAGTTGAAAGACTTCGAGCGTTACGACCCTTTCTGATATGTGGCGTAGATTTTTATGGTCCCATATATACAGCGTTAAAAATACGTGGTCGACCACCCGTAAGGACTTATATAGCAGTTTTCGTATCTACTAATTCTTTTATTTTCGCTCTCAAAAGGTTCATTGGTCGCCGAGGGATGACACAGAAAGTATTCAGCGACAACGCAAACAACTTTGTCGGCGCCGACCGCAAGCTGCGCGAGCTGAAGAAAGCCTTTCTAGCGCAAGCTCCAGAGCTAATGGGAATCACAGCCGAAGAAGGATTCAGCTTCGGCTTTATACCACCCAGGGCGCCGCCCTTCGGCGGATTATGGGAGGCGGCGGTGAAGTCCGCCAAGCATCTGGTCGTTCGCGCACTCGGCAACGCTCAACTAACGACGGAAGAGCTATCAACGCTATTGGCCGAAGTGGCGAGGCGTTAACACCAGCGCATTTATTAATAGGATGCTCCCTGCGGGCATTACCCCCAGAGAAGGTGCCAGTGGACCCAGTTCGTTGTTGCGAGAGATGGCAACTTGTTTGCTGTCTCAAGCAACAGTTCTGGCGACAGTGGTCCAAAGTATACCTGACGGGCCTTCAGGAGCGCAACAAGTGGCTGCACCCCAAACGCAATATGCAGCTCAACGACCTCGTTCTCGTCCACGAAGACAACGTGCCGCCGCAGCAGTGGGTACTAGGGTGCGTCGTCGCAACCGTCGAAGGGCAAGACGGCAAGGTGCGAGTCGCAGAAGTAGCAACCAAGACGGGCACGATTAAGCGCCCCATCCACAATATTGAAGGAATCTGATCCTGTCAAAGTGGCCGGTGTTGCGTCAAGCGACAAAATATATATTTAAACCTAAAACTAAAATTAAGTAAATTGAATTAGAAAACTTATAAAATATTGTATTATATTATTGTATATTTACCCTAATAATGTTAAATATACTCACCTTAATCTATTACCATAAGTTAACGAAATGAATTATACTTACCTCCTTTTTGTGCATACAACTGTTTTTTCCCGTTAGCTTTAAGATTTAGGCTAAGTCATCTAGTTGCTGAAATAAAGAAGTTAATTGTTATTAGACCGCTATAGAATCCGCACGCGTTTCTATTCCTTTCGCTAATCTTTTCGTAATTTCCGCAAGTTCGAGTGTTCGGTACAGGAAATTGGCAAAGTTTTTTAATAAGTGAATATTTTAAAATAATTATATAAACACGCATCCCAAAAATTTTTATTCTCAAAAACGATTGAGAAATTTCATGCCTCTTCCACACTATAGCTGTCCTCGTGAAAAACATTAATATCTCCTACATGCTCTAGAACAGCTAGAGCTCTGAATTCGGGATCCAAATGTTGAGAGGCAACTCTGTCATCAGCTGTTTCTTCCTCTGAAACATGCAAGTTTTCCAGAATCCGTTCAAGTTCGATGGATAAAAATTTGTTATATTTGAGCTTATTCTGCTCAATTTTCTCCTTGTGTGCGTTGCAAACACTCTCGACATCATTATTTAAGAGCTCCGTCTCCTCATTTTTCCATGGGTGAAACATGATGGCAGTTTCTCTGAAGAAATCAGCTCTTGAATTTTCAACGCTAAAACGTTTTCAGCGCAGAATAAGTGCTTGCTTCCTTTCCTTAAAAATCCTGATCCATCTTTTAATGCCATTGGAAGTACTGCTGTCGTGTTATTCTCCTTTTTTTACTTCATTTTAGTCTTCATTATTAACAGAAATATTCCCACTTGTTTTGGAAAATCTGAATCCTGCTGCAAAATGTGCCAAGCATTGTTCTTCCAATTGATCGAGCCATTGAGAGTAGTGCTCCAGTACATTCGGTACACATATGTCCGTAGAATTCTCCTGTAAAGCAACCAATTCACCAATTCCTTACTCGATTGTTTGGATATGATGTATTTATAAATATCTCCCCATTACTCGCTTCCGATAAATGCAGTTCCAAAATATTATAAGCTGCTTTTCAAATTTGTTTCCGATGTGCCGCAGATTTCTTTTAATGGAGAAATTCCCAGCATTTATTTCCTCCATGGCTTGTCTCAGTAGTGTTGATACCCCTCCATTGGATTTATTTACATATGTAATTAATTAAATAGCTGCAGCAAGCGTAGGCGTCCAAAAGGAATTGAATATCCATATTTGCTCTATACAAGTTAAGGATATTTTTATTGTAGGCCTCTAAGCCTGTCCGAAAATTTTCTCAAGAAGAAAATGTGTGGCTTTTTTACAGATGAGCGAAGAGCGAGCTTGTATGCTTCATAGTCAGTGTTAATCCGCTCATCCGCCAAAGAATTTTCAAAGCAGTTCAACCGTATTATTTCTTCTTCTGCGAGATCCGTCAGAGTTTATGGTTCCTGTATTTTTAGAAACTGAAGTTTATATTGCTCAATACCTCATTCTCTAAGGGGAAAAGAGTTTCTGTCCGCGGCAACGGCTGATATGGTATGTTGAATCGGCACACTTGTTTTCCATGTGGGTCTCTTAGGCAAGCTCGACCATTTCTGTGTTTTTGGTACTGAATAAATTCCTGTAAGTCCAAAATGTTTAAGCAATTGCGCACTTTACCTTTATCTATAAGCACACTTACCACTTTCACTTCGGTTAAGTAAAACACTTGGGTAAATAATTTTCGCTCTTTCTGTGTATTTAATTTCAATTTTTTTTTGTTTCTTCTAAGTATGGTTAAGTTTTCACAAAGTTTTGGGGTAAAGTTATTACGGAATTTCGGACCGATTTAAAAAGAGTGTGCGGGACTATAC